>CAUJNA010003227.1:469244-484244 GCA_963377175.1 Effrenium voratum
CATGGAACTCATCGACCTTGAACCAAATTTTGCATTGGGGGAGGGGGCACCTGGATCAACGCTTCCATTCATTCACACACCCGAAACAAGGTAAGATGTCTTCATGGGTAAGCTCGTCTTAACCCTGAACCGGTGAGCTCGTTCATTGCCCAAATGGTGAAAGTAGAAGCCCTGGAGACCCAAAGCAGTGTTGGAGGTGTTGCCACCATTTTGCGCTTCCACGTTGATGTGCTTGGTTGGACTTTTCCTTACGCCATGGCACATGCTGGCGGTCAACCTGGCTCCCTCTTGCGCAGCCGTGGCAATAGCCTCCCATGGCACGTGCACCTGCGGTGCAAATGGCATCCCAAAAAGCAGGCCCAAGCAGCGCGGCTCCGGGAAATGACAATTCACCTTGGGCTTTAAACAACTGCAACTTGTGACTTTGGCCGGCGAAAGCTGCCCCCCCCCCAAAAAAAATCTCAAACAAAAGTAATTGAGTTCTGGTGGATATCCGTTGGATGTCCGTTGAAACTCCTGAGAAATTGGTTGGAATGCGAATCTATTCGGAGGTGCGTTGGATGATATAAGGATTTTGCCGAACTGCTTGATTGAAGCGACCCTGCTTGAAGCAGTATTGATGTGGCCGGCCTCATGAGGAATAATAGAAATCAGTTGGGCTCGCCTTCAGGCTGTTCTTGGACGCTTCTCAAAGAGCCACCTTCAGGGGAAATCGTCGAAGAGAACTGAGCCTTTGCAAACTAGGGGATGTGTGCTGACCAGGAATGACTTGGATCCCTGAAAGGCCGTCTTATCATCGAACCGTTTCGCACGGCCTCGATTTTTGTTGGGAACCGAATAAAACGGGATCTACCATGGTGGAATCCATTTGGGGCTCATGGCTGAGTCTTGCCGGTTGCCGGGCTGGGGCTCACCTCTCAAAATCTTGTTGACAAAGGGTTCCATAAAGGACATCCAAAATCACCCGCACAAGATCTCAGCAGTGCATGCTCTAAACAAGCTGGAAGTGATTTCAAACTGTACCCAATGCATTCTGTAAGAGATGAGCAAAGGTGCCACTGAGCAACTCAAACGTGCCCATTTGCCTCCTGCGCTGGCCGGTCGCTCTCCTCGATCTCCTGGCAACATGGCCCTTTTTCGCCTTGTTGCACTCGCCCGTTTCGGTGTCTGTGCCCTTGTCTCAGCAAGTGTGCCTCTCAATTCGCGCTTTCTTTTGTGTTGTTGCGCTTGTGCTCCTGGATTGCGCGGTTGTCGACGTCTGCGTGCGTGTGTGTGTGTAAATTATATATATATATATATATATGTATTATATGCGTCTGTGCGTGTGTGTGTGTGTGTGTGCATTGGTGCGCGTGCGTGGGTGCATGAGTGCGTGCGTGTGTGCGTGCGTGTGCGCTGTGTATGTGTGGTTCTGTGTTTGTGTTTTCGTGTGTTTGTGTCAACTGTTTTAGTGTGTTGTGTCTTCGTGTGTTCGTGTGTTTGTGGTTTGTGTCTGTGTGTGTGCGTCTATATGATCTGTGTGTCTGCGTGTCTGTGTGTGTGTGTCAGTGTGTCAGTGTGTCAGTGTGTCAGTGTGTCTGTGTGCGCACGCCCGTGCGCCAATTTGTTTGGTGTGTGTGTGTGTGTGTGTCTGCGTTGATTTGCGTATAGTATCTGCGCGTGTGATTGTTTGTCCGCTGTCTGAAGTTGTGTTTGTGATTCCGCCTACGCTTGCGATAGTGTTTGTGGTTTGTGTTGTTGCTTCTTTGCTTGCTGTTTTTTTCTTGCTTGCTTGATTGTTTCTTGCTTGATTGCTTCTTGCTTGCTTGCTCGCTTGCTTTACTTGTTTCAGTTGCAACTTGCTTTTGCTTGCTTGCCTCTCCGTCTCTCCGTCTCTCTGTCTCTCTTTCTGTCTGTCTGTCTGTCTGTCTGTGTGTCTCTGTCTGTCTGTCTGGCTGGCTGGCTGGCTGTCTGGCTGGCTGGCTGCCTGCCTCCCAGACTGCCTGCCTGTCTGCCTGCCTGTCTGTCTCTCTGTCTGTCTCTCTGTCTCTGTCTGCTTGCTTGCTTTGCTTGTTAGTTACTTAATTTGCTAGTTAGTTGGTTGGCTAGTTCGTTCGCTAGTTACTTAGTTAGTTAGTTAGTTCGCTCTGTTTGCTTAGTTGTGTGTCTTTGTTGGGTTGTTTGCTTGATTGCTTGCTTGTCCGCTGGTTCGTTCGCTCGTTCATTCGCTTGCGTTTGATTGTTGTTTCTTTGTCTGCTTGCTTGTTTTTGTATGTTGTGTGTATGGTTGTTGTTTTGTGTATTAGTTGTGTGTGTGTGTCAGGGTACGTGTTGCGTTTTTGCATGATAATGCGTGCTAATTTGTGTTACTCCGCTGTTCGCTCTTGTGTGCGCGAGTTTGTTCCTATGAGCGTTGTGCTAGTTTATTGGTTTGTTTGTTTCTCAGTTGCTTGTTTGTTTGTCTTCTTGCTTGTTTGTATGTTTGGTTGTTTGTCTTGCTTGATTGCTTGCTTGCAGGTCGGTTTGTGTATTTCCTTGGTTGCTTTGTTTGGTGGCGTTCGTGTTTCCTGGTCAGTATTATTGTGTGTTTGTCGGTCTGACTGCTTGATGTTTTGCTTACTTGATGGTCTGTCTGTTTGTTTACCTGTTTGTGTTTCATTGATTTGTTTGTTTTTTGCTTGTTTGCTGCTTGTTTGCCTGCTTGCTTCTTGTCTCTCTATGTGTTTGTTTGCGTGACTGTTTGTTTGCTGGTTTGCTGGTTTGCTTGTTTTGATTTTGTTGGGCCTGTCTGTCTGTCCGTCTGCGTGTCCGGGCCTGCCTGTTTATGTGTGTGTTTGCAAGCCAACGCAGGTCAGAAGGAGCAACAGCATTGCGGTGGCTTGCTCTGCACTGCACGTCTGTCCGGCGCGACTTCATCAGCGCTCGTCTGCCGACCTGGGTTGCACAGTTGCACAGTGCAAGGTGCACTGCATCAAAGCGCGTCCGATGCTCAGGTTGGCATATAAAATTGCCACCCGTAGAGTCGCAAGGCAACACGGGGAAGGGCGCCTGTAGCTTCCCCTCTTCCCTGACTTGCAGAAGGTTCCGTGTGGCGGCACGCAGCCCAGAAGACAGCCCAATCTCATTGTGCTAAGCTGCCCCAGTCCATATGTTGCTCTGCAAACTCCAAGTTATACTCCTCATCATCCTCCAGCGGGATGAACAAGCCTCGCAGAATGCTGTGCTTTCCATCTCGTTCCTTCTCTATTCTTGCCCCTCCCTTTCTTAGCGGCCTGCTTTTGAGTAAGACATCACCTGCGATTTGAAGCATGACAAGCGCTCGCTCTAAGTGGGTGAACTGGGGTTGGTTCCTTCATGACTCATAACTCGACTCATAACTGGTTATGAGCGCAAGTTGAACCTCCAAGCAGGAGATTCTGCGAAGGGAGCACCTGAGCGTATGTTCCAAGCCAGGAAAACGCATCATTCAACTGGTCGTTTTTGCAAAACCTCCCTGAAACTTTACCGGACCATGAAAGGTTGGGGCTTCAAAAGGGCAACGTGACAAAAGAAGCCTCGGTTGTCGGTTTTTGGGGCAAGATATGGACAGCGGGGCTGGAAGCAACCCGAAAGTTTGGAGCTTCCCCCCATGCCCCGTTTCCTTAGGGAGGACTCGTCCGAACTGAATGGAACTGTGGGATGCCAACCTTGCGGTTGGGTCGAAAGGCTTTTTTCTGATAAAAAAGGAACATGACAAACAAACAACAAAAACAACTAAACAACACTATTGAAGTAGGACCCTCAAAACCGCAAAGCGCCCAACTGTCGGTCCAGCGGCCTTCGGCTTCTGCAGGCTTGATGCTTTTGCCTGCGACCCGCAGCGCAGGCAGCAGGGCGTCCAGAAAAGTGCCTCACACGGGCCCCGAGTGAGTGGGCCGCAGAGTCGGGTGCTTTTCGTTTCCGTCGCTGCGTCGCTGGTTGTTTCGAAACTTTGGGCCGGGAAGGATGGAAGAAAAGCAAAGCCAGGGAAACCAAAAGGGACTTGAACTCTTGGAACGCCCTTCCCAGCTTGCAGGGGTTTGTCCCCTTCCCAGCCTCCACCGCAACCAGGGGGCCACTATGGGCACTATGGGCCACTCATCAGGTTGGGGAAAACAGCGCTGTTGAGCTGAACACAGAAGGCCGGCCCCGTTTTAGCAAGCAAGAAAAAAACCACTTGCTATCATAGGGCCCTCGTTTGAAAACAAGCCTGGCAAAGGAAACCAGAGAAACCATGAGGCTGTCTCACAAAAGAAGTGCACCAACATTGTGCGGCGATGGTGGCGTTCCCTTGGCCTCCCGTCATCGAATTTGGCACCTTGGTCTTCTTCGCCCACACCAAAACTCGAAGCAGATTCTTGTAGCATCGAGCTTCTTAACTCTAACATAATCTGACTTCCTGGGTGGATTGATGAAAATGAAAGTAACCATTAAACTTGTTGTTTACTACCCAAAATGGTCCAAACCCAAAAGGTGACTAACGTGCAGGACCTCCCCCATCCACCACCTACCACCCCCCCCCCCCCCCGACCGAGCCGAGCGGCGCTGGCCCTCGGCGGACTCCCCCACTGTCTCCACCTGTCGATCGAGCTTTGTTCACCAAGGAAGGGTTATGAGAAGTGGACTCCGTTCGCCAAATACTCATTTAAAGGAAACTTCGGAACATCCGAAGTAGCCTCAGAGGCAACCGGAAGTTCTACAGGACACTTGATGAAACTTGTACCTGCTTGTGCTGGGTCTCTGGCTTAAGTTCCGATCGATTCCTCGAATGGAGGAATCTCTCCTTTTCAAGACATGTTTCAAAGTATGCTTTAGCTACTCAATTGGACAGTGCGGGCAACACATAAACATTCAAGCGCACACAAATCATAAGCGTCTGGCCCACAGAAAAACTACCTGAGTTGCTGAAAGCCCTGCTCCAGGGTGGGAACGCAGCAAAAGCCAAATGCCCTGCAAGAAGTTTGAGGGAGGGGTGCTCCCTAAATAAAGTGGCGATGTCCTTCATCCTTTGTTACGGCCTGGCAGAACTTGTTCCAAAGGACATGTATGCAAACCCCGTGACTCAAGCGTTGATGGGCATACATACTGCTCAGCATGGTGAGCATGTCACTAGGTCCGCCAAAATTGGACACGTCAAGACGGCTTTGGAACAGCCCCACAGACTGCCTGTGCTAGGGCCCAGGGGCCCAGCATCAACTCCAGGGCGCACACACACACAGACACAGACACAGACACAGTGGTGCTCCCAACAAAAGGCAACACGGTTGACTCGCCGCCTTCGAGTGGTTTCCCACCATGGCTAAGCTTCCGATTCCCTTGCCTTAGAGGGTTGCTGGTGAAAGAAGCACCCCTACCTTCACCCGCCTTCACCTTTTCCGCCTCTGTAAACCTTTCCCTTTAAACCTCCACCCTCGCCTCCTTCTCGCCAGCACAAAGGGCATCGTAGACCTCCAGGGCGTCCCACCCAAGGTGGCTGCAGCGACGCCTCGTCCTGCGTCAATATCAGGGGCTCTGATCTTTAGCACACAAGTACGGCGAACAGCCCTAACTGGGGTGTGTTGGACCCAGGATTCATCAACCCGGTTTATTAATAGCGTGTGGGTTCCCAAAAGAAGTGGAAGAGACCTCCTTTAAAGCGCAACTCCCCTCATTGATCAACCCGGGGCTGTGTTCATTCTGGGTCGACATTGACTGGGGTCATCCAAGCTTAGTAGGCCGAACATCAAAGTATCCCACAAAACCCGGGAGTCCACAACATTAGAAGTCCAGTCTCCAGCTCATGGCAAAGTCTCACTTCCATGATGATTGGGGCCTTGCAGCTCTGCACCTTCAATGTGAATCCGCTGCACTTCTCATTTTCAATACTCAGCACCCAGAATAGTTACATAGACATCTGAAAGGGACCTTCTTCGTGGGTGAGCTCGTTTTACCCCCGTTCGGCGACTGACAATGGCTGGTTTCCGTCGGATGCTTTGTAAACAGGAAAGGGGTCTGGAGGGACCTTTTGAAGATCAAGGCCCTAAAGAGGCGGAGTCTGTGTTCAAGGCGAAACAGCTATATCGAGCTGCAAAAACACGCCAACGCGAAACAAGTTATCTGGCCCCAGTGAAACCACAATCATGCTCAGCATCCGTATTACAAATCCATATCCTGTGCTGTGTGGACCTAATCCGCCGCAACATGCGACGCCCTTGCTGACCCCCGTATCAGCAAGAGATATCTTGCACACAGTCATCGGTCTTTTCTGCCGGCGGCAACAAAATTAAAGCTGAAGGGTAGCTCCAGAATATCCTGCATGCAATCTGCGAACAACAAAAACGTATGAGTGCGGCTCAAACTCAAGAGCTAGGGTTGCGCAAGTTTTAGTCTTTGGTTTCATTTACCAAGGCGCCATCTTGGTACATGTTTTCAGCCACAGCCATAATGACACGTTTAAGGGCAAAGTTGACAGGCTGCGGCCCTGCCAAGAAGGGTTCCATAATCTATACAGTCTAACAGTAAGCCCTACAGGCACAAAACGAGGAGGGGTGCTTTATTGCAGTCACTTGGATGTAAAGTAGTTTCTACCCTGATCATACCTAAATTAAATGAAGTGTGGTTCTCTGCATATCGATTGGGTGGAACATCCAAGCGCATCCCGCAACCCACCCACCCTCCCCGCCCTGCCCGCCCTGCCCGTGCAAACATCTGCAAACAACAAGCCAGTTCCCTCGTCGCATCACCCTCAGTCCCGCGTGGGTGTCTGGTCTTCTGCCACTTCAGCCTCCGCTGCGCCAAGTGCCGCCCCGCACGCCCAAAGAACACGGAGAGCAGCGCCTCGTGCAGTCAGTGCGGCGAGCGAGAGTTGCGCCAACTGGCCCATATTGAGTGAATCTTAACATGCGAAGATTGTTGAATCATATCCCAGCTGCTTTGCTAGCCTAACCTGGCACTCTCTGATTCTTTGACTAATGTATTGTTGGTGGTTTGGTAGGGCTTCACGAGTCATGTGAAAGGCCACGTTTCACACACCTGGCAGCTCCAACAACCCTGTCCTTGCTCTCCCACCACTTAAAATATAACATGCCCCCTTCTGCGCTTGCTCCAAACCCCCAGGACAAAGGGTATGGCATACTTCTAGCAAGGAGCTGAACCCTGGCTTCGAAGTCCCTGAATTCCCAGTACGCCCAATGCCCTCCTTCTTGTGGCCTTTGGGAAACGAAGAAAGAAACACCTCTTGCAAGAATCCCATGCCAAGAAAATACGCCCTCAAGCATCCCCAGGGCGAACCGAGCTGCTTTAAAGCGGGCAACCCTTCGGCTCGCCAATCAAAACGCTATGTGTCAAAAGTTTTGCATGCACCCGGACTCGGCAAATGACGTGTGTTCTCTTTGGTCTCCCTTGAAACCAACCCCCATGGCACCCGCCGAGCCTTTCCGACCCCGTCACGCCGCCGGCCCGTCCCGTTCGAGCGGCCGATAAGGTGCCGTCCACGCCCCGGAGCACATCCGCCAGGCGCAGGAACAGCAGCGCAGGCCAGGCCTGGGTTTGGCCAAAATGTGGGCAGACAGCGGGCTTCCATATGGGTTTCCCTGCAGAAATCTGACAAACAGCGGGCTTCCATCTGGTTTCCCTCAAAAAAGTCTGACAACAATTTGGAGGTACTTGTACCTCAAAGCGAAAAAACACACACAGATATGTACACACACCTGGGAGTGAATGGGACCCATTCACAGAAGCGGAAATGATGTCTGCCAAAGGCCCCTTGTTTAAATTCACACTCACCAAGAATGAGGGAAAGCCTAAACCCTAAAACCTCAAACCCCAAGCCCTCTTGTCCGGCGCAAGCAAGAGTGACCCTGAAAATAGGCCACATGTTTCCTTCACTTGAGCCTGTCAGCTGTTGCAAGGCACTGGCAGCACTATCCCCTGTTTTGGGTGGGCGGTTTCCGCACACGGCGTGATTCGTTTTCGAAACAACAGTGCATTTCGCCTAGGCGCTCGGGCAACTTTATATTAGTGCACGACCTGCTTGACATGTGGTCAACGGAATCACTTCAAGCAGGCTGTTGGAAGACTGTCAGCTGAACACCTCCTGGTCCCTTCAACGAGGGTTGGGAAACATGAGTAGAAGCAAACCCGTTCTCGAATATCAATAAACAAAACTAAACCCCACACGCAAAAGTAATCGAACTCACGATGTGTCCTGAACACCTTTTTTTGCATGGGCCCCGTTCTGCTATTGTGTATAAAGGAGGTTCACTTGGTACCACAAACAGTGGCAACCTAAACTCCTATGTCCTACTAGCACGTGCCGAACCAGACATGTCGAACTGGGCGAAGCATGCATCCAGCTGGAGTGCAGCGGCAGCATTCTGGGGGTTGATTCCAATTCCACTCTCTTCAGCCATCGTTCTTTTCAAAAACCGGCCATTTCCCCAGGGTTTTTGGTGGTTTTCTAGAAAGAAGGATCCCTGGAAAGAATGGGGAAGTTACCCCTAGAAGCATGAATATCGAACCCCTTGCTGCGACTCCAAAAGCGTGTCAACTGCACCCGCCATCATACCACCCTCCGCAGAGGACAGGGCACCAGCACACCCACAAGCCTGCCAGCATGCCACAGCCTGAGGGAACCAAAACAGGACCCTTGCCAAGAGAGCCGCAAACCAGTTGGCCACTGACCCCGGTGGTCCCTTTAAGGGTAGACCAACTCTAGGGGAAACCGCGTCCGCCCGAAAAAGACGAAAAACTGGGGTGCCATTGAACACCTGGGGAAAGCTCACCACCTCCCAGTTTGTCCCCTTCCACCTGCGGCCTAGGCACCATAGGCAAGGCTCCATCTTTCAGCGCCGCCAAGACAAGCCTGGGCCATCGCGGCTTTAGGGCAAGAGTGTTTAGGTTTGTGAGGTTGTGTTGGATCTAGGCGTTTCGGGATTTTGGAGATTAAGGCTTTAGGGTTTGGGGTCGGGCTTTGGGGTGTTTTTAGGCTTCGGGTTTTGAGGTTGTGCGTGTTGTTTTAGCGGTTTTGAGGGTTGAGATTGTAAGGTGTTTTGGGCTTTGGGCGCGTTTACAAGGGACTCAAGGATATGCTCTTTGCAATGGGTTTGAAGCTTAGGAGCTGGGGTGTGGAGCTTGGGGCTTAGCTTTTGTTTGGTGCCTGGGTTTCTTTCAAGTACCAGGGTTTCGGGCTTTGGGGCTTAGGGGATTTGGATTTGGGGTTTAGGGCTTTCAAGCTTTAGGTCTGCCCCAGACTACCATGAAAGCTCCTGGGACATGAAAGCTGCCAGGAAGACTTGGTTCTGGGAGCTGCCGTGTTGGTCTGAGGGAGGGTTGCGCCCTTAACTCGACAGGTGCAATTTGGAAGCCTCGGCAAATGGACAATGGAGATTGGCCTATTGGAGGGGGAAATATCTTGAAGCCTGGGTGAGTGACGTTTAGAGACATAGGTAGCACCCTGAAGAAGGTCAGCTTTTGTGTGCTTCAACTTTACTCCGCTGGGTGATGTTTAGGGAATTCTGAGAGGGTATCCTTTTTGGGGTTGCCTGAGGAAACACCAAAGAATTACTTGGAAAACAAAATGATGACAGCGCAAAAAGAAATGTATGTCTGGAAGCCAACAACTTTCTTTGATAAAAAATGTTGGGAAATCCTGTTGCCATGTTCCCACCCATTCATGTTCCCACCCACCTGGGTGTTTCTCAAATAATAGAGGCCTTTGAATAGAGGACCCCAAATAATGGTTTGTCTGTCCTCTGTTCTTTTTGGTTTCGCTTCAAACGCCATACACACAGCTGGAGTTTGAGACACCTCCATGGCTGCACAAGCAACCCCTACAACGGTGGTCCAAAATTCCATATCAGGGTCCAAGTAAAGGGCCGGTCCGGTGGACCCCAAGGGCCGGTCAGTTGGTTCAGGTGGAACCCGCTTCGGCGCGGTGATGCTTTCCCTCGCGAGGCCCCCGCTGCGCTGCCCGGGCCATGTTGCGGCCCAGGTCCCCGTCCGCCATGGCGGCATCCAAGGCGTTGAGCTCCCCCTCGCTGTCCAGCACCGCCTCGCGGCGAGTTGGCGCGACCACGACGCTGCTTGGAGACAAGGCCGCATGAAATGCCAGCGACCCGAAAGCTTCCCATATGCGGAGAAACAAAGGGTGCTGAACAACTAAATCTGACTGCTTCACCTTTTTCTGGGCAAACGGCTACTCCCAAACTGAAAGTAAGGATAAATAAGGGACCCCAGCCCAGCCAGGAACAACCTTCATTATGGCAGGTTGAGTTAGGTGTGAGCCTCCAGAATACCGACCGACAGCTTCAACTTGTTCAACCCTTGGAATGAGGAACTAACCTACAAAAAACAAAACTTGCCAAGGCTTCAATACTTGTTCAGAGTCGTAACAAGGAGAGCCATGGGAAGGCTTTGGTCCGTCATGGACCAATGGTCCTTCTTGGCCCCGAATGGCCACTGGTAGTCTGAAAGCCTCCCCTTGTGGCTTTAAATCAGTCGACAGGTACGAATCTGACTTGTTGGCCTTATACCGCTTATACCTTCCCATCAGGTTGTGGAATGTCGAGAGAAGTGGCCCAATGTTGCCATGTTCCTCTGCATGAACTTGTCATGTAGCCTCATGGCCCCCGGCCATGGGAAAACAGTTGAGGAAGTTTCGGGAAGTAGACAAAGTGTGCAACTTGAGGTTAAGCTGGAGGTGAACTTGAGATCCTCTTGAGTTGGCTTCGGCTTTTCGAGGTCATTGTTTGAGGATTCCGGTTGGCTGTGAAGTGCCAGGGAAGGCAAGTTATTTGTGTCCAAAAGCCAGGTGAGCACACCAATTGTTGACCAATGCTTCCACCCAAGCGGCGATTCGGCGTAAGGGATGTGCTGCAACCGCCCACCAAGGAGGCTGAAATCATCGTTGGATAAAGCACTCCGTGAACTAGATCAACTCACAAACTTGGGCTCCCAATGACAGGAGCCTTCATCATGGGTCTAAAAACATGCCCAGAAGCCGCCTGGCACACGTGAATCGGAGTATCCCACCGAGTGACCGGGGAGTCCTGAAAGACACTTCATGTTCAGTGGCGGGAGGGTACCAACTTTCGCTGCATCTCGTGCCGTAAGATTCATGCGGCTACCCGTCACGCCCATCTTCGCATTGGCCCTCGGGAGTGGGCTTGGTGAACAGCAGGGTCAGGAATTCGTCGCGAGCCAAAACAGAGAGGGCCAGGCAGGGAGGAAACCAAAGGACCTCATTTTTGAGATCCGTGAAGCAATGTGAAGCAGTTCATAGAAACACACGTGTCTTTCCTTGCAAGAATCCCTGCCAAAATGAACACGAACATACATCGAACCAAACGTTCAACCAAACTCACCCCAAAACGACATCCACTTATGCATCTTTTGGTGGGGTTCTCATTTCATGGCAGACTTGGCTGGGCCCCAAGAACCAGCAAACCAGCTGAACCAAATATCTGGAGCTCCCCTGCCATCTCGTCCCGTGATCCGATCTCGCCTGGCAGGCCCTTGTGAGCATTGATCGCACCAGAGGGTGGTCCACATGGGAAAGCTTGCTGTTCTTCTTGGCCAGCGGGTGGGGGTCGTATCTCCTTGACTCCACAGATGTTCGGGCTGGCTTATACCCCCAAGCAGTGCCAACGCAGTGGTTGCATACCATCATTTTTGTTCGCTTGAGGAGGTGGGCCGGGGTGAGCCCTCTCTTAGATTGAGCCCAGGGTCTAAAACACAAAGGTCAGGTCCTCAACCCAGGGGTGGGTTGTCATAGGTTGTTCTGCCCTGCAAACATCTACAGTGAGTCCAAAAAATGCCTTTCACGGACAACATATCCTGGGCTAAAGGCTATGCTCTCTGAGGTCGCATGTAGCCATGTTTTTTGCTGGCCCTCTGCAGACTTTCGTCCGCCTACGGACCCAACCGGTAAGCCGCAAGACTCAGAGTGTCTCGAGATACCCCGGGAAGCTCCGTATGTTTGCTCCACGTAGTCGCTGGCAACTTGCAGCATAACCCGAACCCCGCCTCCCTCATTGTGCACATTCTGTCAATAGGTGGCGTCCTACATATGAATCTTACCATGTGCGCCTCCACATCCGTGAGGCGTGATCAACGCTAATCGCGGCCAGGCATCTTGACAATCTTTGGATTGCGAGGAATCACCGCCGCCTGTGCTCAGCGGATCTGGGCGAATTACAACAAGTCATCCACTTAGATTCACCCACTTAGTCTCGGAATAAGCTACCCTAAGAACTGCGCAAAGCTGCTGGGCAGACTATCCATGCTGGTTTTTGGGGTCGGGCCTTGGCTCAAATATTGAAAACAACTACTTTAGTGATTTTTTGTAAATCACACAGGCACGAACGAGTCAATCCAACTGTGTGCGGGGCCTCAAGCATGCTGCTCGCAGATGTGACGGCAAAGGTAAAACAAAGGCAACGTTGACGCCTAATCACCAGCAGCTTACGGAAATCACGCTTCTGTTTGGCGGAGACCAAGCTTCGTCGGTGCTCAAAGATGTGGCCGTGGCATCAGGCTTACTTGGAGGGCTGCCGCTGGTGGGAGCCTCCGGCATGGGCTATCGCGCCTGTGGCTTTGGGCCTTGGGGCTGCCGTCTGCCCTTGCCCTGGCCAGCCTCTGGCTTTGGTCTGTCAAAGGTGTCACAAGCTCTGTCACAGTTGTCTGCCACAGTTGTCTGTCACATGTCTGTCCGCACAAGCTCCTGTCGCAGCTGTCTGTCACTCTGCCAGTCGCAGGCCTTGTCACATCCGTCTGTCACAGGCTCTATCGACAGGCGGGCTGGTTGTGGAGGTTTACTTAATATTTAACCAACCCCAAACCTATCGGGTGGGGAGCTATCAGCAAAACACCTAATCAACAAAAACATTCGAGTTTGCCAACCCAACAGGTTCGAGCAATTAATTTCCACCATCAGTAAGGTCCCAAACCCTTGTGAGGTGGCTACTAGAATTGCCCAAATGGGCCATGCGAATGCCAACATGCACAAAAGCGGGCAGTTTTGGCGGCTGATGAAATCAGAGAGGCGGGGCTGAATCAGGGTGCAAAATGACAGGGCGCAAGGAGTCATTGCGTTGAACAACTTTGTCCATCACTGGCGATCAATGCTCTGCCTCACAGAAAGCTGGCAAGCCACTCGAGCCACGCGAAGGCCAGCGCTTACCCCCATGACTGCGATCTAATCTGAAAAGTGCGAAGGCACAGATTAGGTTGATAGGCAAAAGCAAGACGCACCGTGAGGGAGGTGTTGCCTTCACCCCTTCTACATATGCGTTTGTTGAAACATAATCAACATGGCAGCTGGATCTTTCACATCTTCCCTCTCCAAGCCAGGTGCATGTTGCAAGTGAGGTCCTGCAGGCTTCACCAGTGGCAAAGATCTAGAAACAGCCACAGTGGACGGGATCTTGGGGCAAAACGACTGGAAGCTCTTCCTGGCGCATCCGAGTTCGAGTTCGAGCTCGGCTAACAGGTGAGTCGCGACTTGCGCATCAAACAGGAGCCATGGCATGGACCCAAACTCCCGAGACATTTCGGCTCTGAGATGGTCTTCCGACGGGATAGCTGATACAGGGAACCATGCTGTTTGCTGGGTTTCTACCAGTAGATGCACGCTATAATTTCCTACCTTTCCCCGACCAGCAGCAGCGTATGGGCTTCATGGCATGGCGTCAAGTGCCTCACCAATGTTACTTGATAGTTACTGACCTGCTCAGTAGGTGCAGATGTGTAATGCGATGCAATGTAACGTCCGCCTTGTTTTGTGAAGATGATTTGGCGAACACTTGCCTGGGCTCCTGGAGTGTTTCAAAGGGACAGCTAACCAGGCCAATGTTAAAGGCTTCGGATTGCAAGGCTCAGACACATGTTTGAGCCGTCACTGTCATTGACACCAGTGCGGTGCGCACCATTTTAGGGCAAAGCGGGCAACTTAGTCAGCCCCCTTATGTGTATTGGAAATTATCGAGTCTCCCCCGTGTCCCCCCTCCCAAATGTAGTATAGACTGGTGGCTTAACTAGATACGTTGACCTCCCAAAAAGCTTTAGATGCTCTCCAAGACGGGTGGTCCATACCTGATGTCCACCAAAGAGTCCAACCAACCTCAATTCAGTGGGAACCCCCCAGCAACCGTTTTTGCGCAACCCCAGCACCCCGCTGCCTGCCAGCCAGTGCAGCTACAGGGTGCCAGTAGCCGCTGCGCGCGCAGCGACAAGGTGGGTGAGTCCAATTCCTGCCGTGGATCCCCAGTGAAACATTTCAGAAAACCACACATCATCATAGCTTTAGCATTGCGTTGGGGTCCGACTTCGAACAGGTCCAACTTTCACCTCTTCTGCTGACTTTTTTTGCAGGAATCAGCCTTTGCGGGTAGCACACGGGGACCCGAAGATCCCACTTACAGATCGGTGAGTATCAAGGGTTTCTTGCCCGTTCCTGGCATATGCGGTCTTGGCGCGCTTCTAAAAGGAGGTGTCGCCCTTGGCTACAACGTGTGCCCATATTGAGCGAACCATCATGACGCGCAAAGTGTGGGGTACGAATACGGGCTGTCCGATGAAATCAAACCGCTGCAGCTTTGATGTCGCAAACCCAAAGAAGGCGGCACTGTAAGAATTGTGCAAATAGGTGCCTCGGCTAATATTCTGGGCGGTGAAATGGGAGGTGACTTGGATTTAGATTTGTCTCCAAATGAAGAACCCCCGAGAATGGTCAACAAAAAAATCCGGCAAAAAAAACACACGCCCATATGCCATATGCCAGCGCATACAACTTGCCTTGACAACTTGTGGAAAACACGTTGTGTCAATTGAGTGTGTGAATGGCAAGGGTCCCATCTTTCCACAGCATTGCTTTCAGAGACAGAGATCACATGTTGGGCCCAAAACCGGGTGCAAAACTCGAGTGCTTGCTGTTCTGGATTGAGCTCAAACAATGGTGTCTAACTAGCTGCTGTGTTGGCCCAGGTCGCCGTGTGGTCGCTACGCTGAAGCATGCCATTGTGCTTC
>CAUJNA010003227.1:489244-494244 GCA_963377175.1 Effrenium voratum
AAGAGGTAACCTCGTAGCGCACCGGCAACTCCACGTACAATTCTCTTTCCGCACGCCCCATGAAGTGTGCGCGGCTGATGTCCCAGCAAGCCACCTTGGCGTCCGGCTCTTCTGGGTTCTCCGTCATGAACAGGCTCAGGAGCAGGTTCACAGCCTCCAGCGGCGGGGTCGCCGCGAACGTCTCCTCCGCCCAAAGTCGATCTTCAGGCCTTTTTGCCTTTTTCACTTCTTTCGCCACCAATCTGCTCCTTACCTTCACCTGGGTCGCGTCTCCCTTGTTGATGTCCAGCCACTTCAACTGCAAGGGCTTCATGCCCTTACCCTCGCAGATCCTTCTTGGGACCTTCTCGTAGACGCCCTCCTTGTGGAGCCAGTCCAGCTCCTCCTTGCGCGCCGCTTTCACCATGTGCGCCGGCAACTCCGTACCGGTCACATCATCCACAAACTGGCTGAACTCCTCCTTGTAGAGCTCTTCCTGCTCGACGTACTCATCCGGTGTCGGGCCTGACAACTGCTCCTCCACTGCACTGATCTCTCCCCTCTCTCGTAGCTCTTTCCTCAAGCCGCGTAGAATTGCCTCCACCAGCTCCTTGGGGTAGACCTGCGCAGCCTTAGCTCGTCCACCACCCACCAGATGAACATGCCGATGTACTTCTCGACCTTGTAGGACATTCTCACACACGCCCTCCAGCTCTTCTGCAATCCTCCTTGAGTTCGTCAGCCACAAAGTCTCCTTTCTCACATGCAGGATTTCACCTTCTCGGTCCTCCATCTTCATGCCCCAACGGCACATCGGACTCTGAACCAAGTACGTGTCGTCTCGATTCACCTCCTCTTCCACCTCCGGCATCTTCCATGACGTGGACGGTTTCGGGTGCTCATGGAGATAAAAGGCACCCTGCTCCCGCTGTTGCTTGCAGCACTTCATCGCTGTTCTCATCCTCGCCTTTCCAAGCTCCTCCTCCTCTTGCACCACACCCGGGTCCCTCTTACCATTGGACACGTTCCTCAGCGGGCTAAACGTAGTGCACGGCGGTGAGCTCGTCAGAAGCCAAGGCTCCTCCACCTGAATCATCTCCAGCACCTCCTTCTGATCTTCTGGCCTGTCGAGGTTCCACCTCTCTGACCCATCTGGCTTCACCTCCTCTAGGTCCACCGCCGCTCCGTCACGCATGCCGAATCGCTTCAGCTCCTTTGTCACACGCTGAGGTGAAAACACCTCCAGCACATCCAACGCACCTAGGCTAGCCACTATGCTCGCAGCTTCCTTGCTCCCGGCCTCTGCCAGGATCTCTTCTGCTTCCATCCTTCTCGAGCCTGCCTGCCCGCTTGCATCCTCTTCCATATCTCGCAAGACATCTTCGATGTCCCTTGCTCCTTGCTCTCCTCCTTTCCGCTTTGGCGATGCTTCCCCGGCATCGGGGCCTCGGCTTGAACTTGACGGCTCAGCCTCAGCCCTTGCCTCATCATTCGCTTCCTCTTCCGCTACTCTCTTCTTCGCCCTTCTCGCAATTTCTCTTTCATCCTCATCTTTCTGCTTCTTCATCTTCTCCTCATCTTTCTTTACATCCTCTGCAATTCTCCTCTTCATCCTCACTCTGCACTCCTCTGAGTGGCTCGCCTGAACCAGCGCGCCACCCGTGTTGATTGTGTGACACCCTTGGCATCCTGGAGTGCTCCCATACTTCTGCATCATCGTTCTCCTCACCGGCCACGCTCGGCCCTTCACCGAAGGACCTTCTTCCTCTGGGGCTTCTCCCCTGATGCTCCTCTGGGCGCTCAACCAGGACCTCTCCTCCAGGTCCGGGAGCTGGGGCCACGAGGACCACCGGGGGCAGCCTCTGATCCTCACCTCCTTTCTGCTGTTGCGGCTGCCGCTCCTCCGGCTGCGGGTTGACATACTTCTTGATGTCCCAGGGCACACCACGTAATCCGGGCTCCAGCCTTGACCACCTCTGATCCTCAGGCACCGTGTGAAACCCCGTGCCAACTACCACTCCAGCATCCGTCATGGCCAAGATTGACCCGAACCTGTTGTGGGTGCCCAGATACCTCCCGCTGACCATTCTTGCCCAATCTCCTCTCTTTCCGCCTCCAGCAGGTTTGACCATGATCTTCTCCCCGAACTCCGGCATGGCCTTCACCCATCTTTTGCCTGTCCGTCTCTCCTCTGGCGTCCTCCCATCTGCTCCGACCTTGAACCTGCCATGCTGCTCTGCAGAGTACCTCGGGGCCCAATAAGTGATAGGATGCCCTTCAGGAACTCCACCTTCCAACTTCTTGTCCAAGGCCAGGAGATTGGCTTTGCACCTCCATTTGATCTCCTTGACAGCCGCCTCCGCTTCTCCATTCGACCGTGAATCTCCGGCCGGCGACTCCTCTGGCACAGCCTTCTTCAATCCTCTCGCCTTCTTCGCTGCCTCCATCTTCATCTTCACCAAGCTCCTTTCACCATCGCTTTTGAGGACCACCTCCTTGTAGCCCAAGCTCTCCAGGAACCTGGTCAACATCTTCTGGGCCGTCGCATCTACGAGCCCTTTTCTTTCCATGGAGGTTGCCGTCATCAGCCCGGTCTTTCGGTCCCGAGCGACAATGTTCGGCTTCGCACCTTCGGCCTCGCCCATGTAGAAGTAGTCGAGGCTCACCGTGGACATGTCTGGATTCTCATCCCCATGGTCCACCTTCACGTGCTTCTGGACAAGGCCTGCTGCTTTGACACACATCTCGCACCAGCTCCTGTAGACCGCATGGCCGCTCGCCTCGCGCTCCTTTCTCTCACGCTCGCTTGGCTGCGGCGGTACCCAACCAGGGTGAGCAGGTCTGGCCTCCACCATGGACCTTCTTGCTGAGCTCCGACCTCATCCTCCAAAGCCCATACCGTGTTGCGCTCCTCATCAATTCTCGCTGCCTTGGCTTTGGGCTTGCTCTGCATCAATCCGCTCGCCGAGGCCTGTGTCTCCAGTTCCGCCACCTGCTCATCCGCGCTCTCTGGGTCGGGCATCTCCAGGTAGAAGTTGTAGATGCCGTTCTCCTCCACCACCGGGATCATGCCCTTGTCACCGTACAGCTCAAGTGCCTTCTCGTAAGCCTGTTCCAGCGTCTTATAGACAGGATGTCCCACCGGCATGATAGTTCCTCCGCCTTTCCACAGCCAAGTGCTGTGCCCCTTTCCATGCAGCCTGCCCGCGCTGATCAGGACCTTGTGCACGTCCGTCGCATTCCCATTCACCATGCGCTTTACGCCGTTCATGTCATAGCCGCCAATCTTCACCGGGCCGTAGTTGTTGATCAGCTCACCCGAGGTGGTCTTGAACGTTCCTTTTCCAACTCCAGTTCCTTCGCGCTTGTACCTCTTCGGGATGGCTGTCACCGAAGCACCAGTGTCGAAGTTGCACTTCAGCAAGTTGATCTCGCCACCAAGCTCTCGTCTTTTGATAGCCACCCTTTTCGCAAACGAGGTCGTTGTAGACACCCTTGCCGTTGACGACAGCGCGCAAAGATCCAGCCCGTTCGCTTCACCTTCCGGTTCATCTCCTGGCTGCTCCAACGACGCCGCTTCCCGCTTGCCGCCTTTGCCACCCTTCGGACTTGTAGGCGCCGACGATGATGAGGCTCCACCGCCCTTCGCCCAGCAATCCTTCTTCATGTGGCCCTTCTTTCCGCAATTGTTGCAGAGGCCCTCAAACTTGCCCTTGCCGGCGCTCTGGCTGTTGCTTCGGGACTTCGCGCCTCCGCCTTTTGAACCTTGCTGCGGCTTCGACCAGCAGTCCTTCTTCTTGTGCCCCTTCTTGCCACAATTATCACAGTTGCCCTCGAACTTGGCCTTGCCGCCTTTTCCACCTCCTTTCTTGCCCTTCACGAGCGAAGCCAAATTGCCGTTCACCGCCCGGACCAGGGAGTCCACATCCATGGGAGCCACATCACCTGCCGAGGATTTGCTAAAGTCCTTCGAGATCGTCAGCTTGCTCCCCGTCTTCGCCTCCATATAGGTCACCACTTCCTGCTCCATCTCCTCAAAGGTCCGGAACCTCGTGTAGTTCAGCATGAGGTGCTGCTCCATCTCCTTTGGGACTAATTTCTCCAAAGCGTTCATCGCCAGGCTGTCTTGCAACACCTCACGCTTCCCGAACTGATCCTTCTTGCGGTCGTATCTGTTTCTCAATGCCTTCCAACGTTCTAAGGCATTGCCGAGGTTCTCGTATGAAGATCTTTCTGGGCTCGTCAATGCTTGAAGCATTATGCGCTTGCGACCTCCGGTGCTCGGGTCGAACTTCCTGTGCAGGGCCCTCCAAGCTTCCAATCCAGCACCTTTCGGCGCGTTCTCCACCAAGTCGAAGACCGCCCCCTCCGTGGTCGCCCTGAGGATGGTGTAGACCTGTTGGTTCATCTCATCAACCTCATCCCATTGATCCAGAAGATCTGCTCCAGCCCCGAACTGGTTGTCGATGTCCATCTGCGCGATGGGGTTCTCCTGTTCAGCAGCCCATTCCAGCACCTCACGGGATTTGCCGCCGATCACGCCTGCCACGTAGTCCTCCAGTTTCAAGGCCCAGACCCGGAATCGATCTTCGGCTCCTTCTCCGAGCACCTGAGGCTTTCCAAGGCCTTTCTGATCTATCAGGCCTCCACCTCCTCTTTTACTCATCTTCTCCAGGACTTCCGGCAACCTACTCAATGCTTGCAGCACTTCCGCCGAGCCCCCTGATCCTCCGCTGGCTCCAGCCGTCTGCTGTTCCGCCGCCTGCACCCGATCACGGAGTCCCGCATTCTCCTGAGCCAACTGCGCCATCTGCTGCTGCATCTGCTGCACCACCGCCGTGAGCTCCTGTATCGTCGCCATCGCCCTCTTCAAGGATCAAGCCGACCAACGCAAAGAAGCCCCCCTCGTAGGTGAAGATGCCCGCCAGCAAGGCCAGGATCCACCTCCAGTAGTTCCACCGCCAAACGGGCTTGCCTTGCTGCCGCAGCTCCTCAAACCTCTGCAGCTGCCGAGCGTCCTC
>CAUJNA010003227.1:499244-529244 GCA_963377175.1 Effrenium voratum
CCTACAAACCCCAAGTACTAAGCAGGCCCCTTGATCATGGCACATATAGGAATAACTATTTGAAGTGTCGACCAGCCAATCTTGAGGCTGGTTCGCAATAAGCATCATAGCTGTGTGTGTGTGTCTCTGTGTGTGTGTTCTCTTGATGGTACCCCTGGTAGGTTGCTTGCTCATGCAAAACCAGTGATTTACGGAGTCCAAACCGGGTGCCGTGCAACCAACCGATACAAACCGGCCTTTGGCCTCCGGAGGCTGTGCCGGACGCAACCGGCCTAAACCAAGGACATCCCGAAGGATCCGTCACTGGTGAGCTCGTTCCAGCCAAATGAGACCATAAACTAGGCGTTCACAGCAGCTGACGCCAAGCTCCTCCTCCCCCGTCTTTGTCAGAATTGTCTTCCAACGGGAATCACTCAATTATGAAGGCTGGCTGAGCAGGCAGCCACAAGGTGTCCCACCGTTCTTGGCCTCATTATTGTAGCTTTGACAAACTTACTGTGCAAATAAATGCATGTACATATATATATATATATATACACACGCTTTGTCGCCTGTTTAGATTTGCCACTTCGACGTTCCTGGTTTGCAAGCTGTGGAGGCATGGGCAACCAAGGGGGTTGCAACGAAGCCACCTTCCATTGGCTTGCAGTAGCTAAGCGCAATGACACAAATACTTGTCTTCCAACAAGGGAAGCCTGGCAATGCGTCATTTCCCTTCGAACCCCCTTTAAACCACCCAAAACAGTGAACCTGCCAAAGAATACACACCTATGCACATGTACGTAGAAGTCGTCGCAAAGCAATTGTCACCATACCCTCCTGAAAGCCACAAGCACAACTCAAAGCACCTGCAGGCCCTTTTGGATCTTTGGTGGGGTTGTCCAAAAGAAGCCCTAATTTCAAGTCAACAGTCCAGCAAGTTCGGGGCATGTGGCGAGTCGCGAGCAGCAACCCGACCGCCCTGCCTAGGTTGTTCAGCATCACGCACAGTGGGACCTGGCAATCAACGTCAACTTCGGATGAACCGGCGGAGCATACTAATCAGAGAGCACCCTTTGCACTTCCCACTCAAGGGGGACTGGACATTTGAACCAAAGCTCTTCTGCTGGTCCGAAATCGTTCGCCTGTTTCGGCAAGCAAACCTCACGTTGAGGATGAAACAAGCTGTTGCACTAGGGGGCACGTTGTGCGGAAACGCTGAGAGTGATTGAAATTGAATAGCTACGGTTTAGCTGCCCGCAAAAGCGCCTCGTCTAGTGCCACTGGTTAAATGACAATGAAGTGGGATACAATCACAAATGAAGACAGGCCTTAGGGCTGATTTAGGATTTGCATTCGGCAGAGTGAGTGGAAGGGTTCAGCAGGGGGTTTGGGGTTGTATTCAGTGCTGCTGGCCTAATGCTTGTTTCGGCTGGTCTAGGCTGGTGTTGATGTCATGCTCAATTGAAAGTCGGACAGCGATGCATACATAGGGAGCTAATACACATGACTTGTCCGAAAATGAACTCCCTACCTGAAGAGCAATCAAGGGTAGGAAATGCAAAAAAACGACATGGGGCCAACAAATCCGGAAAGGTTTTTCAGGTGGGTAAAACACAATTTGGGGGCTGGCAATGTCTGAGCTTGTTGCATCCAACCTGCTTCACTCCCCCGCCAGCCTTACCATGTGTCCCTAGCCACCACCAGCACCGAACTGCAACTCATCCAAATGTTCAAGTGTGTGGCAGGGAGTAGGGAACAAAGCTCTGCAAAGAATGCTAAACAATTGCTAAACCGACTTAAAAACAGTACTTGGCCAGCTCAAAGGAATCATACCCCAATACCGAAACAATTCTGAACTGTACTGCCAGTACACAATAATGCTAAACCCAGACTTAAAAAACCAAGCCAATACTGTTCTGAACAGTACTTGCTGAAAGATTTGGCAGGCCCAGTCTGAACCCCATTTCTTGTTTGGCCTTTTCCCCGTTGACCCCCGCATTTAGTTTGGGGGGTAACATTTACTAATCACAAGCTTGCATACGTTTGCTTGCTGGCTGGCGCTCTTCTGGGCTTGCGGTACTTGCCCCAGGTTCAGCGAGATGTCTTCCCATTCTATACCTCCAACGTGCTCAGGTGCCAAGGTAAACTTCTGCCACTCAATGCCGGACCGCAGTCATCTCAAAGGACTAGTGCTCCAAACTTACTTCCATTTGCTTAAGCCCCCTGGAAAAAATGGAAATATGTCCAGTAGTCTTTAAAACCAGCAGGGGAAAACAAACATATTCTTAAGCAAATGAAAGCTTAGCAAGGCATACTGCCCACGCCTTGCGCGGGACATGTTTGGCCAGCTGTGACATGATGGTCTCCACAATCTCCTGGCCGCTAGGCAGCCGAGTGACGACAAGGACGAGCACGAGCCAATCAAATTTTGAAAGAGGCCGGAAAAAAGAAATGATCTTAGGCACTTGGGGCACTACACGCTTTTTGGAAGAAACATGCTGACCCGAAACATGCAGCTCTACTTTGTCAAACGTGCGGATCAGGAATTGTCACTGGCTCGGAATGTCACTGCTTCGCTCAGCTTCCAGCTGGCCGAATCAGCTGCTCGCTCGCTTAGTGATTAACTCTTTCCGCCCCCGCAAATCGGCACCACAACAAGGAAATGGTAGGCCATCTCTGTGCAGCAGGAGGCTCCATGCGTGAACCTTCAAAATCAGCGCAAGTCGGCGCTAGCGCTAGTGCCTACATGCTCCACTCTGGCGTTTAAAGCAAACTGAAGGAACCATCCCGACACACCAGGTGTCAACAAGGAGCTCAAGTGATTTGCTCACAGTGGAAAACAATCACGGGTTCTTTCAACAAGTGGGACCCTCCCCTATTGAAGCAGTACACTGGGAATTTGAGTCGAGCGGATGTTTGTTGCTGTTGACACCTCTGCAAAAAGATTAAATTGTTGTGACCTGAAAGAACAAATCTAAAGATCCAATAGCAATCAAGAGATTGCCTGCTTCTTCCACCATGTTTTGTGGCCGATCAGGGAAAAGCTGCGTCGGCAAAGTGTGGAGAAGGGGTCCAGGCCGACAACCACTGCGCTTCAAGCGGCCCTAAAGAACACTAAACCAACCTGCACATGTGCTACCACTTAACACCCAACAATAAGAAAACTTGTTTCCCCAATAGAAACAAACAACCGGCCCAAGCATGGACTCAACAAACCAAAACACGTGTGGCCATAGGTCAAAATCCCGTACCCCCAGCGAGCATCCCAATCCCCACTAAAATAGGTTCTAAAATGGGTGGTGAATTCACCTACCCCAAAATGGGATCCCATGGGTTTTGACCACCACAGCCGTTTTTGACCTCCCTGGACCTCCACAAGTGTGGGGCCGGATGCCGGCGCTTCGGACATCCGCTTCGCTTCGGACTCCGCTTCGCCTTGGCGGAGGTGCTGGCGGTGGCCTTCACCCGCAGCCCCGGCTCCCCGTGGATGCCGAGGCCCACCTCCATCTCGTCCGCCGGGATGGGCCGGGCCTGCAGAAAACCCCCACCCAGCTCGCTCTTTCCGTCTGCGTCCGGCCGGGCATGGGGGGAGAAGATAGACAAACCCGTTTCTCCAAGTGGGTTGCCCAACATGTAGCATTCAATTCCAACGGATTTGAATTTGCGCGTGTTCGTGTCTTCATTGCAGCAAAGGGAACGCACGCAAGATGTCACCAAATGCTGACCCAGCCGGGAGTCTCATTCAATTCTATCTTCTTGAGCGAAAATGGCTTGACGTCACCAAACATGTGACACTGTCTTGTGTGACACACACACACATGTATATATATATATATATATATATTTACATATGTATAAATAACCATAACCAAGCGGGGTTGTTTGATGTGTATGCTATGAGTGCATGCGTGCGCGCGTCCGGGGGGCGCGCAAATGGGTGGGTGGGGGAGGGTGGCGGACGGGCGGGTGGGGGGGAGAGAGGGGGGGGAGGGCTGCACGCTTCTGTTCAAAGGATCGATTGCACCAGACCTTTGAGAAACGGACAGGCGAGAGGCTTGGTCTCATTGGAACCAAATTGAAATAAGAAGTCTGGGGCGGTCATGCTCAAATAAGCTATTGATTGATAGGCTAAGCTCCCTTAACTGGCTTCAAATGGCTCGTTGACCTCCCCTTGTTGGGTCCTTCCTTGATAGTGTTCTATCGACTTTATGCCTGCAAAAGCTGGCGAACTACTCCTCCCTCACCCAAACACACAACATGTAACAAGTTGGTACTGAAGGAAAGGATCTGTCGACTGATGGCCTTCGAATTGGGCATGTCACCTGGCCAAGGACAACCTCCCGAGCTACAACAACATGGCTCAACATTGGGCGGTTCACTGGGCGCTGGGTTCCCGGCTGGCAGCATTCCAGGGATACTGCACGCGTTGAAACTCACCTCAGCCCGATCCAAATGGGCACTACGCCTACCAACCCCTTCCGAACTTCCAACTGCAAGTAGACACGAAGAAAAGACAGTGCCGAACTTTGACGTTTCAGCAAAGTTGAAGAGGGCACGGCGGAAATCTGAAGGTTTGGACATGTTGCACCGCGTTGACGCCACGTTGCACTGCCGGTCAGCTACTGAGTCCGATTCGCAGTTGTAGCGTGACTCTTTGAAGCACCACTCAGGTGCTACTGAGGCCTTATTCGCAAAACGGTGCCTCCTTTTTGCCGCATAAGGGTTAGTGCCAAAATGGGAGGATTGCCCAGTTCCACTGGGCAGCTCCCCTCAGCAGCTGATGGGAGTAGGATTGATGCCACTCCCACAGCGAGGGAGAAATCCTCCCACCTCACCGGATGCCCTCCCGGCATCATGGGTGAGGAAGGAATGTAGCGAAGATCAGTGTGATCAATTCGCTCTCGACTGAGGGGAAGACCCGGTTCTCAGTTGGGAATTGCGGGTCCGGATGAGTAAGCTCATCCGCCCACTTGTTGAAGTCGCGTTTCACATGCGACGGCCCCAGCATGACCTGCTGGTCATGCAGCGTGAGCACAATTTCCATGAGGATGGCCGCATTGGGCATCCTACGGGTGGAATCGTTAAGAAGGGAGAAAACATTTCCCTGGTTATCACTAGCCACCAGGATCCTAGTGTGAGAAGCCGAGCCGGCCGCACAAAGCAGAACGGCCCTCACCAAAAGGAGGAGGCCGAAGAGCTCCAAGGCCGCTATCGCCCGCTGCGGGTCCCCAGTAGTGAAGGCCCACGGCTCGCCCTCCGGTGTGATTCTGTGCTGGAACCACTTAACACGGGACTTGTCGGGGTTGGGCACGTCCGAACACCAACCACCCACCCATGCATGGTCCGCCTGTCTGCCAGCTCCCGCATCAGATGCCCCCGTCCATGGGAGTGTGGGAGCAAATGGGGATGCCAGTGGGAACCTCTGGTTGAAGAGTCTCCCCAAAAGTATGGCCAGAGCACGAACCAACTTCGGTGGCCTGCCCGAAGTGGTGCAGGCCTTCTTCCAGCTCCAAAAAGGCTGGAGGAAAGGTTTCGTCAATGGGCACGCCGAAGTAGCCCATTGAATACGGCCTAGGGCTTGTTCCACCTCCTTGCTGGTGAAGATGTCCCCCTGGGCCAGCCGTTTAAGAGTGGCCAGGATTATGACGTGTTTGACTGGAGCCAGCAGTACACAGGGCGTGATTGGGTCCACCACAAAACCCAACCAGGTATTGATCGGGGAGAGCGCCGTCTTCTTCCAGGAAAGCGGGACTCCCAGCGCCAGCAGTGTAGCCAATATGGCTGTGGCGTCCCAGTCCGCCCGGCTGCATCTGAGGACCCAGCAGTAATCGTCCACAAAGACTAAGTGCCAGTCCACATGGGGGAAGATGTAGTACAAGAGCCTGAGCACCAGGGATGCCTTTCTTCCCCAGTACAGCTGTGCCGAGGCCATGCCGTACGTGCCCACTCTGTTGACCCACCACCGGTTTTGGATGCAGGCCACCTGGTATTTCCAGTCTTTAGGGAGCACTTTAATACGCCTGTGGGCCTTGGTGACATCTGCCTTGAGGATGATGAAGGTTTCCCCCTGTGTCGGCAGCTGCCATCTCAGGGGTTCCCCCCCGCTCCCCCCAGGGCATTCCGTGCCCGGGGGGGTTGGGGGGAAGGGGGCCCTCCTATCAGGGCCCTCGGCACCTGGGAGTGGTCCCTTTCCTGAGGGTGTCGATCCCAGAGAGACGTCCATGCCGCCGGAGGTATCCATAATCCCCCTGCCCCGATCAGGCCCCTCGGGCCTGGGGGGCAGGCTGGTGCTGCGGGGGTCCCTCTCAGGGCCCTCGGCACCTGGGGACTGCCCCTGCACCGGCTGGTGAACATCCCGAGGTCTCTCCTCAGTGTTCGGGAGCGTGGCCCCAAGTAGATGGGGATGGTCCGCCGCTGTCCTGAGCCAGTGGATGGCGTGGAGGCAGTCTCCGACCATCGGTGCAGTGGTCTTCTCCCCTGTGTGAGCCTGGATGTGTGCGTTTGCTCCCCCTTTGGAGCCATCGTAAATCGTCCTGATCTTGTCCGACTCATCAATCCCTGCAAGGGGGCCCGGGCAAAGTTCCTCCGGTTTGCAGCGGCACCTCTCCGCCGCCTCGGAGCGAGTGAAGGGCCCGTCCACCATGTCCAAGGCTCGTTCCTCGTAAAAGGTTGACTCGATTTCCTCGGCAAAGAGTTCCGCCGTTGGGTAGTTGTCATGAGCCACTGGCGGGGGGGGGTCTTCCCCCAGCCATGCCTCTCCCTTAAGCTCCTCCTTAGTGGGCCAAACTCCCGGGGAGGTCAAGGTAGGGTCCGAGACTCCCAAGGGGACCCCCTCTTTCAGTGTCAGGGGGAACTCCCAATCAGGGTCACCTGAAAGGGATGCCAAGTGCGACACTAAGTCCAGGAGGAAGGGTTGTCCTGGGCATCGTTCATGGAGGTGCCCTCGCCCGGTCGGCTTCCTGGAAGGGGTGTGTGGTGGCACCTGATGCCAGGGACATCCGGACCTTATCAATCCAGGGCCTGGTAAGGGTCATGATCAGGGCGCCCAAAGTAGCCAAAGGGGAAACTCTCCGAAAAGGGGGGTTGAGCCTCCCCGGGGAAGGTTTCCCCCCCCCATCTCTCAGGGGGCGTGAACGGAAACCCAATTGGACAATCGCAACTCGGTCAGTGAGGCGTGGGACCCGGAAAGCGGGCAGACATTCGGGGCGGTCCAGGACCTGGTCCCCATGTTCTTCCTTTTCCAGTTGTTCCGCATCTCCGGCCATCGGGGGCATGGGAGATGGGAAGTCTGGACTCATAGTTCCACGAGGGCTTACGGTGTCAGCCTCATGGTGGATGTGCCCGTGCTGGCGGGGCTTCGGGGCATTCTTGCCTCCGGGCTCTGGGCCCTGGTGTGACGAGGAGGGACCGCCTCCCTGATTGGGTCCCCGTTTTCCCCGGGGAGAAGGGCCCCCAGGGGGGTCCGACCCCCTTCCCTTAGGTGGTTCCTTAGGGTTTCCCGGGAATTGTGAGGGGATCCGGATGTGCCCCGGCGCTGCGAGTGACACAGCGATGGCTTTGGCCAGGCCTGCCATCATATCCCAGGGGTATCTGCTGAGAGTCGAGGACTCGCTGGTGCCCACATGTGACTGATGTGTGCACCGCATTTGATCCCAGTCCTGGATTGGGAGATCCGTGGCAAGTGTGGTGGCCTTCTTGACCAGCTGGCCCAGGCGGCACTGGTCGAAGGAGATTGCTGTCAGGGAGTTTTCCTCCATCCAAAGCTGCCCCTCCTCCGTGATCCAGAAGGATGAGCATTCCTTGGCTTTGGGCAGCGAGCTGCTCACCACTGGGTCCTCCGGGTGCTCCAAGAAGGATTTTGGCCCTGGCAGAGAGACCGCCGATCTTGAGGCCCTTGCCAGGCTGGTGATGTACATCTGCCTCAAAATGAGGGTACTGTCCTCATCAAGCTGAGTCTGGGCGGCCTGGTCCAGGTGTGGGAGGCCCCAAAGTGTCTCTCGAGTGCGTCCTCGCACCGGGGTGGGGGGCCCCGGTTTTGGTATGTGGCGCAGGATGGACCATGTCCTGCAGTTGGGTCCTCCCCCAATGAAGACCACTCGGCCCTGCTTTGCTGCCGTGCAGAGCGCTCCATACAGCTCGGGTTGGAGCATGTCGTGGTTCCCTTTTGGTCCGATCGTAGGATGTCTACTGCCACCACCATGCTGGAGAGGTGCGGGTAGTTGGCATGAAGACAGCTGTCTAAGGAAGTTGGGTCTTCCTTGCCTGCATAGAGCAGGACAATGATGGGCCCACTGGATGGAACTTTGGGCGATGTGCCCTGTGTCCATCTCAGCCGCTGTGCCAGGCGCTCCGGGATGTTCTCCATCCACGGGAAGGTGTCCCCTCCCGGTGACAGCTCCGTGGGACTTGTCAGGGGGGTAGCTGAAAGGCGTTGGCCCCCTTCATTCAGCCCAACAGAACTCTTATGAAAAACCACCGGGTCCTGCTTGATGATGTTGGGCGCCGGAAGTGGGATCGGCTGCCTCCTGGGCGTGTTCCTCGGCGTTGCGGTGTGCTGCCAGTTGTCCGGCACTCGGGCCTGCTGGGCGCGGCCCCCCGTGTCAGGGCCCTTGGCACCTGCGGGGAACCGTCCCGCCCCTGCCATCTCAGGGCCCTCGGCACCTGTGGCACGGGGCCGCGGCGTTGCCGTTGTGTCAGCTGTGTGGTTGTTCTGACCCCAGCTGGGGTGTTGTGCACGCTGGTTCTGTCGTCCCCATCCTTGTTCCGCCGAGGAGGGCCGCCACCTGGCCTGTCCCCCCCCTGTGTCAGGGCCCTCGGCACCTGCAGGAGGGGGCTCATGTGCCTGCTTGGGGCGTTTTCGCCCCCTCTCGCCCCCCCGGGCCCTATCAGGGCCCTCGGCACCTGAGGCCTCCCGGGGGGTCGGGGTCCGAGCCCCTAGTCAACCCGGGCAGTCCTGCGGGAGGTGGTCTCCCAGGCAGATGCGGCCCGTCGCCAGGATGAGGTT
The DNA here is from genome assembly GCA_963377175.1 of Effrenium voratum. NCBI lineage: Eukaryota > Dinophyceae > Suessiales > Symbiodiniaceae > Effrenium > Effrenium voratum. The sequence continues at coordinate 508,231 of CAUJNA010003227.1, forward strand.
GCACTTGTGCGTGCGTCCGCAGTTGCCCGGGCAGCGCCCGCGCATCCAGTTGTTACAGAACTGGTTCCCTTTCGGATCGGTGGCCGCCTGCTTGTTACTGCCCCTGGAGGCCTGATTGTTCGGCTGGGGGGGCTTACCTTTCCCTTTGCTCCCAGGCTTGCCCCTGGACTTCCCCTTGCCCCTGGACTTGTTCTTGCCCTTCTGGGGTGGTGCGTAGTCCATGGATGTCCTGGTCTGTGGGCGGCCCCTGGAGAAGGTCCTGATCTTCTCATAGACCTCACGTGTCCAAAACAATGTGTCCTGCCTTACCGACAGCATGGCCGCCTTGAGGGTGCTGCCCTCATGCATCTGCTCGTGAATCTTCCGCCATGCATTGCGTTCGGCAATTGCCAGGACGTGGTCCTCGGGAGGGGGAAAACGGCCCCCGATGTCCTCCCCATAGAACCACTCGTACCAGCTCTCCAGGTCCTCTCGGGTGATGTCGAACTGGCCGAACTGTGGAAACGATAGGACGCACATGAGGAGGGTGTTCCGGAACACCGCGTGCATCCTCTCGAGCTGGTGGCGAGTTTTCGGCTCGCCCCGCTCTTCCACCTCGTCCTCCCGGTCCCAGCCATCGACCGTGGTCTTCTTGGCGGTCTTCCATGGCCGTTCTCCTGGTTCCGGGAGTGCGCTTACCAGGTATTTCATGGGGATGAAGCCGATCTCGCCTCCAGCGCAGAGCTTGAACTGGCGCTTCATCAGCTGGTCGCTTCCTTGCAGGGCCAACTTGGGTTTGGTGAGTTTGGTCTTCTCCTCCCAAACCCTCTCCAGCTGTCCCCGTTCGCACGAGACCGTGAGATTCGGGGCAGTGTCCCCGGGCGTGTGCGGCCCGGGTCCCGATGTTGCATGTGCCCCCACTCCCATGGATCGTTGAGCCGCGTGAACCACCTGGAACATACGGGCCGCGATCAGCCGGGAGGTCACATCCGTGTAGTGGTTGTTGTTGGGGGCGAAGCCCAACTCCCTCGGCGCCGTCTCCCTTGCCCGGTCGGGCGAGTCCCACCGGGTCGCGAGGTCCTCCATCGAGACAAAGCCCTCATCCGACAGCGTCGCTTGGATGAACCACGGGATGCCCTTGAGGACCATGAGGTTCCTGGCGGTCTTGTGGAGCTTGGCCACTGCGTTCGCATACACTTCGGGAATCTCCTGTGGTGGTGCCACCAACTCATCCGGCGGCACCGCCATGGTGTGGGTGGGCGGGATTTCAGATTCCAAGACAAAAGGGAAGTGCCCACTTGAGCCAAAATGGTGGCCCAAGTGGACACTTACAAAGAGTCAAGACAAGCGACCACCTACGGTTAACACTTTAGCCCAGACTCTTTGAAGCACCACTCAGGTGCTACTGAGGCCTTATTCGCAAAACGGTGCCTCCTTTTTGCCGCATAAGGGTTAGTGCCAAAATGGGAGGATTGCCCAGTTCCACTGGGCAGCTCCCCTCAGCAGCTGATGGGAGTAGGATTGATGCCACTCCCAACGGACGGATCGCATCAGCTGCCAATACCAACGGACGAGCTGGTCGTTGGGGGGGTCCTCCTTCCCCGTATGCCGTGGGGTCCCGCTGTCGCATCTCAGGGCCCTCGGCACCTGTGCGTGCAGCTGCCCTGCTGCGGACCCTGGGGGGTGCCTGGGAGAGCGTCTCAGGGCCCTCGGCACCTGCGCCCTCCCCCTGCCGCCTTGCCTGGAGGCACGGGGGGGAGAGTGTCAGGGCCCTCGGCACCTGCTCTATCCCCCCTCACTCAATTTCCGGGAGGACGATCGCTTCCTTGTCGGACTGAGTGTCCACGCTCTCGTCAGTGTCCGAGGAGAGGGAGATGGAGGCCTCGGAGTCCTGTGCTGCATAGGGCTCCACGGCCATCCACGTGTTCGGGAAGGTGAAATGCCGGAAACATCTGGTGCATCCTAGGTACATCTCCGGTTCAGCATGGAAGTCCTGCTCCGCCAGCTCCGAGATCTTGGGCGGCCCCGGCCTCCAGCCACACCCCACTGTGACGCCATCCGTGTCCAGTAGGTGCATGCTGTAGGCTTTGGTGGGACCCTTTCGGGCCGTGGTGGCAATCACCGTCAGTGGACCCCGAGGCGGGGGCACCTCATCTGCAGCCACCTTGGTGATGGCCGGCTTGTCGGCGGGGATCACATCCCAGCTGGCATGTGAGGGCGGTGTGTCCGGGACTTCCTTGAACAAGGCCTTTGGTGAGGCAGGGCACTCCACCCTGTCCGCCCAGTCCTCATGTCCGAGGTCGACTCGGACCGCCCTTCCTGCCTCGAGTTGCATGGACGGGAGCTTCTGGAGAACCTGGTCCCAGATGGAGCACACCACGTGTCGCTTCTCCCGGGTGTAAACATCCGCCGTGGATTCCTTGAACCAGTTCCCCAGGTACTGGCGTTGGTCCCTCGGTATGTGAGCCTGGAATGCACAATCCGGCATGAAGACCCGGAAGGAGTACCACGATAGTTCCGCCACATCCTTGGCTGGCGCGCCCTGCTTCCCCAAGGCGTCTTTGAGCCACCTCAGGGACCTGTCTGGGGTGCCTGGGCGGGGGATGAAACCCGTCCTGTCCTTATTGATCGTGGGGATCAGGTAGTCCATCTCGCGAAACTCCTCCGAGGCCCTGAATCTCTTCCACCACTTTTCCAAGGGGATCCACCATCTGGCTCCCGAGAAAGAGAACAATGGGGCGATGAGCGGGACCGGGTTCCGTTTGATGGCCACTGCCGACGTGGTCTTTGTCTGCCAGGCGAGCAGCTCCAGGGTGTTGCTCGTGGACCTGACCGTCTGCGGCGAGGTGTGCTGCACGTCGTTGAAGCGCGCACTGCAGGCTAGGTTGAACCTGGCCATCGCCAGAATGTACCTGTCCACTGCTTTGGTCAACTCCGGGACCCGGTTCTCCGAGGGGCCCCCTTCCGCCCCTTGTTCCAGGGCCCAAACGATCGCCCGGGTCGGAACCACCGCTTTACGCTGTGGCTTGACCTGGGTGTCCACCAATGTCTCTTGGATGGCTTTTCGCTTTGCCAGGAGCTGTTTGTGTTCGTCAACGTTGAGCATGCCGAGTTTAATGGAGAGCCACTTTAAAGTGCCCCACCACTTCTGGAGCTTCGCCGGGGTGACCTCCAGCGTGACCGCCTGGTTCATGAGGTGCCGTACGTCCCCGGCCGTCCAGGGGAGGTTCTGGAAGCCGATCTTGCGCATGCCCTCATAGGCCAAGCAATGTGCTCGGATGGTCCGGAAACGGGCATCTCCGAACAGGTGGCCAAACTCCTCCAGCTCCTTGGCCCCCATCACCTGGTGCATGTAGGGGATCTGGTGGCGGAAGGGAATGAAGTAGCCCAGGAGGCGTTCCAGCCACCTGGCCCTCAAGTGCTGTTCCAACGCTCGTTGGGATGTCGGCAGTTGGGTTTTGATCTTCCCTGGTTTCCAATGCCGCCACTTGTTGGCCACTGCCAGGACATCCGGGGCCTCAATCGATCCGGAGAGGATCCACTCCTCACGGTCCCGGATGGCCTGTTCCATTTCCAGTGGAGAATAGGTGTACGATTGTCTAGCGCCTGCCGCACGAAACAGAAGTTGCTGCAGGGTCTTAGTAGCGAGCTCCAAATCCGCCTCCTCCAGCGGTTGTGGTTGGGAGCCGAGTATCCTTGCGAGGATCAAGTTGTAGGTGTCCGAGGCCACCAGGACATGGTTATCGTCGGGTGCCATCCCCACGATTCGTGTCCACGGTCGCGGGTCGAAGACCACCGCATCCGGGTTGGCAACCTGGTCCTTTTTGACCCATTCCAGGCAGCACGCCACGAGGATTTCCCCGTCCGACTGCACTGGTGCAAATCCAAGGTCATGCAAAATCAACTGGACCGCGGTTGGGACCCCTAGGAAGGTCGTTCCAAACGGGGAAGGGAGGCGGGGCCTCCACATCATCATGATCCACTCGAGCCCGGAGCCAAATCTCAAGGCGCCAACCCCAATCCAACAACAGGGGGGGGCCCCAAAACCCCGGAAAGCCAAACCCGAAAACGGGGGGGGGGACCCCGGGGAGCCTCCACGGAAAGGGAAAACCAAACGAGGGGGGGAGCCCAGGCGCACTCCGGACCAGCCCAAGCGCGCCCCTTTTTCTCGCCTGGTACAGGTCAAGGCCTGTGCTGTGCCCGGGGGGGATATCAGCGCCATCGGCAGCTGTCCTCCCCCGGGGTGCCCTGCGAGTCCGTTCCGGATGGCCGCAGTGCTGCATGATCACACGGCCCCCTTGGCAATGTCGTCAATGCGCTTGAGCGCCGCCGCCTCCGGGTTCCGGAGAATCAGCTCCCAGATGGCATCTGAGACATGGCCGGTCTGGGTGACGTGGCTGAACCTAAACCGTGGGACTTTCTGGTCCACCACGGAGACATCCCGCAGCGGGGCAGACGGCTCTACCCGGCGGTAGAACTCCAGCCGTTCCTTGACCCAGCGGTTGTACAGTCCATCGGGCGGCTCGTCCAGCACCAGCTGAAGGATGGCCTTGCCGGCCCGGATCTGGAGGAGGCGAGTGCCCCCTCCCCCGGCGCGCCAGTACCCCTTGCAGTACTTGCACATATAGCCCCCCCGGGTCTCCCCCTTCGTCTTGGGGATGAGCTCCCATGGGGTGACTGAGCTCAGAACCAGGCCGCACTCCATGTGCGCCCAGAAGACGTGCTTCGTCTCTGCCGAGAAGTTCTTCTTCTTGTAATCCTTGCCCACCACGCCGTGGACGTTGTCCGATGTGATGGGGGGGTAGACGATCCCCTCATCGCCCTCTCCTCCCCTGGGGCGGATGTCAGGGCCATCGGCACCTGTCCGGCACCCGGGGGCGGAGGGGTCCAGGCCCATCAGCTTGATCATGTCGTTGGTGTAGCCAAGCTTGCGGTAGATGGAGGGGGCCACTGAGTCGGGGACTGCGCCGACCCACCACTGCTTCGTGTTGCAGCGCCAGTTGACTTTCACCTCCGCCAGGGCCCCCGGGCCTCCAATGCGGTCCATGAGGGCCTGGTACACCTCTGGGAACTGCTGGAGACTCTCCACCGGGACCGATATGCGCTCATCACATACCGCCCGGAGGATCATCTGTTCCTTGGAGTCCGCCACGTCCTGGACCGGGAGCTGCATTACCTCCGCCGGGGTGTCCGTGAGGAAGGCCCGGGCCGCAAGGACCTTGCCCATGGCCCGGTAGACCAGGCGCCACTCCGGTCCTGTCTGCGGAAGCGGAAGGCCCTCCTCCTTCAGGAAGCACCGAGCATCTTCCTTCAGGGTCCCAGCCTTCCAGGCGGATCTGATTCTGGGCCTTGTTCTTCGGGCCCCGCTGCCTAGGGCCCTGAAGCAATGGCAGAGACTCCCAGACTCCCCAGAGCTGGCGCAGAGTGAAGCTGTGACCAAACATCCCCAGCAAGCCTGGGAGTGTCCAGGACGAGATCTGGCGCGCCCAGTGGAAGTCCTCCTCCGGATCGTGGGGGGCCGCCCAGAAGATGGATCGCAGGTCCTCGGGGTATGGTCGGTCCCCCGCCTTGGCCTGCTGGTTCAGCTCCTCAACGGAGTACCTGGCCCATGGGAGTCCACCCGCCTGGTGGTTCCTGGGATGCGTACCCTTTTCCAGCGCCTCCGGATTCACCTTGGTGAGGTTGTTGGCCCAGTCCGGGACGTGTACGGGCCCCGGTCGTCGGACCCAGCGGCCCGCAAAGATGCGGACCTCTCCGACACGCTTGCTCATCATCCAGCGCAGGACCGCGAGCTGCACCTCCGGGTCCTGGGTGTCCAGGCCCCCCGGGGTGGCGGACGGCTTGTCAGGGCCCTCGGCACCTGAGCTCGTCGCACCAGAGCCCGAAGCTGGGGGGATGGTGGGCTGCCTGTCAGGGCCCTCGGCACCTGGGCGCGCCGCACCAGAGCCCCCCGCCTTTGGAATGGGGATCCCCGCCAGATCCGGCAGATCTGCCAGGAGGGCCGCCGGAAAGGGGTTCCTACCCAGCGAGATGACCGCCTTGGCTTCGAGGTAAGAGTCCGTGAGGGACGTGAGGTCGTCCATGCTGAAATCCCTCCATGCCGTGGTCGGCTCAAAGACCCCTGTCTCAATGGCAACTCGGACCTCGCTAGGCCACGCACTGAATGGAGGCTTGATGGGCTCGAGCATTCTGGTCTCGAGGGCGCCCTTCGCTTGTCTGGCCTGGTGCTTTGCCTTCGCCTCTTCCGCAGTGGTCTGGGCCTGGAGGAGATCCGGTGTGGGCCTCCCCCAGTCCGCGCCCAGCTTATCCAGCAGTTTCTCGCGGAAAAGGTCCAAGTCCAAATTCTTGAGGAGTTGTCCCCCATCGCCTCCTCCATCGATGGCCCCTCCTTGGAGCTCGTGGAGGACCGCCGCGGATCGCTCCACCGCTGCCACCTGGTCTGCCTTCTTTGCCTCTTCCTGGGCGATGGTGGTGGCGTTGAGCCGGGTCTGGATTTTGAAGGCCTTCACTGCCGACGGGTGGAAGGCCCTGCACTCCTGGCCCTCTTCCTTGTCGCCCGGCAACGGGGGCCTTTCCCCCATTGGGGCCGTCAGGAAATCCTCGTCCAGCTCCATGGGGCAGTTCCTGATCACCGCCCGGACCGAGGAGGGGACAAAATCCGAGAAGCTGGCCTGGTCCAGGTTCTCGCATGCCATTGGGTCGGTGGCCAGCTCGCTGACATCCACCGAGGCGCTGAGCTTGAGGTCGCGGGCCCGGTCCGTATCAGGGCCATCGGCACCTGCGGACCGGGCCGCCGTCCAGACCGCATTGCCCTGGTCATCCACTGTCAGCTGCCAGTGCGTGCCCGCCATTTCCAGGGTGGCCAAGTTGGACGCCGTGTCGATGGGCTCCGTCTTTTTGCCGCACCCCATACACTTCCTGGCGCCCTTCTTCACCCAGGGCATGGTGCAGCAGGGGCAGATCCAGGATGTGGGCTCCTTACCCAGGGGGCGGTTCTCCAGGCCCCCATACCCCAGGCCAGCGCGCTTGCCAACCTTCTGTCCCGGGGTGCTGAGCAGGGCCTCATGCTCATACTTCATCTTGGCGATGTAGAACGCCTCCACCACGCGCTCCAGGCCCCCCTGCTTGAGTTGGGGGCCCTCAAAGCCTCTCAAGAGCCGCTGGACATCCTTGGCCTGCAGTCGTCGGAGCCTGGCGGCCGTGGTCCCATCAAAACACGGGAAGTCGCCCGTCATCTGGTCCGCACTGAATTGGTAAAGGCCCTCAGAGACTTTGAGGGCCTTGGTGAAGACACTTCCCCCTGGCGGGGGGGCTGCGGGGTCCTCATCCCCCTCCGAGGACACCTGCGCCCTGGCCTTTTCCATCAGGTCCTGGCGTCCCTGCCACTTGGTGTCGGACATCGGGGGGTCCACCTCATCTTCCGCCAGGGGTTCCTCCATCGGGGGCTCCTCCTCGTCTTCCGCCAGGAGTTCCTCCATGGGAACATCCGGCTCTGGAGGGTCGAGAAGCTCCAGGAACGCCCCTGGGGGGCGTGTCAGGGCCTTCGGCACCTGCGCCACCCCAGGGGGGGAGTCCGCCATCAGCTCGTCCTCGGCCTTACGCTTGGCTGGGATGAGTGGGGCTTGCTCCAGCTCGTCGGCGCTGGAGAAGAACCGTTCGTCCGGTGCCTGAGGGACCTCAGCCGCCAGGACGGTCCAACCTTCTTCCTCCTTTTTCACAAGGCTTGCCAGGTACTTCGCCATGGATGCCTTCGCCTTCGCCTTAGCCTCTGCAACCGCGGCACCAGCATAGGCGGGGGTGTACATGGCTTTGATAGGAGGGGAATGAGAAATTTCAGATTCCAAGACAGAAGGGAAGTGCCCACTTGAGCCAAAATGGTGGCCCAAGTGGACACTTACAAAGAGTCAAGACAAGCGACCACCTACGGTTAACACTTTAGCCCAGAACGGCTAAGACTCTCGAACATTAACATTGCAGGACACGTGGCTGTTCGATTTAAGATGAGCTAAGCTGGTAACATTGTGCTGGAGGAAGGCACCTTGCTCAGAGGCTCAGAGCCTTGCCAAACTTTGAGTATTGATCCTTGAGGGGTTCAAGCAGCTTCACAGTCCCAATACTGCAAATCGCAGCATTGGGAAATAGGTAACGCCGGTCGCCCACTGGCAATGGCTGCAACGCAGAATGCAAACCACCGGCCCTTGGGTTCCTTTCTGCCTGGCCCAAACCACGCAGGAACTGATGCCTGGCTATTTGGCTACGGGAAGTAAACCAAACACTCCGAACTTAGCCAACGCCATTACTTGAGCTTGAAGGCTTCAATGCCACGGAAACTGGGATAGTGACAGTGAGGTGGGCTTTTTAGGCAAGCTTCGAAGCAAAAGGACCCCAGAATGATTGGGTCGTTGCTGTCTGGGGTGGTGGGAGTCGGGAATCTAAAATGTGGGCAGCTAGGCCTTTACTGTCAAGCTTCCGGGCCAAGAAAAAGTATGACCCGCAATAAATCCGGTCTAACTAACAAGCGAGCCCCGTCCAGCAGCTTCTACCGCCCATAGTCTCGCTTAGGCACGCCCTGACTACGCACAGCCGCTGCCGCCGCCTCCGCCTCTTCACAAACCTGCGTCAAGTTTGACCCAGGTACAACCGGCCTCTTCCATGTCTTCCATTCTTTGTGGGGAACCCCCACTAAGCAAAGGCAAAAAGGCGCTACTGAACAACTGGGTCTACCTGCTTCCTCAAGAATTCTTGGAGAGGCGCCTGCCACAATAACTCTTGGATGGAGCCCCTGTTGACACTTGTATATCAACAATATGGCCATCAAAGCCGGGTCGGCTGCCAAAAGTCATACGGGGGCCCAAAGCCGACACCCCGGCAATAATCTCCGCTCATACGATGCCTACGAATCCAACGAGCAAAGTCTCATCTTAAGGGGCTCCAACCTGTGTCCCACCAGCCGTTACCCCTAAGCCCATCATCCACGCAAGCGTTTGCTCTCGGTCCAAGTCGAAATCCTGGGGACTCGTACGCAGTGAAGGTAGCGCCTTGCACGTCGACCTCGATGATTAGGTACCCGCCAGCTATTTTACGGAACTTCTTCATCTACTTTCTTTCAACCAGGTCTGTCGCTTTACCACTCCCCCACGCGCTTTTGAGCCAGCCAGCCCTGAGTGCCCTTTTTGGAAACTCCCACAGGCAAAGTCGCTAGAACCAAAGTGAAGCCAGTGCCATGCCTTTATGAAGATAGTGCCATGCCTTTTCAACCAAATGGCCACCCAGCCACTCCCGGCCTCATCCAAGGACAAGCCTGCGGCAGCAGCCGCCCCCGCGATCTTGCACACCAGTAGCGAGCCTGCCGGAAAACGCAAGGAGACCTCCGGGTGCCGCGGGATGTTCAACCTCGGCCCCTTCCGCCTGCATCTGCATCCCTGTGCGGTACAAGCTTGAGGCAACCTGCACTTTTAGGAGGCCACGAGAACCAAATTTCTCGTTCGTTCCGTTCCTGACGCGGAAGCTGCAGGCCCCGCCTGCGATACCCCGCGCCTGCCGGAAATCCGCTTTGTCTCCGAGCCTGCGCGGGACAAACGCGAGGCAAACTCCTCAAGGGATTTGCACCCAAGACTTGACAGCTCTTCGGGCGCCTAAGGGCAATCCTCCCCAGGCTCAAGGCTGTTGATTCTTCTGTTGGGTCTTTGGATGATCGTCACTGCGTTGGCAAACCAGCCACTGCATTCTGGTGCTGATTTTCTGCAGACTGTCGCTGGCTCGCGCAGGGCTGTGGTTGCCTCAAACTTTGCCTAGTTGCCAGCTTTAGTGGTGTCTTCCGGCTGTAGAATTTGGCGGCTGCTCGCATGGGGTAATAGACAAATGGTTGCACTGCGCATGGTGCCCACCAAGCTGACACCAGGTGCCCAAAACTCTGCTGGCCTATGGCTTCCCAATCTCCCAGTATACTTGGGGACAGGGTGGAACACATGCGCTTAGACACTGACAGGAGTTGAAGCGACAATGCCTTCTTGCAAGCTTCAGGAGATTGCCATGTTGAAGCTGTGTCATCAACTACGAAGTGCTGGTTACTGAAACAAGCTGACAAAAAAGTCATGCAAAGCGATGGTGAAACTTCCGAACTCCCAGCAACTTGTTGGAAGCGGGCCGTCTGCTAAATGATTGAGGGCTTGCTTTGCAAAAGGGTTGGGTTGCCTATCCTGCAAATGTGTTTGCGGAAGCAACTCTAGATTCAGGAGCTTTCATTGGCTTGACACATTGCAGGGGAAGCCCAAGGTGGTGTTCCTCGAGGGAGGTGTCACTTCACGTCCCGGTCGCTCCTCTTGCTGGTGGCAACATCATCAGAGACGCACACCACTCGCACGTTCAGCTGCGCGCGGCTCCTTGGCGAGCGCCGAATGGCAAACCGATGTGTTGGGCACGTACTAGGTGCCGTGAACGAAGCGAAAATGCATATGTAATAACTGTGTACATACCTATATATATATATATATGCATGTATTATACAACTATATGAATACATTTCAACATATACACGTATATAACTATATAGACATATTCCTATATACAAGATATATACATATACATATATATATATATATATATATATATATATATTTATGTATAGATAAATATATCATGCAGAGATGTGTCGGCCGCAGGTTGCAAGCTTCCATGACCAACAAGCAACACCTTGGACATCCCTGACAACTTGGCGCTGTGAGCCGGGTTCCATTGTTTGGCCACCTTCAAAGGACGCCTGGGTTTGATTTGCGCTCGGAAGTCCCTCGTATGACTGGGCCCATGATTAATGTTTTGCGCGTCGGCCGCCGACGCTCGGTACAGTATGTAATCGACACATGTCAAACAAAAAAACAACATGATTTGGTCGCAGCACCTCGAGGAAACGTGCCCGACCTCTGCCGAGCTTAAACAGCAAATGGGCTGTCTTTGTCCTGTGCCAAGTGCTCCACCAACCCCGCGAATGAAAACGAAGAACCATCTCCATCCCCTCCCTCCACATGAAACAAGCCTACAACCCCACAATGCGCACCAAATGACTGAAGCTTCCAACCACCACCTAAACAAACCAACCCGGGTGCTAAATAAAGGATCTGAAGGAATCCAAAATAAGCCACCCCTTTTGTCTGTGTTTTGCGCCATCATGGGAATCATAGCCTGTGTGGTGCCGAGGCAACTATATAGGACAATCTCGGGAGTTTTCGTAAGGGATGGGAAACACCCCAGGTGTGTTGTCGTTTTTCTCTCTCCCTCTCCTGGTCCCCCCCCAGCCGCCCCATCGCTTCCCGGGCCGAGTTTGAGCCAGGCATCTGGACCTCCTTCACGGCGGACATGAAATTCAAACGTGTGCCTCAGTGAATCATGGGCTGCCATCTGTTTTTTCGCCCCGGATTCCATTTAAAACCAAAACAAATGAAATTACAATTGATCTTGAGTAAATGAAAGTGGCATGCAAAAACAGAAGCCGCGTGAGCCCGGTTTCGTTTCCCGAGTGCTCGGTCGGTATTTGAATGGGTGGGGAGAGACATGTCCCGGTTCCATAACTCACAAACGGGGGGTGGGTGGTCACCCACGAAGACAAACAAAACAAGACCGAAATTCGATCCCCCTCCAACCATTTCAAGCTTTGAGAGGGGGGCGTGGCACCCTTTCAAGCGCCATGGTTCGTCAGAACTGATGTGATAAGAGACCGGGTCAATGAATCGTCTTGAGGCAAGACGGCAACGGCTGACACCCTTGCCTGAAAAAGAGAGAGAGAGAGAGAGAGAATGCAGAGAGAGAGAGATGGAGCGAGAGATAGAGAGAAAGAGAGAGGTGGAGAGAAAGAGAAAATAGAGAGAGAGAGAGAGGAGGGAGAGGAGGGAGAGGAGGGAGAGGGGGGAGAGGAGGGAGGGGGGGGAGAGGAGGGAGAGGAGGGAAAGGAGGGAGAGGACGGAGAGGGACAGGCGAGAGAGAGAGAGAGAGTCTGGCGTCAACAAATGCACCAAACAACAATAAAGCGTGGCAATGCTTGTACCCATGGGGGGCAAGTCACAGTGCTCGAGGGTTGTTGCATGAATTCATCAGTAGTATCAGCATCCCATTGCATAGTTGACTGAAACAGCCCAGGTTTGATCGAGCCCTGGACCGAGAGGGGCTGCTTTGGGCGTCCTTCATTTCCGGAAATCCACCTCTTTGTGGGACGGCTTGTCAATCTGATGTTTCCATTGATGCCCTGTAGAAGTAAAAACTATTGGAATGGGTGAGGATTTTGTTTGGATTTTTTTCGGATTTGGCTTTGATGCTTTTCTTTTGTCCGGGCCAGTACAATGTCGTATAATTGACGCATTTTACACTAGCCCGTCAACATCCCCAGCATCGTTTTCAACATCCCCCGCATGTCCGACGCCCTAACATCACCAACAAATCGTGGGTAACAAAATCAAACTGGCGGAAAAAGCAAGATGATTCAAATAGGAGGGTATGTCAATCCCTGTAATAATAGTAATACTAATACTAATAATAATAATGATAAAGTAGCGGGGGGGTTGGAGGGGGCGGCAACCCCCGCCCTCATGATGTTCGTAGAGGTGATGATTCGAATAGGGGTGCAGTTAAATCTCTGCAAAAAGTCTAAAAAGAAGTGGGAGGGGGGGGGGCGGGGGCGGCAGCCCCCCCATGATGTTCGAAGAATTGATGATTCAACTAGGGGTGCAATTAGTTAAATCTCTGTAGAAAATCTAAAACGTAGCGCTGAATTTGGGGGGGCGGCAGCCCCCCATGATGTCGGAAGAAGTGATGATTCAAAGTAGGGGTGCAGTGATTCAAGAAAGGGTTCGATAGAATTTAAAAGGCAGCGGGAGGGTTGGCGGGGGTGGCTTCCCCTATGATGTTCGAAGAAGTGCATACATACAGACAAAATGTTGTATTTTGCAGCATTTTCTCGCGACATTGGACGCTCGAAAAAGTGATGATTCAAATAGGGGTGCAATTCAATCTCTGTAGAAAATCTAAAACGTAGCGGCGGGGGTTCGGGCGGGGTGGGCGGCAGCCCCCCCATGATGTCGGAAGAAGTGATGATTCAAATAGGGGTGCAATTACCCTGCAAACAATCCAAACAGTAGCGGGTGGGTTGGGGGGGGGGCTTCCCCCCCCACGATGTTCGAAGAAGTGATGATTCAAACAGGGAGGAACTGGTGATGCTGATCATGCGGGAAGCCCGGAGAGGAACTGGGAAAGCAAAGGATGCCAAAAGCCAAAGCCGCCAAAAGCTGCATAAACCAGCGAAAAGCTGCAAAAGCCAAAACGCCACCTGCCGAAAAGGAACTGGGAATGCAAAAGATGCGAAAAGTCAAAGCCAAAAAAAGCCACCAAAAGCCGCAAAAACCACCAAAAAGCCGAAAGCCGAGAAGCCAAGAAGCCAAAAAGCCAAGAAGCTGAAAAGCCAAGAAGCCAAGAAGCCAAAAAGCCAAGAAGCCAAAAAGCCAAGAAGCCAAAAAAGAAACTAAAATAAATACCCCTCCTATTGGAATCCCCTTTCGAAGGAGTATGTTTAGCACGTGTCTCCGGTATCGCTTTGCCGCGGTGCCAGCATTGCTGCGGATGACTACCAGGGCGCCCGCTTTGCCAGTGACCGCCTGTCAAGTTTCAATTATTATTCGAATTGTTCAATTCCAAAACCTGAACAAAGGGATCAGCAGGTAAAAGGACCTTCAACATGGGTAAGCTCGCCTTGTCCCAGAGCTCATCATAATTTGCCCAATGTGTATGTCGACCAAAAGGCGTCCCGGCGGAATAAAGGCTGACAACTAGCGTTGCAACTCTGCATTGGATGTCAATCTCCAGTGCAGTGCGAGAGAGCAGCGCTTACGCACATTCTCGGCATGTCTACAACTACAACTTGGCAGCCACAATTTGCTGCCTGACTTTGATGCGCATAGGCTACGTGCGCCATAATTTCCAAGCAGAGTACATTGGCCTTGAGATCTGGCCCAAACAAAGGCCATTGCGGGTTCAAGCCGGCTCCTCCAGCGCTCTGGCGACGGCAAAGGCTGAAGGAGAGGCGAAAATCTCGCCGCAAACGACCGCAGTCAGCAGGCCATCCCCGATCCTGACACACGGCCCTTTGCGCCGGTGAAGCCTTGGGGCTTGGACAATTGCACAGCAAAAAACTTTGTGACCCTCGTTTTGGAGAACTGAAAATCATATGCAGCATGAAAGAGGCAGCAATACTTTCATGATGAGAAATTTAAAATCATTCGAGACCCACCTTCCCTCCTCTGCAGACTTCAAAGAAACATGGAAGCGCACAGTGGCACCTCTTTGAGAGGGATACAGATGTTTTACAGGGCCTGATGTTTCCAATCATGAAAAAAAGCATTCACAAAGGGGAGCCCCCCTGATGGGGTGGAAGTGGGACCTACCGGAGCAACCCACAACCCGCTTTTTTGTAGGTGATTCAGGAAACCCTGCGCTTTGGAAATCAAAGCCCATATGCCCAGGGGCCGTTTACGTGGAACTTACAAAAAGTGGGGGGGATTTGGATTTCCAAAGGGAAGCGGCCAAATGTGCTGAGGTGTGCTCCAAAGCGAGCAGAACATGACAAACACTGTGCATCCAAACCAATCTGAACCAACCAAGGGCTACCTAATCCTCCGTGAACAAAAGGCACAAAGGCGTCCCTGCCTCATGGAAAACCGAACCAGAATGCCACAAATCGGTCAAACAACAACTCAAGCTGAAAGAACAACTCGCAAGCTCCCTTAAGTTAGCCCTGGGGCAATTGGGGCGAGTTCCACTACCCTTCCGGCCCTTCGTTCAATTTTTTGGGGAGCTCTCGATGTGACCCCTCACCATTATCCACACAAAAACAACTCAAACGAAATTGGCAATCACAAGGTACTTCATTAAAACCAGCCCCAAAAGAGGACAAACAAGATGGAGTCGTATATGCAGACGTGAGTCAAAGCAGGTGGCGTCCCCTTCAATTTCCATGGGAACCCACCACAAATTTGGCTTTCCTTGTGGTTTGCCCTTCAAAACCAACACCAAAAGGTCAAGGACTGGGCGAGGAGCATGCCCGCGTCGGCGGGCTCATGTCCAGATCCGCCCCCAGAGAGCACTGCCACACGGCCGCAGTTTTGCTGCCAGGTGGAGGACACCAAGACCTTCACCTGGCTGTGGCTCAAAAAACCGGTACCAAAATGGAACCCTGGTAAGTGGAAACAAAAGCCAAAACCTGCGCGAAACCCCTCCTGCTTAATTTTGAGCCACACCCACCTATCTCTCCCGTTCTCAGATCTCAGCTCATTTCTAAGTTGACTGGTGGGTCAAATGGAATCTCAACCCCTAAGCCGACTAGACAGACCAAGGACCACCTAACAATTGTGGGTTACATGCGAACCCAACTGCTCAACGTGCTTGTGGGTTAAATTGCAAAATACAACCCGTGAATCGCTGAACCAACTAAAAAGATCGAAACACCTTCCTGGGGATGGCAACAGTGTTGAACACGTGGGTTTCCCGCCCACCAATGAACATGGACCCTGACGTAACAAAGGGCGGGGTGGGTCCTGGTTTGGACCATTTTGCTTTTCAAGGAACCGGGCCCCTGTCAAAAGGGGTCTGAAACAAAAAAACGCATTAAACAACTAAGCCCAGGTAATTAGCAAAACGGCTGCTCAATCATTCTCACACCTTGGCATATTTGGTATGCCAGGAAATAGGCAACTTCACAAAGGCCCGGCTCGGGAAAGCGAAGAGCAACTAGTTGGTACACCCCGAGTTTGAGAGATTGAAATGATAGCCTGTGAGCCATGCTGTATCTAGTAGGCTCGGCCTTTTGGCAAAGAAACTAGAAGCTACATCGATTGAAATGAAGGAATGCCAAGATTGCCCCACCCCAACGCGGAAGGTTTCCTTCAGGCGTTCCTTCAAACCCATCCAACGAGTGGCCTAAATCTTTGGACACCTCTACGTGCTGCACGCAACGCAGGGACGCAGGATGCAATTCACATTAATTCACGGTGACCAAATGCAGCGTGTTCTTACCATTTGGCTGTCACGTGTGTAGTGCTGAGCGGGTGCGCGTGAGCGGGTGTTCTTACCATTTGGCTGGCATGCGTGCAGTGCTGAGCAGGTGCGCGTGAGCGGGTGTTCTTACCATCTGGCGTGAGCGGGTGGTCTTACCATTTGGCTGGCGTGTGTGCAGTGCTGAGCGGGTACGCGTGGGTTAAAATGAAATTTGGTGTGTTTAGACCCTCGAGCAGGTGCAAACAATGATATTTCAGAACTGTACTAATGCCACCAACGTAATTAACGTCGACCAACTCCCAAGACTACTTATATAATACCCATACTCAGATTCACGGCGGCTCGGCGAGATGCTGCGTGCCTCTGGGTAGCCCTCTAGCAGCTGCACATTGGGGTGCGTCCACAGGTAGCCTCCAAGGCGAACGTCGGGTCCCGGGGGAAACTTGGGTGAATAATCCCTTTGGGTTGAAAAGCTGGCAGCTTTCCAACCAAAAGACATGACTCAAGGGCACCTCTGCCTCAGCCTCGCGCCTGCTAAGACCCAAAATGCGCTGAAATTGGGAATCTCAAATGGACAGCGATTTCGGCCACCGACTGTTCAACAGATTTTTGGATTTTCGAGGCGGGGTCAGGTTTCTGGTACGCGCCGGTGCAGAAATCCATCTACCCCCCCTGTTGGGAGCTCCAATCTTGTAATGGAGCAAAACCAAAGCAAGAGCAGGAAACCAACGCAGTAATCTCATGAGACTATTGATTCAAGTGGTCAACCGTACTCAATCTAAAGGACACCGCAAAACAATCACCTCCAAATACCAGGGTTCGTGCGTGCTTCTCGATCCCCCAAAGCCTCCAACTCGGAAACTGTGGGGCTATTTCCCTTACCTTGTGCTCACGGTGAAATGTTCCTTGATTGAGCACCATGCCCCGGCTTGGTGTTACGCGCTGGCTTTCAGCAAGGAATTTCAAGAAAATTGTTTCAGGGATCCCCTCAAAGGAAACCAGTGCGATGCTTCAGCCTGGGAGCCCTCATTCCCTGCTGAAAACCAGCTAATCGGCTCCCTACATTTCCCCTTGTTAACACACCCGCGTGGAAAATCAGATTTGGGTTGGCTGCCAACCAGTGATGTAGCCAACTGAAGGGGAAATCTTGCTTCCCTTCAGAGCTCAAGGCGCCTCATGCTGACTCAGGATTAATAAACCCTGAATCCCCACTAAAAGGGGACGCCCCCTATTAATCAACCAGTGAGGGTTTATTTCTTCGGGGTCAACAGTGTCTCGCCGGTTCGACGTTCCCGGCCGCATTCTCGGATCGGAAACGGGCGAGTCGAGAGACGGTCCTTCCAGGGCTTCGGCCACGATCTCCCCGGGGCTGTTCACGAAGCGCTTCAGCGGCAGAGACCCCGCCGTCCTCGGCTCCCGATTCGCGGCTCCCGATTCGCCAATGGGCAGGCGCCCAAAGGGGGCCAAGCCTTTTCGGCCTCTTTTGGGCCCGTTTGTGGGTCAATTTTTGTTTGGGGGGGGCAAAGGCAAGCCAAGGAGCAATTTCTCCCACAAAGGAAACCAAAGGCAAACCAAGGAGCTCTGTCGCACAACAAACCCGTTGTTGCAAACAAACCATTCTTCACGAATTACTGGAGAGATCGAGAAGCAAAAGTTGCCTTCAGTTCAGAAGGTCCTCTGAAAGCATTTCATAAGCCGACATCGCCCACAATTCACCTAGAAGTACATTCCAACAATCATGTCAGGACAGGAGGGTGTTGGTCAGACTTTGAGTTTGGGGATGTGCACTTCCATTCTTGGAAACACATTTACAAGACTCATAGCTCTACTCCAACCCATGTAGCTTGGGACGACAGGCGTTGGGCTACTTTTGAAACTGGGCGCATGCTCCACTCAAGGACCCCCCCTACTGCAGATTCGTTTCATGAGCACAAATCGAAGTGTCGGTTGGTAATTAGTAAGGGGCGAGCTCTTGGGAACATCCAAATGAACCCGTGGTGCTTTGCGTTTGCGGGGCTTAAGGTTGAGAATAGCATCGTGAAACTGGGTTACGCTTCGGGGAATTGCCCAACAGAGCTGGTGCGGAAAGCAAGACAAACTCTGCGCATCCTCCCCTTCCAATTGACAAAAGCAACCTGCGTTCCAAGCATCTGCCCCATTGCGCATGGCAAAGAGCTGCTTCGGTCGAAGGGTGGGAACTTGGGTTGGGGGCGCAGGAAGCTGCAAGCAATGTGTGTCGCGTCGCTGGCCAGTCATATCACAGACATGCACTTTAAGAAGGCAAATCACGCAAACGTGTGCGTGACGAAACCTGAGCCCCAAATGGTCGCCCCAATCTGCAAAAGGCCATGCCATGCACTCAAGGAAAAGGCTGATACATCAACCCTCTCAATTCTCAAGGATCACTTTTTTTCTTCTTCTTTTTTTGGCCCCGAGCTTCATGATGCTTGTGGCTCATGCTAATGCTTCTTGTCTTGGCCGCCTGTTGGAGTATCTGAGCCAAATCCGTCACATGGAACCAGCCGCACACGACAACCCGAAAGCTTCGAGAAGCATCCGAAGCGTCCAATGGCCCACGGAGACCCACACAACATTTGTTATGTTTCTTGGGATTTGGGCCCATTTCCGCACTCGAAAGAGGAAAACACCATTCTCTGGTCACCTCGGAACTAAAAAAGAACATTTGCCAGGACCAAAATGGAAGCCACCAAGCCACCCCTCTACCCTTGAGCTTCGGCTGTTGCAACCCGTTGGCAGGGTACTGACGGAGCCCAGGCCTGAACAACCAACCGCTCAACCACCCAAGCAAGCGGCTGGCTCGGGTGCGGCATTTTTGGTCCCTGCGGCCCTAAGGGGCCCCCGCCGGACGGCCGTGGTTTGTATCCGAACATGCCTCAGCGCAGTGCAGTCCGTGGTCGCAAGGCTTGCGGGGTGTGCGATGGTGGAATCCGCTCAGCAAAGCCGCGCATCCCTCTGCTTGATTTGGGCACTGGCTGATTTACAGTGCTTGCAAGCTGGAAGGCTAGTGCTTGAACATGCACACGGTCAAACAAGGTACCCGCGCCTAAAGGAGTGCTTGTGGCACGTCAGCAAAAACGAGGCCGCACGCGAAGCCCTTTTCTACACAAGGGGGAGGGGGCAGTATTATTTTTTACGGGGAGGAAGCAAAGAGGGGAAGGGGGAGCGGGGAAACATTATTACTTAGAAAGAGAAAGCAAGCTTTATTACTATTGTTATGATTATTGTGACTATTATCATTCTTAAGCATATTTGCGAAGGGGGGAACGCAGGAAGGGGACGAGGAGGGCGGGGGCGGGTCGTGACCCACCCAACCCCCCCGCTCGTTTTTTTTCCCAATGTTTGCGGAGATTAGGGCAGCCTTTGTTGAAGCATCATTTTTCCAGGCCATCCTAAACCCTCCAAAATAACCAAATGCAATTTGCATTATTTCCAGCCCTTTCCAAGCCCCTCCCCCCTCCTCGCCCTTTCCAGGCCCTCCAAGTAACAATGAAAATGACATGTCCATCATTTCCAGACCTTTCCAGGCCCTCCACAGGGACAGCTTTCGCGAAAACCCACGGAAAAAAGCACAGTTGTTGGCCAAAAGCAGAACACCCGGCCATCTGCACCATCACCTTTTGTCCCCTTTTCTTCCATGGACACAGTTTCAAGCTGCACAGCTGCCCGCTTGCCGCAACCAACATGTCAAAAAGGACTTGCTAGGCGTCTTCCATACTCAAAATTGTAGTGTGCAAAGTTGCAGCTTACTGTGCCCAACTGCAAAGAAGGACTTACGAGCATCCCAAATACACAACTTGCATAGCTTGCTGCCCAACTCTTGTTGGTCGGAACCTAAAGTTTTGTTGTTCCCCCATTCCCCCCCCAACCCCCAGGTGCATGATTCTCTGCGACAGGCGAGCATGCGGGGCACCCAAGCTATGGTGATGACTCATGACGTCATGTTTCAGCGTAAGGACTTACAAGAGGAAACTGCCAAAAGCGCAGGGGCTATAGGCGCCATGGTGATCCACTGCCTTCGCTCGCCCTGGGGCTGCGACACATGCGGATTTGGATCACGATGTGGCCACAAGTCCACTTGAATTTGATCCAGCTTCAGCAACCTGCGCAGGGGGGCCGGCACAAACCAACTTGGGCTTGTCCGTTGCGGTGGGTCAATCCAACTGCCCAAGCTGCATGTCAACTTGCCCTCGCTCTTTTTGAAGGTTTCCAAGGTCGAAGTCTGGCCGGCCGCATGGCGAGCTCCGTGGACGCTGACCGGCCGCTTCCTGGTGTGGCCTGGGGCTGTGCTGGTAGCAGCTTCATGGACCTGGGGCGCAACAACAAGGGTAACCATTTCGGGGTGGGGGAACTTCCCTGGTGCCAAAAGGGGCAAGGCCACCAGTTTTGACTCCGAACAAAAAGACCCCAGGAGAACATTGATGGCACCGCTAGCACAGACTAAAACGGACCCCCCGCAAAAAAAAATAGCTTGGCAAATGTGAGAGGCACCCAACAACAAAGCTCGAAGGAAATGAATGCCAAGAAAGGAGTGTTGGCCAATCAGTCTGCTCGCTTTTCTCCGTCGATGCCGGAGCCAAGGTCACCTGCACAACATGCTGAAACATGCAGCATGTTGCAGGTGCCGCCACATGGCGTGGGCTGGTCAAGATGCCTTTTCAAGACGTCAAACGACCAGCGCCAAAGAACAGAGGTCAGACGCGTTACACAGAAACTGCCGGAGGTTCAGAAAGTTGCTTGAATCAAGCACTGAAATCTCCTGAAGTCTGCACCAAGAATTGCAAGAGTTCCGGCAGAGGTCCAAGCAGTCATCCTGAGGCTCCGGGATGCCCGTCTGCCCAAGTTAGCCCAAAGTGGCTGAATGGCTGAGGCCAAAGGCTGGCAGAGTTGGCAGAGGGAAGTCTCAAAATCAAACACTGCTGTATAGCTTGGGCTCTCTCCCTCTCTCTATCTCCCTCCCTCTCTCTTTCTCTCTTTCTTCCCTT
>CAUJNA010003227.1:534244-571744 GCA_963377175.1 Effrenium voratum
TAGGGGTTATTGTTGAGCTTTAAGCGGTGGTTGTTTCTCTTTCGTGGGTTTTGGCTCCACACCCAACACTCCACCCACACGCACGCACACACGCACACACATCCCACCACACACACACACACACACGCGCTCCACCCTCCACCCTCCACTCCCCACACACCGCCCCCAACCCCCAGCTCAGAGGGCCAGGCAAGGTCAGAGTCCAACATTTGTCAAACATCAGAGTCTCAGAGTCATCAAACATATGTATATATGATTATTTATTTATTTGTTTATACGCACACTATCAGTCACCAAAAACATCATCTATATATATATATATATGTATTCATATTTCTATATGGGTTTGTATTTTTCGACGGTGGCTGGGCTGGGAGGTTTGCGTGCGGGGTATGGTTTGCGGGTATGATTTGAGGGCACGATTCGCTGCAGAAGCAGTAGTGGCAGTAGCAGTAGCAGTAGCAGTTGCAGTAGCAGTCGCAGTACTGGTAGCAGTAGTAGTAGTAGTAGTAGTAGTAGTAGTAGTAGTAGTAGTAGTAGTAGTAGTGGTAGTAGTAGTAGTAGCAATAGAAAAGGCCGCAGCCGTAGTAGCAGTAGTAGTGGTAGTAGCGGTAGCCGTAGTAGCAGTCTTACAGGGATCCTTACATTATACACCTGAACATTGCCTTATAAATGGTGGTTTCCCTTTCTATTGGTGGAAAAAGCCATGTTTCAATTGGGCCAACTGTATCTTTTAAGGAGCCCTGTCTTCATAGTAGTCAGCAGCAGCAGCAGTATTGGTAGTAGGTAGCGCTGGTGGTGGTTGCTGTGGAGACAGTAAACACACAAACGGTAGATCAAAAGTAGCATCTTGCAGTATGTGCAGAAGGGTTCGGACTCGGGGTATGATTCGGGGGTATAATGGGTCCCACCTTCTGCCTTTTGAAGCAACTCAACACAACAAAAAATACAAACCCCAATATATATATATACACACATATATATATATGTGTATATATATACATTCAAGAAATACAAATTTTAATCTTCCAAATCCAAGGGGGCGGCGGAATGAGCCGGCGGCGCATTCAAGACCCAACAAGGGTTCCTCAAAAACACACGGCCCTCATCCCCCTCCTCGGTATAAACCACGGCCGTGGGCTTCTTTGCTGAGCACAGGCCCTGGATCAGCTTGGTGCCTGAGTTGATCGGTTTATCGGCCGGGGGGCCAAACGAAGGCAGTTGCAACCAAGCGAAAACTGCGCTATTTGTTTTGTTTCTAAGAGTCTGAGGTTTGGGCACCCCGGGACCGTGTCACTGCTGATTCTTGTCAGCTTTGGGACGAGTTTGGCATCTGATTCTGATTGGGTTTTGTTAGTAGCGCTCTGGATGAAATCTTGGGGGGGCCGCCAGGTCTCAAGAAACTCCGCTCCGATGTGCCTCCGCTGATCGCCATCCCAGCCCAGGTATTGCCCACCATGACGCAGGTGATCATCGCATGCTTGCAGAGCAAAACGCTAAGCTCCTGTCAATCTTCAGGTACTGTTCCATACGCCCCATTTTGGGTTCCGATCTTGAGGCAAACCGTTAGGGCGGAGTTGCCTTCCTATATCGCACTGGCAGGAGAAGCCCAACCTGTACTAGCATCAATTCAAACGGTTGATTGATGGGTGGACTTATTGTTGTAGTAAGGATCCTTGCCTGTTCTGGGTTGCCCCCTGTTTGATCAATTTGGGGTTCCAGGACAAAGCCTTTCCCCTGGAACTGGCTCTGGTCTGACGCCCCTGGAAACGCAGAAGCAGCTTGCGTTGCGAAGCTAAGGCTCGCAGCACCCGCGACCCTCCCCAAACACTCCCAGAAGGACATGACATGGCAAAATGGCACCGTTCACGTCAGCTCCTCGTCGTTCATCCAGTTGATGATGGTACGAGAGTCACTCATGGCGGGCCTCCTGGGAGCGTGTTCAAGTGACTAAGTGAGTGGCTCCACTGCCATGCCTCCCTTGCACAATCAAACCTTCAAAAGCACTCTGTTCCCCGTACCCGTCAAAGAAAGCGACTCAGCTTGCACGTCACCTTTGCGCGGGCGTCATGCAAATACACACCGCTTGAACCGTGGCTCCTCATGTTCCGCAAGTCGTAGCAGATGGCAAAGTCCACCCGCTCCTTGGCTCACACGCGACGGTGGGTGCTTTAGCTGGTCAGGGGAATTGAACATGTGCTAAATCCAGGCACTGGGCCTGCCGGCGCTCACAGGTTGCTAGGATTTGCTAGGGCTTCTTGAGTGCATCCCCGCTACCCATCCCAACACGAATCCAACCATGTAACGCATGTTGAATGAGTTTTGCTTGGTTCGGTTGTCAACTGTGCGATTGCTGCGACCAGGTGGTTGGCGCAACCCTGGAAGCAGCGGGTATCACCAGTAGTAATTTGCTTTGAATGGCTGGAAACTATTGCCACCTCACTCTCATCAAACCATCACGCTGCAACAGGGTATCACGATTTCACCATGGATACCTAAACAAAGCTGTTTGACTAAACCCGTAAAGAATCTAAGCATCCGAAAGCTCCAACTATTCAAGCTTGGTAGAGTGCCCCCCTACCTGGGCTCTCGTTTTGGCTCAAAAGGACTCGCAAAGTGCAGAATGAGCGTCTCGGAGCACCGAGGAAATGGCACTCAGTGCCTTTTCCAGCGCCTCGTGGGTGACTTCCACATCGGCAGCCTGCGGGTTCGTCTTATTCTCGACTTCCATTTGGCTTCCCAAGAAAAGCAACCTGCAGCAAGGGAAACCACTACCATCTGGCATAAGGAGCCGGCAGCAAGGGAAACCACTACCAACTGGCATAAGATTCTGACGTGCCCCGGTGGGGATGTCGACATCAAACATGGAGGGTTCCCTTCAGTCAAGGCTATACCGCCAGGGCCCAGTCACGACGGTTCGTCGATTCGCCTGCCTCCACGATCATAATGGGCATGCCGTACTCTGTGCCCTGCAAGTCTACCGAAAGCCCAGGGCGCGGCTACTGGGGATCCACTCGCATGCGCAATGGTCAATCACTTTTCGGAAGTAATCGGAATGGACGCTTTGACCAGTTCAAACGAATGGGGCGCCTGTCGAAGACGAGCTTACACCACGGTTTGTCAAGCACATAAACTATGCCTATGGAGCAGGGACGCCTACTTCAACAATGTGAATGAGCACAATCTGCAACAGCGCCAGCATGCTGTGTTGCCTTGGAAGAAGTCAACACCTCTCCGGGCTCTAGACCAGACTTCACAAGCAGGATCGGAGAACCCCCCAGATTCAGCGCCTTTGCCGGCAGCGCAATATTGCACCATCCCGCGCGTGTGCAGTGCGTCCTATTGCGCCCAGCCTTCAGGTACACAGAAGCGAAGCCCACGTCCATGTAGTTCTTCACCTCCCCCGGGGCCAGAGTCAGGCGCTCCTGGCTTTGGAGCCGGATGTGCGGGCAGAATGCCACAAAAACTTGCCTTTCAAATTTGTTCAGGCACGGGAAACCATTGAAAGGAGCTGAAAACAGGGCACCGGGCAAGTGGAGCTGACAACAGCACATTCAGGGATCCCGGAGTGTACAGAAGCTGCACCAGCCTTGAGAAAGGGATCGAGATTAGCGCCCGGCGCTGCACAACCTTTGGGTCTTTGGTGGGGGGCCGTGTTCTTCTTGTCTGGCGATGTTGCCCAACCTTGATTTGCCTGAAAAAAATCCGCGGTAACGTCAGAAAACCTTGGATCCCAATGCAGCAGGCTCTTGGCTGGGCCCGGCCAGAGCTTACGAAAAGCCTCGCTCAACGACCTCTGAAGGTCTGCTGTACGTGATACATTTGACGCCATGCATCGTACACCGTTGCCCTCTCAAGAGGGTTGAAGCGCAAGCCTATGCCACAATCGAACAAAGAAACAAAACTGGCTTCACAGGACGTGCCAACATCACCCACACTGGTCCTCACCGGAAACCTGCCACGGCCACGCTCCCGATTCAGAGAGGCGCGCCTCCTTCAGCAGGTCTTCCCTGTTTCCGGCACCTTGCGGCTTTGGCGACCAGCTGGGGAAAAACGGCGATGCCGCAGAGAATCAGTCAAGCTATGATGACTATGTAAAGCTCTTTGACGGAGTGGCGGGGGTCAGGGAGGACTGCTGTAGGGTTCTGTAGTGAGCACACGGAGTTGTCCATATGTTCTTTGCCTTGACAGCCGGCTTTTTTTCTGTCCCTGAGGAATCTCGACTCTGCGTACGTGACGTGCATGAAGGCAAGCAAACATGCAGGCAAGCGGCATAACGTAATTAAACATCTATGTTGGGCAAGCTGTTCATCGTATCTTGTTTTGCTTGCCCGACCCGCATCCACATGTAGCATGTCTAAGCAACAACTTTCTGGAGCAAGTTGCAAAGGTCCGCACGAGTGAATTGCTGTCTTCCCGCAAAAAAGTGGTCTGGACACCAGAAACTGGGCAAATTGGAAAGGGGAGACAAGCGTGCCATGGCGTGCCAGCAATAACCAGGCACTTGGACACCCCTCTTGGACCAAGCTGCTCCAGTTGCCTCCGCGCCTTAGATCATCCGGCAAGAAAGGCGATTTCTACATTCTATACATACACGCGCGGTCACCCTCCCAGGCGACCCATACTTCAGTATCTTCACCTGTTTTATGCTGCATGCTGACTCACTGACCCAGCAGTATGCGTTGAAAGACATTTTGAAACTATGGAGTGTTCTCTGAATGACTGTCTCCGCGCCCCGGAAGTCTTGACACTTCTCTTACTTCCCGGGTGATAGTCATGATGGCATGCCATCTGCGGTCAAGAAGAGATGCGGACTCCCACTCACTTGTTCGTCACAAGTGGGATCCGTTATCCTTGGTAGAGAGCCGCTGCAACAAGGGACGCCAGCACCATCTGGCATGAGGAATAAGGATTCTTTCTGAACAACCCTGTCTTTCGTAGGTAACGTTCGCTTGCATTAAGCGCCATGGTCAACTAAAACAGGACAACGCTCCACACCGACAGAAGCCCTGGCTACCAACTGTGGGCAACCTAACTGCAGAGCAGCCAGCCTAGGAGCAATGGCGCCTTGAGATGTTCTGAGAGCGCCTATGTCGGGCCCCGCATAAACTACCGGCTTTCTAAGCCTCTTCCCACCGCAAATGAAAAGTTATAGTTCAGGTTCAGGTCGAAAGATTTCATGATGGTGTTTCTGTGGGCAAACATGACCCGAAGGCCTCAACCTGAAATCCAAGAGTCTCCTGGTTCTCCAATGAACTCCCGGAAGACTCGTGTCGAACCTGGCCGGACCGGATGGGCAAGTGAGGAGGTTCGAACTTGAACCAACCCAGTGGCTTGCAACCCTAGTTGCAAGTGGGAAATGGAGATAGCTCTTTGCACACCGAGGCTATGATCTACTTACCGACGTGGGTTGAACGTGCCCTTGGCCGGTTGCTCAATGTGACGAAAATCATAGCAAGCCCCCACAGTGGAAGCAGAGACAAGGGGTTGAATGTTCAAGTGGGTGTGCAAAAGACTAGGAGGGAGCGGTCATTTGTTTAAGACACGAGAAGTGCAATCATGGCTTTCCTTTTGGCATCCCTTCAATCCTGGAACAAGCTTGGTTGACGTTGGAAGGGGAACAACAATTTAGATTTTAGCCTTAAGTGGGGATTTCCCACTAAACCAGAATAAGCAAAAATGTAAAATGTTTCCCAACGACAACCAAGCAACGTAGCCTCAGCCCTACTCCATGCCCGCCCTCTGAAATGCGCCTCGGCCATGGCGAGTGGCCTCAAGCGGAGCCCGGGTCCCTGCTTCCACACCGGCCTCCCATTGCACACAGACACAAACAGAGGCAGAGACGGACACAGACACACACACACACGCACACATAGACCCCCCGGAGGAGTAGTCGAGTGAGTCGAGTAAATCAAGTGACTTGCTCTTCATTTGCCCTCGTGCATCTTGCTCTGTTTTGTGCCGTGTTATTTGGCTGCGCGATGCGGTAAGACTGGCAATTTTACCGGAAGAGCCCCCGGGAATGCCTTTGGGAAAAATAGAGTAAACCAACAAACTCACGAAGCACAAGCCCAAGCACCAAGCACAAGCCCAGGCATCCAACCAAGCAAGCAAGCAGGCAAAAGAGCAAGCAAGACAGCAAGCAAGAGTGCAAGCGCGAAAGCACACGAGGCGACAAGCACGGCAAGTACGCACACACGCAAGCATGCAAGAGCGTAAGCAATAGGACGCACGCAGGCAAGCACTTACGCGTGGAACCTTGCAAACCCGCAAGCATCCGCAAGCATCCGCAAGCATCCGCAAGCATCCGCAAGCATCCGCAAGCATCCGCAAGCATCCGCAAGCATCCGCAAGCATGCAATCAAACCAGGCAAAGAACCGAGCAAGTAAAGCCAGTAAAGCAAGACCGCACAACACGAAGAACTCAATTGCACAAGCAAGCCCTCAAGCACCTAAGCAAAGCAAACACCCACACACACACACACACACACACACACACACACACACACACACACACACACACACACACACACACACACACACACACACGCACCCACACACACACACACACACACACACACACTGACAGGAACGCAAGCAAGCAGTCACGCCATGCCGCATGCAAGCGTACAAGTAAGCAAGCAAGCATACAATTATATATGCGAGCACACACACACACACGAAGACGGGCGCCCTCTTTCCCAAAGGCTTATTGTATAAGTTCTCAATAAATCGCAGCCCGATACTCAAGGTGAACGCTAAACGGTGTTGTTGGAGGTCGTGGCAGTTATGCAGCAACCGGCATTTCCAGGCACAGGTACCGAGGTTATACACCATACCTGGAACTTCCGTGTTGCGAAAAAAGCGCCGTTTGCTGAAACAGCAATAATTGTCGCCGGTCCCACAAAAAAACGTTGTTTCAAAAAAAAAAGGTCGTCAATGGCACCTGTTTCACTTGAAGAAAGGGGGGGGGGTAGCATGGAAGACAGGATCGCCGCCTTCTTTTTGCCGGCCTTCGCCGCTCTCCCAGGTTGCGCGCAATGATGCGCAATTCACAGCAAAGCCCAACAGCACCACAGAAGCATTGCAAATCGCAATGTCAGTTGAACGGTAACCTCTCTTGAAGGAAAAAAGCTGCACACTTCAACACAGTTGGCGTGGTTGGGCCCGCTGTGCGGATCCAAAGCCTGTCTCGGCCTTGGGCTTAGCACAGTGTCCAGCGTCAACCACGCCGTTGCCTGAAACGCTTCAGGAGTATGCCAGCCTTGACTAGAAAGCACTCAAGTACCCGTTGTTGCATTAGGCGACTGCTGACTTTTCTGGATAGGGTACAAACCCTTCCAATAAGGTCCTCGTTCTGTTCGCATCCAAACAGCATTGGATTGAGGATGAACGAATGGTTGGCTCGAGCAGCATCCAGAAGTTCCAACTGAACGTGCTTCAGATAATGAAGCTTTGGCTTGAGGCCCCATCCATTGAATTCAGAACGCAGAGTCTGAGCGGCCAACCAAGCAAAGCCTCGCAAGAACCCAGACGCTTGCTCCTGCAAGACAGTGGCGCAGTCTTTCTGAAGCCAGATTCCATGTGTGTTCTGGACCTCGAAGAATCTGATTGCAGAGCATGCTGTTTGATACATAACCTCAAACATGACGCCGTGGGTGGGGTCCTGCAAGTCGAACTGCTGGGTTGCCGAAAGTGTCCTCAGCCACTGCAACATCAGCATCGTGTCTGAGCCTTTGGAATTACTCCACGGGAAGCTCCGACTGCTCTTGTAGTTCATGAAGCTTTTCGTAAAGGACCTGAGGGACATGGTTTTGTGGTTCGCGTGGCAGAACAGCTTGAAGGACCCAAAGGCTACCCCCAGTTTTGCAGCCACATCGCCAACATTGCCGAAGTAGCTGTGTTGCACAAGCCACATGACGGACGAGCCCACAAAATCCCTGAAGACCCCCACCTTGCAGGTGTGGAAGACGTCGATCTTCAGGATTTTTTCTGGGACCCCCTGGTCAAATGGAAGCCGCGCCAAGCACGGTGAGTTGGCATGGCTCCAAGGCCTGGACGACCACATCGTCGCCTTCCAGGCTGGGTCGTCCGAGAAATCCTCGTAGGCCAGCCGGGCAGCCGGGCATTTGACCCAGCAAGGCAAGAGCAGCACATCGCGCGATCTCGAACCCGGCCCTTGTTCTCGTAGCCCCTGATGAGTTTCCCAACCTTTTTCAGCCACTTAAGGTCTCCCTTTTGGCCTACGATGGCGAACGCCCAGGTGGTGTGTCCAACTCGCACCCCCTCGAAGAACAAAGACCTCAAACTGTCCACAGTCAGGTCCATGAGCTGGGAGATCAAGGGGTCGTAGTCTCGGTTGAGCGTGGCCGGCACAAGCCACAAAGGCCAGTGTTGAAGGAAGGAGTGCCCAGTCATGTTGGTGCACTGGCTCGAAGCCGGAAGTGTGTTGTGCCTATCTTTGTAGAACATCGAGTTTCCCAGTTGCACCTGCGGAGCGCAGCTCTGGCAAGTGCCATATCCCCGCCTTGACTGTTTGTTCAAGACAGTGTGGATTCCGACAGCCGCCTCCAAAGAGACCACAGCAACATTGGCCCGGCGAAGTCCTTTACCTTCGTCGCCATGGACGATGAGGGGAACAACGTACCCAAGAGAGCCTGCGTGCTCACTACGAAAAACCTCATGCTCGGGGTGTGCTTTTTCATAGCACCTCCAGAAAAGCTCCAGAGAGCGGACGCCCTCCACTTGGTTGTCAAATCCACCCCAGCAAACTTCCGGAGCTTTCTCCATGATGTATTGGAGCAAAGAACGAGGCTCCAAGTAAGGCACATTCATCGGGCCATCCTCAGTCTGCATCACATAGGTGCTCTGCTTGACTTTCCACCCCACACCCAAACGTTTCAGATGTCGGTGGGCATCCCTTGACGCGTTGCTGTACTTCTTCTTCTTGTTTGCTGGGTGAGCTCCCCAACGCTCCTCCAAGGAGCCGTGCCTCATCTTCTCCAAGGTGTCAGCGGGCACCTTGGATCGTGGTTCCAAGTGGTCCGTTTCTTTGGCGGTTTGGAGTTGGGTCAACCACCACTGTGTGGAGAAAAAGCTTCAAATGGGTTTTGAGGAGGACCAAAAACCATTTTGATTTGGGAAGAAGCTTCAAATGATTCCTCGTTGGGCTCCCCCTACTTTGACACACCTGGCGAAGGTTTCCAGGTCCTGGGTTTTGAAAACAGCGATCGACACACCTTGCGACAAGATTTCAATTGGGCCCGTGCCATTGAGGGTTCCCTTTTTGAGCCAGTTTTAACCAGAAGCAACAACAGTTTTGAGTCTTGAGGGTCCCTATTTTGACACACGTTGCCGGGACAAGGTTTCACATGGTCCGTGTTTTTTTATTTTATTATGGGGCACCTTTTCATGGCCCCCCACCATTAGACACACCCTGGTTTCAATGAGTGCTTGAGACGGTACCCTTCCAAAACCAGGTTTTAAAGGGCGCCAATCGCTGCGGGACCCTCATTCTGACATTTGACACATGCCCAATTCCAGGATGACAAGGCTTGGTCGCTGAACTCAAGAGCATCCTCATTGTTCGCAGATGGTGCCACCCATTGCCAAAACTCCCAACTGCCATGCCAGGCAAGGCCGAGAGGGCTTTCCTCCAACACCAACAAATTACATTGTTCGGGTTGGACTCTCAGCTCTCAGAGTGGTCAGTCAGCAAGTCTAAGAACAAGGCTGCATCGGCAAGGCCCTCTGCGTAGGCTAAACCAAATGGCCCAGCTTGCGCCTGCTCTGCTTCTTCAGCAAGGCCTGGCCGTTAAGAATTTGCAGAGCATCCCCAGCAGTGCAAAGTCAAAACTACTCACGCTCTTGGAAGTTACCTGTCTTTATGGCGGGACAAAAAAGGTGCCATTGACTTTTCTAGCCGGCAAGGCTCGCGCCTTTTGATCCCCCAAGCCAACTGCCATGCAGCCGGCCCCCATGTCTGAAGCCAATTAAGCTTCACACGAAACTGTTTGCGCTGGCCAGGGCTCCTTCCGCAGGATGGACTTGGTAAGGGCACCAACTCAAAGTCTAACTGCTAGTTGCAAGCATAAAGTGAGGTGTGTTCAATTCACTGAACTGCTGCCCCTGTCCAAAACGAAGCAAAATCAAAATCATTCATTTGTCAGCCTTGTCGGCTGGCTTCGCACGCTTCTTCAGCTTGGATTGACCAGCCTTTGGCTTGGCCGCTGCAGTCTTTGCCCCAGCACTGACACGCCTTTTAGGCGCTGGCTTCTTCGCGTTCACGGCAGGCAAGGTCGGCCTGGAAGACCGGGGTCGGGGGCGTGTCAAAACTGTTGACTTTTACTCCGAGTTTGTTTGACCATTATTTCGCCCATCAGTCTTTTCAGAAACAAGTAACTTCTTTTGGTCTAAAGAGATGGGTCCCTTCAGCCCCCAACCCCAATAGATTCCCCGTTCCGTTTTGTCACTGGGCTTGTGGAAAAAGGAGCAAGGTCCCCTCTGTTCCATTACAAAGGGCGGGTGTGTCCCAGCCTTGCCCGGGTTTCCAGACTGAGAGCCTCCATTGCCCTGCAGCCACAAAAGCAAGTAGCTGTGCACCATTGGTTTTCAAAACAGCAGTCCTGGTTTGGGCCCTGTGGAAATACTGCCGCATTGACTCCTCGGACCTAGGCGCATTGAAGGAGTTTGTGCTATGTCCCAATCTCGTGGAAACCAACTGAGTTTCAAGCTCCTTGGTGAAGCCGTCCACAACTCCCGTCGTGTAGAGGTCCCCAATGCTTTGCGACACTTCTTCCAATGAGGCCAGCGTGTCCCGGAGTTTGGTGCCCATACTTAGCATACAAGCACATGGCAGGTTGTCACTGATGCCGCACACACTAGAGAACGGGTTCAACTTGTTTGTGTTCATACTTCCTGCGAACACACAGAGTTTCCGGAGACTACTGCTTTTTGAGAAGCCTACTAGAAAAAACACGGAGAACTGATCCTCCAGGATTTCATGGCCGCCGCTCCTGAAAATGAACATTGTGCTCCTTGAAAAAGAACCGCAACCTTCGAATGGTGAGTTTGCCTTCTGCTCGTAAGGAATAAAGGGCGGAGATTGGCGCGCTTATTTGCGCACCAGCTTTGTTGTCCACCGAAAACAGTCCTGAGCATTTCTGCATGTGATAGGTTAGTTTTGCTGCTCCTGGTTGTTCATCATGTCTACTGCTTTTTGACCATCGCTACTGCTTTTTCAATATCGCAAATCCGGGAATACTACTGTTAGAATAGCCGATGCTAAACCGATTCTAAAGTAGGTATTTTCCTGCCCGTACTCAAATCCAGCCCCATTAGGGGGACCCGGGAGCACGTTTCCTTTACTACGCTTGCACTCCAAAGTTGCGACTTTCGAGCCAGAGCTCCGCGACCACGTGTCCTTTACTACGGCTGTGCTACAAAGTTGCGACTTTCGAGCCAGAGCTCGGGAGCACGTTTCCTTTACTACGGCTGCGCTACAAAGTTGCGACTTTCGAGCCAGAGCTCGGGAGCTGTGCTACTCTCGCTCTCTCTCGCTTCTCTTCTCTCTTCTCTCTTCTCTCTTCTCTCTTCTCTCTTCTCTCTTCTCTCTCCTCTCTTCTCTCTCTCTCTCTCTCTCTCTCTCTCTCTCTCTCTCTCGCTCTCTCTCTCTCTCTCTCTCTCTCTCTCTCTCTCTCTCTCTCCCACTCCAAAAAGGTCCCTGTGTGTGATCCAAAACCCGCAACTAAAAACAACCAAGCATGACCTCAACTCCCGCTACTTAAATTCCTTACTCGGAAATGTACGTTTCATTTTTTTTCAGACCGGATCAGGGGACCACAGTTGCAGACAAGCTTGCACAGAACAAGAGGCACCTTCAAAACCTGACCTCCAGATCCAGGAGACCCCGAATAAACGAGTTGGGGGGTCCAGGCTGGTAAAACAACAACGCAGGGAAGGGCGTGCGACTTCTTAAAAAACGGACTCAACTTCTAGGTGTTCATACTGCACAAACTGAGTGAAAACATGTTATAGGGAAGGGTGTGCGACTCTCGCAAAAAGCGGATTCAACCTTGTGGTGTTGATACTTGGTGCATTCTAGGCGACTCTCGAAAAACAGGTGTGAAAAACTCTGACAAATCGGGGTCGAGTTTTGGCGCAAGGAGCCGTGATTGAAGGTCCGTGAGCGTCTGAGCTTGCCCAAGCCGATCCGCCATTTCCTGAAGTTTCTTCATTCTTTTGGTCAAGCAAGTCCTTGGGCCGCAAACAGGGTGGCTGCTGTTTGAGTTTAGCGTCAACACGTGGCACGTGTGAAGCAGTGGCACAAAAAATAGTGCAGGAAAAGGACAGCATTTTGGGTGCGCTCGAGGATGGCATGTGCTCCAAATCAACTTCAGGGAGCCCAGCCTTTTTCCTTTGTTGCTGGGCCATTTCATTGGCCTCATCCTCGCTCTTGGTAATGCCGGTTTCACTGAAGCCGCTTTGCTCATCATCATCATCTTCAGGGCAGACAATGTTGATGTGGCTCTTCTTTCACTTTGGTCCCACAAAAATCCACAAGACTTCTCAAACAAACCTAAAATCAATGGAAAGCCTTGATTCAGTTGTTTTCCACAAAGAAGTGAAACACAAATCGGACAAGTGCTTGGTTTGTTCGTTTCCCCCAAACCAAGTGGAAACAACTAATGGGACAAGTGCTTGGGTTCCATCGTTTTCCCCAAGCAAAATGGAAACAACTAGTCAGACAAGTATTTGGGTTTGTTTGTTTCCCCAAACAAAGTGCAACAGGATGGGGAAAGTGAAAGTTCTTGGTTTATGGTTCTCCCCAAACCTCAACGAGCACCGGCGCCAACCTCGCCCAGAATATTTGTTCCCCTGTGTGAAAACCAGCCCTTACCAGGTCATTCGTGGCGGGAAACACGCGACAACGAGGCCAGGCGTGGTTCTTGGTGGTGTGTTGCCACTATACGTCAAACATTCCACTCTTTTGGGAAAGCCTCGGAGAACAAAAACTTAGGGACAACTAACAGGTCTGTTTTTTAGGAGGGCAGCCTTTTGAAATTGTCAAGCGAGGTCAAAGGGACACCTCTATTTCGGAGGTGTCGCAATCGTTCGCGGTGTTGGTGAATGTCCCGAAACGAAACCCCAACGCTTCCACAGTCATTTGTGGTTTTGTTAGCGCCCCGCCTGAAGCCTCAACGCTTGACGATTTGTCTGTCGCTTTCCTCTTCTTTGTTTTTGACTTCGTGTCCCTTGCGGCATCCTTTTGGGGAGAGTCCTGATCAACCGCTTCCTCCGTGCCAGGCCGATGCAATCGCGACGGTGGAAGGCAGGACGGGGCTGCGAAATCTTGAGCACCCCCTTGCTCCTCCCACCCAACTCTTCTGTTCATCTGAACAGAACTTCTGTGCCTCAGCTCGAGCATAAAGATAGGACGCGCTGGGGGAGCTAAAGGTTGTTTCGGAAACTCGTTGACACATGAAAGCCTTTTTAAGCGCAGGCGGGAAACGTCTGCGAGCCCCTCACTGCTGTCTCGGCCCAGAAAAGAGTGATTTTTTCATACTTGTCTCGCCTGCGCAGCGCACGCGATAGACACTGGTGTGCTTCAAAACCCCTGAGCGGAAACCCTTCTGCCTCATCAAGCGCGCTGGATCTTGCCGGGCAGCCTTCTTGACCGCAGCAATGCGGATCCTTTAGGAGGCAGAAACGGCCAGACATACACGTGGAAACACAAAAGCGAGGTGAATACATGCATCCTAAGGGCTCAGTCCATCCCCAGTGATCCCTCATTGTTTTTTCCGAAGCATACTCTCCCTCCACCTTGAGCTCATTTTCCAAGCCGTCACTTCGGAGAAGTTCGCATTCTGCAATGAAACTGGCCTCCCAGGGCCCCCATACTGAAAAGCGGGTGCCAAGAAGTGTTTCCGAGGAAACTCATGACTTAGACAGCAAGGTTCGACCTGACAATGTGCACAAATGCGAATCAATTGCAGGCCACGTGTCCAAGCATCACCTTTTCCAGGCAAGGTCCAAAGGGGTGGTTCCGTTTGAACAAACCCGTTTGAACAAACGAAGGGGTTTGGTGGGAAGACAATTTGTTGTTCGCCAACCCTTTCCTTGTCAAATCCAACTGATTGGAAGATCTTCTCGATGGATTCCCGGGCTTTTCCCTTTGACTTCCATTTCTTCACGATTGCTTCACTCACAAGGTACCCTCCATTTACCCTGGGCGCCATTAGTCTTCGCAAGCGTGCTTCGATCGCTTCCTTACTGACTCGAAGGACACCCGGGGCTGGTTGTTCGGCTGACTTGTCATCCAACGCTGGGATGTTGACACCTGACTCCATGTCGCTGCGGTTCCGGCAAGGCGTGGCAACAGGGACAGCCTGTTGCAAGCTCAAATCTGGTACAAGCGCCTGCGGCTCCAGGCGGGGGGCAGCATGTCCGAGCGGCTTGGGGGACTGCGTTGCCGTTGCAAGTTGGTGGGCATCTTTTGCGATGCGTTCAGCGACCAACTCCTGCTCCGAAGCAGGTACAGTTTGGTCTTCACTTACGGATGACTGCACGGTTTCAATTGCTTCACTTGGCGGCTGAAACGAGGGGGGCAAGTCAAGAGCGGGCTCATCCTCTAGGATTGTGGGTGGTACCAGCGAAACGCTTTCAAGGTTGGGGCTCTCAACAAACTCTGCACTGAGCGCGTAAGGGTCGTCAGGGTGTTCAGGAACGTGGCTGACGGGAGTCTCTGGACTGGGCACATGTGGAGCACCACCTTGTTCCAGGCATTCGGGCTCCTGCTTGACCGACACCTCTTGGGTCACCTAGGGCAATCTGCAAGTTCGAAACGAAACTAGGGGGCAGTAGCTTGCTCTGGAAAGTAACTTGCAAACGCCAATCTCATAACTCATTGGACTGTCCAGTTGCCAAATGTTGAAATAGGACCTGCAAATCGTCATCAGCAATCCCAGCAATCTCATCTTCCGTGACATCTTCCGGGAGAAAAGAATCACACCCTTGCCCATCAGGCAAGCCTTCACCTTGCTGCCCAGGCCCAAGGTGATCCTCAGGATCTGCGCCATCTTGATCGTGGAGTTGCGGTTCGACAGCGGGGCACCCCAGTCCGCCCATGTGTTTCAGCGCCCCCTGCAAAGCCTCAGCGTGGGTAGATTACGAAAAGGCTGGTTGAAGATTTAAGTTCCAAGTTGTTTCGAAAAGGCACCTAAAGGCTACCGAGAAACTTGCAACTCTTTCTGAAGCTCCAAGTCCTCCTCCGTTTTCGCAAAAAGGGTCGCAGGCTGCTTGGAGACTGAAGACATACCTTCCTGTAATGTTTCGCTAGACCAAACAAAGCTTCGCAAACCCTCCATGGGCTTGGCTACAACCACAGTCGGCACCAAGGCTTGGCTTGAGCTGAGCGAAGAAGATTTTCCAAGTGTTGCCCAGCCCGCTTCCAAGGCAAGCTCTCAGGTGCTACAAAAGCAAACGCATGTGCACGAGGGTGTGTCAGCTTGTTTTCCTGCTTCAACGTCAGCAACTGCAGCCTACTCCTGGGCTAAGAGTCCGAATTAATCAAAGCAGACCCTGTGGAAACTTCCTTGTTGACTCAGGGCGTTCTGGCACAGCATGTTTTGCACTCGCTGAAATTACGCTTTTTCGACGGGAAATTACGCTTTTTCGACGGCAAATTACGCTTTTTCGGTTCTCCTGAACCCTCCTGAAATTACATCAAGGTTCATGAAACCTCCTGAAGCCTCCTAAACTGTCAAACCCCACCCAAAGCCCCTGACATCCCTTCAGCCAGTGACAGAACAAAAAAGTGGGACCCCACCCAAACAATTGGTCTCTTGATCAGCTTGAGAAACCCTGCCAACCACAACAAGAGCAAGACTAGACAGTTGGCACTTGTGTTGATGAACGTTATGAGTCATGAGGTTCGGTGAGCCAATTTAGGACCCACAGGGCCGTGCAAGAACTGCAACAAGCACCCTTCAGAAAAGGCCTTGGCCTCTCCACCCAGGCGGGATGACAAGCATGCGGCTTCCCCTGATGTACTCGAGAGCGCCGCCAAGCCCCGCTTCCTCCCACTCGCTCCAGGCCAGAGAAGCGATCGCCTCTGACAGCGGGGTGCTTGTGTCGACCTCAGAGTGCGTGGAAGGCAGATTTCATAATCCTGAGCCCTTGTTCTCAGAGAAAGAACACAGAGTTTCCAGAGACTACTGCTTTTTGAGAAGTCTCCAAGAAAAAACACGGAGAACTGATTCTCCTGGATTTCAGGGCCGTCGCTCCTGAAAATTAACATGTGTTTTCAAGAACCGCAACCTTCGAACGCTGAGGTTTTTCTTCTGCTCGTAGAGAAAAAAGGGCGGAGTTATGGCGCGCTTATTTGCACACCAGCTTTGTTGGCGAGCACCGCAAAAAGTCCTGAGCATTTCTGCGTGTGATTGATTAGTTTTTCTGCTCCTGGTTTTCATCATGTCTACTGCTTTTTGATCATCGCAACCAGACCTACTAAAAGTACTACTTTCCCAAAAGCGCTGAGACAGAAAACACGGAGGATAAGTTTCACTAAAGAATCCGCCGAGCCCTCCTGCTATTAGCATTTTTATACTCACACCCAGGAAAGGACCGGCGTGGTTTACAACTCTTGTTCTATGCGCCACGCGGGAAACACCTCATTTTCCAAAAATGTGGACTTTCAGAACCAACTCAGGGCCAGCCGCCCTGATCCTGAAGAATTGGGGGCTGGAGGTTTGTTTGGTCCTGGGACCGGTTCTGGGACAGCCTAGGGCCAGCTGCTGGTGTTGGGGCTTGCTCTTGGTGGCGCTGGGCGCGTCTGGGGATTCGCGGCTCGACTCCTCTGGCGACTTTTGCATCTCACCACGCGCCCCTCCCGGACCCCCTAACCCTCCAGCCAGCCCGACCATCCCAACCGCCCCGGCCACCCCGCCGCGCGAGCCAAGCCTGATTTTCCAATAAATTTGTAAGCGAAAAGTCGACAGTTCGCACCTCGCAAAATTAGACCATGCCGGCCCTCGCGGACACCCCGCCAAGCCTGCTTTGCCAGTTGAGCCCAAGAGGAATAGTGCTTGGGGGTCGGCGGCAGTAAGGCGTCAGCCTGGTAAAAATCCGGAGTTGGGGGGGTCCAGGATGCAGTTTAAGCTCAGTGTAGATAGCCCTAGCGTAGACGAGGGGCGTGTCCGAGGAAGTTAGGTGGCTTGCGCTTCATGTCCGGCACCATGCAAGCGATGGCTCTTGCAAACCTCGCTGAATACTCCCTTAGATGCAGCACGTGTTCGGCTTCCCAACAATGGACCCATATATTTGAGTCAGGCTTGCTGCAAGAAAGCTTCTGAGACTGTTTCAACTGCGAAGTGCCACAAAACCTCCTGCGCCCCTCTGCGTTCAGGTATCTCTTTGTTGTAGGGATTGCCTTCTTCTTCTTGTTCTTGAACAACTGGCCCTTGTCCAACATTCCACAAATGCGCTGGTTGCTGATGACCATGGTGCGCTTCATAGAGGGGCTTTTGTAGTGGCGCATCCAGAACGTAACCTTGAACGCCTCAGCGTGTTTTGTAGCTCTGCGTGTTGGAAGGAACAACAGGGTCCGCAAGCAAACTTGCGAATGAGGGGCAGGGCAGCCGGCTTCTTTCATTCTGCCAAGTATGAATCTAAGTCTTGGGTGAAGAAGTAGCACTGAGGTTGCTGGGTTCTCCAAGAGGAAAGACCCCTGCAAAGCGCACAGAAGCCCCAAAATCATCGCCGTCCTCCGCCAAAGAAGAGAGGAACAACAAAAACGTGATGCGAAATTGTAGCAGCAGAACAAGCTCCTGGATACCATTTGGTTTCCCTCCTTGACCCCCCGCAGTGCAATATTCCCCCACGGTGTCAGATCATCACGCTGGGACGTTGCCAAATTGACAACGCTCCATGAACTGCAAACCACTGCAATAATCAGGATGACTTCGGCGAACCGCCCTTGCAGAAGCAGCGCAATTGCTAACCTTAGCAGTACTTGCAGGCCTGTTTGCAACACGCAAACACAGTCAAACACAGCACGTTCAATCTGCAGGCATGCTACGCGAATCCTGCGGAACCATTGATGTCCATACAGCTTCTAGATGGTCTGCTTTTCCAAAACTGACGGGGCTTGGGGTGGTAGCTCAAATCAAATGCCCGGCATCTCCATCCTGCCCACGAACAAAGCCGGCTGATTCTAGCTTTGCCAGAAAAGAGCTCGATCAAATCCAGGTTGGCGTTGCTATTCCATAGGGGGTTCTTCAACCACGAAACCATCAACACCAGCATGATGAAGTCCTTAGACTTTGCACATTCGTTTGGCTTGCGGGTGCGGGCAGCATGGCTTAAGGTGCAGAATGAGGGTCTTTGGGTAAGCCCAACCAGACCAGCCGGCGGATAACGAGGTCGTGCTGTTCAGGCGACATGATGAGGCCGGCTGGGAGCAGGCAGGGGGAGCTCACTGTTGAACTTCAAAAGGCTGCAGCCTCTTGGCAACGATCCTTTGCACTGACG
Source organism: Effrenium voratum (assembly GCA_963377175.1). Classification (NCBI taxonomy): domain Eukaryota; class Dinophyceae; order Suessiales; family Symbiodiniaceae; genus Effrenium; species Effrenium voratum. The sequence goes on from CAUJNA010003227.1 coordinate 552,773, forward strand.
GTCCAACAGTTGGGCTTTCCAGGTGTTTGAAAAAGATTGCAAAGATGCTTTTAGCATCACATTTTGGAAGGCCTTTCTATGAAACAGCTGGGGTTTAAGGTTCTCGCTCAAAACGATGGTTGAGGAGGACGTAAACCTTTGTGTGGTCAAGAAGCCAATTTGACTCAACAGCTCACTTCCCTTGGACGACCTTGTGTAAACAACGGGGCTTCCCTGTTTCCCGCAAAATAGCGTTGACGGGGACGTATACTTCTGTATGGCAAAGTAACTAATCCGACGGAGTAACCAACTTGACTGGATTGCTTGCACACGGCTGATTGATTAGACGCTTTTCCCTCAAAAGGAGTGTTGATGTGAACCCACGCTTTTGTTTGGCCAAGTAACCAAGTTTGACTGGATTGCTCCCACACGGCTGGGGCACCCTTGGCGCCTTGAGCGCCACACGTTTTTTGGAAGTGAAACATGTGGGTTGCCGATTGGCAGAAAGCAGGCCGGCCAAACGAAGGTTGAAGAAGCCAGCGCGGTCGAGGAAGCCCTGTCCACGTCGCATCCTGCGCGAAGCGATCATTCTCAACAAAGAATCAAAGGCTGCTCTAGCACAGTGGAAATCAGTTCCACAAACTGGCGCTGTAACTCCTTCGCACTTTTCAAGCTGTTGCACCTTGCGCCTGTGCTGGAAACTAGACCTGCCAGGAGCCAAACGCGCCGCGGGTTCTCCCGCAGCCCTATTGTGAGATTCCTAGCAAGTTCCCCCAGGCATCCTGAGGCCCTTGAAGCACTTGTAAGCGCACACAGCCAGTTTCTCTCAACATGTGAGCACGAGGTTGGGCGAACTAAACGCGAGCATGCTTCAAGGGCACAGGGCGCCAAACTCCACAATTCGTAAGGTTGGATCCCCAGCCGCTTCAAAAACCTAGACCAAAGCTGACCAAAGATCATTGCATCCCCGGGGCATGCTGCGTTGTGGCAGCAACTGGCAATGATCTGGCCAGGTCAGCGGGCTCCGCAATGACTTCGAAAGCAACGCTCCTTGCAGGCAGGGGTGGCGGTGGCGCTTTGGCTTGTTGCAGGGCTGCTATTCGGGCTTTTAAAGTATCTGCAAATTCCAGGGCTCCTTTCTTCAATGAGGGCAGGGCGTTGAGGCACCGAACAAAAACAGCTTCCGGGGTTGTGTTTTAAAATCAGGGACAAAGAGCTGTGGCAACAAAACTTGGGGCAGGGCGCTTTGACTTGCAAGAAACAGCAGGAAGTGTGTGGGGTTAGAAAATGACTGAAGCGGTTTCCCAACCTGTGTTTTTCGTTCGAGGGGCAGGCCGGCGGATTCTTGGAAGTGATGAACTCAGCCACCTTGGAATTCGCCCGCTCAACAAGAGCATCGTATCCTTTCTCCTCCATGTCTTGGAAGGCAGCCATGCAAGTCTTCCACCAAGAGTCCTCAGGGTTTGATACGTGGCGGTCGCTCGGCCAACTTAATTTAGACGAAGACTTTGCCGCGCGCTGCAGAATTTTCTCAACAAATCAAGGAGAGAGAAATGGGCAGAAGTCGCTTTTGACATGTGAGGAAACCACTCATTTTCGAAAGTGCCTTTTTTGGGGTGGGAACCGCACCAAAAAAGACAGAAAAAAATCACTTCTAAACAAGTGCTTTTTTCGGGAAACCATATACCTAGACAGGACAACGAGTCACTTCTGGAAGTCCTCCCAAAGTGGAGAAACCAGTCACTTTAGCAAGCAGCTTTGTTTGGCTAGGCAATTACCCCAAAAGTGGCGGACCAGTCGCTTTGGAAAAGTGGGGAAGCATCCCAATGTAGAGAATTCACTTACGTTCAACAGCCGCTTGAAACAAGTGATTTGTTTGGGCGGGAATCTCCCCAAAAAAGGAACAGAAAAGCCACTAGGCACCACAAGGTCTGGACAGAACCACGCTGTTGACAACGTCGTTTGCTCCAAAGGTGTTTGTTGGTTGTTTTGTTTGGTGGCGGGGCTGGGGATTAGGACATTCTCCTGATGTCGGGATTGAGACTTGATGTGTGGCTGCACGCGTGCTTCGAACACATTCTTGATGGCTCGGAACCTTTCGGCCAGGCTGGCGTCGGTTGGGCAGTAGCGGGCTGCAAACGTCAACGCCTGGCCGTCCTTGCTCCTGCGCCTCTTGCCACCTGCCTCCGTCTTGTCCTCTGCTGCGTTGGACTCCTCCTTCCTCTTGTGGCTGTCGGGCTCGGCATGCAGCAGCTCCGCCTCCGCAACGCTTTTGCCTTTCTTCTCGCTATCCTCGTTCTCAAAGGTCTGGCTGGTAGAAGGCGAGCTTCCCCTCTTGGTAGGTTTAGCCTTGTTCTTCGCGGAGGGGGTCTCGTTCTCGTTGTCGTTTGCGCTCCTTGTACTCTGCTTGCGCTTGCGGGGCTTGACGTCCGTGGACTCGAGCTCCACCTTAGCATCCGCCTTGTCGCCCTTCCTGACGTTGCCCTCGTCGCTCTGCTCAACCTTGCCCTCCACAGCCTTCACCTTGCTCAAGTTCTTACCCGGCTTAGTGCCTGCTGCGCCAGAAGCCTTCACCTCGTTCTTCTCCGGCACGCAGCTCTTCCCCTCAGCGGAGTCCGTCTCCACCTCAGCGTCCGCCTTGCTCGCGATGTTAGCAGAAGCCTTTGCCTCTTTCTTTCCCGGCTTCGCGCCGGCCGCAGCAGAAGCGTTCATCTTCTCCGGCTTGGGGGTCTTGCCATCAGTCGACTCCGCCTCCACCTCAGCGTCCGCCTTGCCCGCAAGAGCGTTGTGCTTCTTGACGTGGCCCTCGTTGTTCTGCCCGACCTTGCCCTCCGCAGCCTTGCCAGAAGCCTTCACCTCGTTGTTCTGCGGCTTGCTGGTCTTGGCGCCAGAGGATTGCGGCTCCACCTCAGCATCCGCCTTGTCGCCCTTCTCGTCGTTCGCGACATTGCGACCGCGGCCTCGACCACGGCCACGGCCGCGGCCTTTGCCGGCTTTCTTCGGGGCTTGCAACTTTGGGTCCTCATCGACGATGTCGGGATTGTGCTCTCCGTCTTCGTCTTCACTTCCATCTTCTGCTTCCCCAGCCGTTGCCGTGCCAAGCTGCTCGCGACGAGTGACAAGTGGCACCTGTGTCTGAGCTACCAAGCTAAACCCTTTCAACGAACTTCTTGGCAAACGCTGTTTGTCAAAGTACGCCCAAGATTTTGTTCAACGGGATGCAAAATTGTAGGCCAGCTAGGAAGCACACCTCCAACACCCCTTGTGTGGAACACCCCTTCACGAGACCCCAGCCTCCAAGGCCAGCAAGTTAACCTTGTTCCCAGAAGACACCGTTGAAGGAGTGGTGCTCGTGGTCATCTTGGCGGATGACGAGTCGGCGGGGTGCCCAATGAGCTCTTGGGACCCGCTCGCCACATCCTCGGGCGTTGGTTCCTGCGAGTTTGACTTCAGCTGGCTCTTGGACTTGGACTCGGGGGTCTTTTGGGTCATCTCATGCAGCGCGCCCAAGGACAAGGTAGTAGAAGAAGCAATGGAAACAGGCGACTGCGGCATACTCTGAGCACGGGCCAAAGCGCTGTCCAAGGCCATCTCGTTCATAGGCAAAGTTTCCATGTTGTCCGTGACCCCGCCTTGCCAATTGGCTTGCAGGTCCGTATTTGAACTTTCCCGCAAACGCAGAGAATCCGTTTAACCTCAAACAGTTGCTTTACCAGCCCAGTAGCGCCCCAAATCGCTGGCGACGCTCTGGAGGCGCCGCAATCGGTTCTGGTCCAGCTGTTGCCTAGAAGAAGTCGGCGCCCCAAAATCAGGGCCACTCACTAATCCGCGAACATGTTTGGCTGAAGGGTGTAAGGAAGGGGGCAACAACGAAAAATGCAGAGGCAGCGGCAGTAACAGCTGTAGTTGTACAGCGGTTGTTTCGATTGATGTTGCTGGTGGTGGGTGTCGTTGCCTTTTAAATTTGTGTCTTTGCTTTTGTTACGTTGTTGCTGCGGTTGTTGCTACAGTTGTGCGGTTGTGGGTGTCGCTGGTTGGTTGTTGCGCTTGTTGCGGTTGTTGTGCTTGTTGTGGTTGTGGTTGTTGTGGTCGTGGTGTTCGTTGTCGATGTCGATGTCGTTGTCGTCGTTGTCGTCGTCGCCGCTGCTGCTGCTGCTGTTGTGGTCGTGGTGGCGGTGCTGGTGCTGGTGCTGGTGCCGGCGCTGGCGCTTGTGCTTGTGGCGGTGGCGGTGGTGGCGGTTGTGGTGGTGGCGGTTGCGGTGGTGGTGGTGGTGGTGGCGATATTGCAGATGCTGTTGATGTTGCTGTTGCTGCAAATGGTACTGCTGCCGTTGATGTTGTTGTCGCTGTTGCTGTTGCTGTTGGTGCTGCTGTTGCTTGCTTGTTGTTGGTAATGATGGCGCTGATGATGCGGCGGCGTTGTTGCAGTCGTTGCTATGCTTGCCGTTGCGCGTGTTTTGCTGTTGGATGTTTGATTGCTTTTGCTGTAGTTCTTGTCCTTGTTGCGCTGCAGCTAGTTTAGACGTTGCTGCTCGCTATTGCCCAGATTTTGGACAAGGGGAGCCCCCGCCTGACCAAGGCCATCCTTGCAAGCAGCTCCTCTCGGCGATTCGCCTCACTGGCGCTGTCCATTGGCCCAGGCTCTTGGTTGAGGTCAGTGTGCTCTACTGCAGCTGGCTTGAGAGGAGAGTCGGGCGCACCCTTTGTGTTGGAATCAGCAAGGGCCCCCATGAGTTGATGTTGAAAGGTGTCATCATCAAGGTCGTCCCCTTCCAAGCTTCCAGATTCATGAGCCCCAAGGGATTCACCATCAGCTGGATGCTCGCAATCCACGGCCCCGCTGTAACCATCATCAGCCACATTGTCAATTTGGCCATCTTCTAAGGCCAACATAACGTCGCTGTCAGCCGAATCACCCCCCATTTCGGGTTCTTCCCACGCATCAGTCAATGCCTGCCAAAACTCTGCCAGCTGGGGGTCCTAAGATTGATAGTGGGCATCAGAACGGGGCAGCGCTAGAGGGAACTTGTTTGTGTCAAGGAAGTTGAAGGTAAACTCAAAAAAAACAAGAACCGTGCCAAGCATCTCTGGGACGTTGGGCGCCACTTAGCCATCGTCGGAGGCCGTGACTAAATAAGCGTTTTAACCCCCATGAGTCCACCCCGATGAAGCCAACCGGTTGGCCCATGAGCCGCCTGAATGCCGTGACCTAGTGTGGGGAGGTGGGCGATGTCAAAGACTGGGTTGCTTTAGCGAACTTGTCACACAACCCCCAACTCTTTTTGAAATCGAAAGGCTAAACGAGACAAAGGACTTGGGCACGCATTGTGCCAATTGGAATGCACTTTGGGGTGGGCTGTCGGGAAACCCACCATCGCGTGACCACCATCAGTGCACGCAAGTTTAATGTCATTGCACGCATCGATGGCAATGACGTTGTCTCAACCGAAGGCCACTCCGTGATTTGTCCCGCATTTCGGGCGCGGCGTCTTATGCTCGCGTCGGCTTCCAACATGGCAGAAAGCTCCATTTTATTGGTCTAGTCTCGAACTTGAAACAGCGGTAATGTGCTTTGATCCAAAAACCGCCCCGCCCTTCCCAACAAGAGGTCCTGCAGAAGGTCAGGATGCACCAAAACCCCGCAAAAACATCGGGCAGCAAGAAGCCTGCCCGCAGGATTCGGGAGATAGGTCTTGAGAAGTGAAATATCGATAGAGTAGAAGGAAACTATCTCATCGGGCCTCCAAAGCCTTCTCAGAAGGCCAAGAAGGCAACCAGGCATCACATGGCATCACCATTGTACCTGCCGAGGCCGAGAAGACAAGTCTGCGAGGAGGAAAAAGGAAAAAGGGGCGCACAATATCAGGCTTGGCCAGATGCGGCCGGGCAGGTAAGCCCAAACGGCTCGGCAAACGAAAATCCCTTGAAAAGCTTCAGATAGCACCGGCCCCCAAAAAGCGCTCGAGAGCAGAAAAGATCGCCGCCAAGATCACAAACCATGTTTTCCCCCAAACAGCAAAAATTTAACATAGTTGGGAATATGCAGGTATAGATCATTTATTGGCGGTGTATAAGCAGCCATACCCAAAAGCAATACCTGGAAAATGCGTCGGCCTTAGCAAGAAGGTTATAACTATGGTTGGCATGGTTACGACCTGCTTACTAAGGTGTGAACATTTAAGTACTGGATCCATTAACGTGTCCTCAAACATACCCTCAAAACGGGCGGTTTAAACATAAACAACTCCAAAAAATCCAAAAGTAGCTTTGAGAGCTAGTAATTTGGAAAAGAGTGCCCCCCCCCTCCCCGCGCAAAGATCACTTAATATTGCCCTTCTACCCACAAGACGGAGATGTGTGGGGAAGGGCCGCCTTTGTGGCTTGGCGCACTTCACCCTTTGCGTGGGGAGAGTCCAAGCGGCGTTTTCCTGCCAGCTCTGGACGAGGTCGGGCACAGGAGGGCCAGCTTGTGAGCCGACCGGGTGGCGAGCAAACTCAGCTCAGCGCAAGTTGCAAATTTGTGCACCCTTTTTTGCGGGGCTGAATGATTGGAGTGGGGGTGCGGCTGCTAGTGCACTAAATGTCCTCCTGGCCATGCGGCAAATCATGTCTGTAATTATTTAGCCCTGCATTCTGATTCACAGACTACAAAACGGAATGCTCTCAAAGGGATCTTGGGCAAGCTCGGTTGCCCCCCCAAATGAGCTCGTTCCAATTTGTTGCACACGGCCGCGCCAAACCATCCTGGAGTCCGTGAGGCAAAAGCAACTATGGGTTGCCTCTGCGGGGATCTTTCCCACCGTAATCTGAGGTCAACATCTAGGGAAAACCCTTGATTTACATATGCCTGCTTATAGGAGATCCAGATCACTATTGGGCAACACGCCCCCTAGATCCGTGGTTTTTCTCCTTTTTTGCCCTCCTCAGGGTCAACACTACACGTGGAAATCCTACATGTAGGTATGTGTGCCAGCTCGTGACTGAGCGACCGCGCCTGCGCCATTCAAGCGGCTCTGAGCCCCTGCCACGGTCACAAGCGCGTGCGGCCCCCTGTCTCGGACCGATTGAAAGGGATGCTTTTCAAAATGGGGTTCGCAACCCCACTGAACATGGACCTCACGAAACTTTTGGGGACCGCCTGTAGGGGCTGCATGCAATTGCTGAGAGGGCACGCCCAACGAGGAGCGCGCACATGGGTGAGCCGATTCGTGCTGAGGACTTTCCCCCGAAGATTTTTCTCACTCGGCCGTCTGCGCTTGTCTCTGCTCCATCCGCGCGGCCAGGATGGCCATCTCGGCACTTTCCTGCACCTGACGTCTTGAGCGTTCCCAATCAGCCTACGTATGAGACAAAAACTCGATCCTGACAACTTATCAAGACAAGTTCTACTTGCCTCACATAAACATTCCGGGCAAAGGAGGGGCAGCTCGCGTCTTGTTGGATTTTTAGGGCACTACTGGTTTGCAGGTTGTAGCCACATTAGCCAAAGTTACTTGCAAACTTTCGCAAGTACACGCCGCCATGTTTGGGCTACCGCAGTATGGCATGAAGGGCCGACATGGTAAAGCACATGTTGGCACCCAGCTTCCAAGCAAATTGGAGCGGCCAATCAACGAGCATAGAGACATTTGACACAACGCCTTGTGCGTTGTCTGAGCCCCTGGCAGCTGCAGCAGCCCGCCGTAGAATCCGAAACCGGCCCAGGGCGAAAATCGCCTTTGCCGGCAGGCGCCGAGGAAAGAAAGCGGAAACTTCGATCGTTCTCTTCACGGGTCCTTCTCTTCGGAAAAATTGCCAAGAACTTGTGGGGAATTGCGGCTTCTGAGCAGGTTCAAGAATCTGGGAACCAACCCTCAAAAAGAGTTGAGCTGAAGCCTGCCCGCAGCGCAAACAACAGCAACTTCTCGAACAACGCAGCTTGACTCTGCTTCCAGTGTGCATTGCAGGAGATATTGAGCAGTCCGGTTGGTGAGGACAGCGCGCAGCGCACCGTTTGGGAATTTCGGTCGGTCTTGGCAATCCTCGAAACAGATTGGACCATGACACTCTGTGTGAAAACACCCACCCTCAACTGAGAGGAATGCGGGGGCCCGCCCCTCAGATTTTTGTTTTGACACGAGTACGGAAAGGGAGGATCGTGTTGCATGTTCGGAATGTTGCAAACAGGGTCAATATAACCCTGGGTGTGGTTCACATCGGTTTCAATATATATGGGCAGCACTCTGCAGAAGTTTTTGCTTCGTAAGTTGTCCTTGAGTGGTGGGACGTCCGCATAGGGCCACCTGGCAACTCTTCCAAGCAAGCAAGCAAGCAAGCAAGCAAGCAAGCAAGCAAGCAAGCAAGCAAGCAAGCAAGCAAGCAGGCAAGCAGGCAAGCAGGCAAGCAGGCAGGCAGGCAAGCAAGCAGGCAAAGAAGCACGCAAGCAAGCAAGCCAGCCAGCCAGCCAGCCAGCCAGCAAGCGCACAAGCACACTGGGCCTAGGACAAACCCTTGTTTTGTTCAGTTCTCCGACTTGGGTCATGATAAAATGCAGCCCAGGCGCGGCGTCCCTGGCTGGCCCCGAAAAGGGTAAGAGCAGCGCAGCGGCCTTTGGACGACGGGCCTGGATTGCCAAAGCGAGCAGCTGAGTGGAGTCTACGAGTTGCATGGCCCCTAGCGTCCCTTTTGCCCAATGATGGACAAATGATTGATTGCACTATCTGCAGATCTGTCCCCTTTGGTTCAAAGCAAGGGTTGGGGTGTTTTATTCGTCGCCTGCCTTGGCCCTGCGCTTTGCCTCGCGTCCCGCAAAGCGGCCCAGGGTGCCCCTGAGGTTCAACAACACCTGAGAGGCAACCGGGCTCGACTTTTCGACACAGCGAGACTGTCCCTTCCCCCTTCATATAATGTGTGTTGGTCCTCTGGCCACAGGCTTTTCGACTTACTGGCGGTCTGGCTGACTGGCTAAGCCCCGGACAGCGCAGCCAGCTGGAAATTCCTGGCAAGTGTTGCCATGTCTGGTCCTTCCTCGACAAGGTTGGCTGAGCAAAGTGCCAAATTTTGCGCTGAGCGCTCAGCCCTGGCCTGCATTCTGCTCAGCATCTGGCGAAGCGGCTTCAGCGCCCACTTGCACACTTTGGCCTTGTGCCGGCAGCTGGCCTCATCAGCCTCAAGCCAGGCTCGAAGTGCTGCATCGGCTTTGGGTTTGCTGATTCTTCATACCTTGAAACGGGAGGGGGGCGGAGAGGAGGTCCCCCATTTCCGTTGGTCTTTCCCGCAAAGGGACTCAGCTGCTATGCCGGGGATAGAGTGGCAACCATAGGTGCCACCTCGCCCCTGAAACCCGAGAAAAAAGGAAAAACCAAGGGGAAACCAAACAAGCAGAACCCAAACAAAACAACACACCCGGATTTCTGCCAGGGCAGACCGCACATCTTGCTCGCCAAGTGCAATTTACTTGTAGCAAAACCCAAAAAAAGACAAAAGATCCCAAGTGAACCAGCTGTCAGCACAGACTGGGTACATCTGAAGTATATGCGCAATCGAGGCAATCAAGAAACATGCACGAATTAACACACGGCACACTCAAGCAGTGACTCAGGGAGAATCGCCGGAGCAAGTACCGGTTGGGCAAGGCACCCAACTCGAAGTGTTACACGATGGGAATGAAAAGAAAGCTTCCACTGAAGGTGTTGCAAGAAGTGCACGTAATCCCAAAACAACCCACAAGAGTGGGATAATACATCAAGCTGTCACTGAGGAGGTTCACAAAGTCAAACAGTACAAGGCATGAAGGGCACGGAAGTGCAATGTGCGATGTATATATATATATATATATAAAAAAAAGAAGAGTGCCACCATCAGGAGGGCATACACGAGAAATCGCAGAATGGAATAAATGCACACACAATCCGAAAGCCACCATATCAAATGGAGGTGGCACCTCAAGGAATTTCCCGCAAAGGGAACATGGTGGCAGGTTCAGCCTGGATCTCCAAAAGGCTCGATTCGGCACCCTGGGCAAACGGCAAACGTGCAAAATGAGGCTTGCCTGGAAAATCCTGGAAAGGTTGACGTGTGTTTGACAAGCCCCGGTCGGCCGCATCAGCAGCATCACCAGCCTCACTTGGACCTAGGGCTGCCTATTGGTTCCGATTTGGTGGCAGTCGGGGATTTGCTTATTTACGGTTGGGTTTAGGCTAGCTCGGAACTTGATTAGGGCGAATGTTGGTTGCTTGGGGGTTCTCGGCAAAGGGCTGGTACTCAGGCCGTTCTTGGTTTGGCTTAATTTTGGCTTGGATATCGGTGCTTTGCGTAGCCTCACTGACCAAGAAACCCAAGATTCGCCTTCATTAAGCTCGGAGCCAGCCTAAACCCACCAACACTAGAGCCAATAGGCATTGCTATGTCCAAGTGCGGCTGGTTATTTTCAACCGACCGACCGACCGACCGACTGACCGACCAACCGGGGCTAAGCCCCAACGGAGGATAGTAAAACAAAAAACGTTGACAAGAAAAAACCGATATCCCAAGTGGATGAGTGACGGCCGACTTCCAGTTGGTCACGCGAACCACCGAAGCGGGGTGAGCAGCTTAGAACGCCGCAAAATTTGCCAACCTCGCTGCGCGCAGTTGTGCCTGGTACTGGCGGCCTTTGGCTTCCGCGCAAAGCATCAGGAGCTCCTCCGGGGCCTCTTGGGTGTCCATGGTGAGGGCCTCGGATGCCAGCGTGGGCCATGGGGGGTGCCACGGCAAAAAGCAATCCCCAAAAAGGAACCTCCTCAATAACATGTCGGAGGTTAGGCTCAAAGGACTCATCTGCCCAAAAGACCTAGACGGCGATTGACCTTCTTAAACATGGACCAAAAAGGAAAGCGAGAAGGCTGAAAGTACACTTCATTTTGCGTTTTGTTTAGAATAATATCAAGAGGTGTCTCCTGGGCTGGCTTTTGTTTGTCCTCCGGCTGCTGGTGGGGATAGGTTGGCTCGGGTGTTGGTGTGGTTGCTGACACGCGAGTCGGACCATAGTGGACCTCTGTTGGTGGCACCTAACATGGAACACGATGGCGTTTCCTTTGCTGGGGTCCTTTTTCTGAAACCAGGGCCGACGCAGCTTGGCATGGATTCTCAACAAGAACCACATAGCAGCAAGAAAGCCCTCAGGATTTGCCTGGTTTTGGGTAGGCTATTGGAAAAAAGTGCTCCACCATCCTCCCCCTAAACCGGCAAGACATCGGGCACCCCCTGCCAGTCTTTCCCATGTATCCCGCATCCGAGAAAATGTGTGACATTTAGGGTTCCTTCTTGGCTGCTTCTTGAGCTGGTTGCAAGCTTGGTTCTCCTTACACCTTGGAAATGACATGAGCCTTTTTGAAAAAAATCGATCCTGAATGGCAACTTGAATCCGCCAGCCAGATCTCCCATACCCATGCCCACCTCTGCAAGCTGCAGCTTTGCCTGGCCAGATGCATTCACTCGGAGCCAAAGTGACCTAAACCCACTGGTCTGACTCGGCCTCTGGCAGCTCCAGCTCCTCCACGCAATCCTAAGCCAATTTCAGCCATCCAAAGCCACAGTAATGCGTTTGAAGCCCACGGCTGGTCTTAGGCAGCTTGAAAGCCGGACCGTGCACCTTGCAAGAACAAAAAACGCGCATTGCCATTCGTTGCGCAGGTTTGTCAAATTGTGGCTACAAGATAGCCGCTGTAGCAATCCGTTGTGGTTCGCAATATGTGATTGGGGCTTTGTCAAAACACAACTTTTCGGGTATGCCCGCCAAACCCATACGAATCTTACGGGCCTCGCCATGCATTTTGCAAATTATTCCCAGCTTCTCAAGTCACAGTTCACGTGGGCTATGGTTTTGTCGGGGATCCCAGGAATACACCTGCAGAGGGTACCTCCGACCTCCAGAACCTGTGGAGCAGCCGGCGCCTCTGTCAAAACCCTCCGGGGTGAAGGCTCTCAAGCGTCGGCTGAGATTCAAATGGGTTGTCCATCAAGCTGAAGCCGTAGTTCTGCAGCAACGTGGCATTGTCTGCGTTGCCTTTGTACAAGTGGAAGACCTGGCACGAAGCTTCACAATTGATGCTCGCACTGCTGCAAGCAGGACGGTCCTATGTGCCTGAAATGCCGCCCCATTGTGACTTGCTTCTTGGAGTGCCAAAAATCCTGAGGTTGGTGTATGTTATCCTTCTTCCTTTCTTTCTTTCTTTCTTTCTTGCGTTCATTCATTCATTCACTCACTCACTCAGTCATGCCTTCATTAATTCATTCATTCATGAATGCTCATGCATTCATGCATTCATGCATTCATGCATTCATGCATTCATGCATTCATGCATTCATGCATTCATGCATTCATGCATTCATGCATTCATGCATTCATGCATTCATGCATTCATGCATGTATGCATTCCTTCCTTCCTTCCTTCATTCATTCATTCATTTCATTTCATTTCATTTCATTTCATTTAATTCCGTTCATTCAGTTCATTCGTTCATTCCGTTCATTTCATTTCATTCCGTTCATTCATTCGCTCATTCATTCATTCATTCATTCATTCATTCATTCATTCATTCATTCAGTTCATTTCATTTCATTTCATTTCATTTCATTTCATTCCGTTCATTCAGTTCATTCGTTCATTCCGTTCATTTCATTTCATTCCGTTCATTCATTCCGTTCATTCCGTTCATTAATTCATTCATTCATTCATTCATTCATTCATTCATTCATTCATTCATTCATTCATTCATTCATTCATTCATTCATGTCATTAATCTTTCTTTCTTTCTTTCTTTCTTTCTTTCTTTCTTTCTTTCTCTCTCTCTCTCTCTCCCCACGCCGTTGGACTATGCTGGTGTCCTCAACTTGGGGCTCAAAGGCATTTCCTTTGCCGGGCGTAGCGCTCTCAAGGCCGCTCCGGCCTCCTCGCCGGCCTCATAGGAGCCCGTGTCTGGAAGCCAAAGGCCTGGCTTTCGTCGGACCGCCAGCACTGGACACCTTTGGCTTCTGGAAAAACAAAAACGTCGCACTCCAATCCGAAACCCAACCTTCCGGCAAGAGCACGTGGACAAGGAAAGGGGTGTTTTTAAGCTGAGAGAGGGGTCGAAAAATGGGATGGGCGAGCCATGGGCGAGAATGCCAAGCCCGAGCGAGCGCTTTGGATTCACTGCGCCCTGTCAAGCTGGTCACATGACCCTGCCTGCAAAGTCGATGTCGTAGCGAGCCTGCCAGTTGTAGGGAACCCCAAGTAATGCGGCTGTCCCTTTCCCTTGAAAACCACCCCAGAAAAGGCACCCACACGTGCACACACGCACTCTGGACAACTTTGCCTTGGTTTTCACCCTGGTTGTCTATCAAAGAGGTAACTGGAAGTGTTGGAGCAAATGCGCCAAGCATGCGGCGCCACATGGGCAAGCGCTAGCCCATCATTCAGGGCTTCTCGGCTCCAAAAAACTCGACAAACATGATTTGTAAGGGAAACCACTTGTGGGTTTAAAGAGGACGCCTCACAGGAACCCTCGGGAATCCTCAACCTTCCCAACACACCCCGAAGAGTTGTGGCGCCTCAACCTCCGCGTGCGCGGAGTGGTTCATGGAATCCAGCAGTGGGCACATTGCCGCAGAGCCCCAGGAATCAGACCTGAACTTGGGGAGTGCTGCATTGAGGATTCCTCGTCCCAGGCGAACACCTTGAGGCTTCAGGGGGCACTCGAGGAAGCTTCCGCGCCAAAGCTTGTTTCAATAAAGAGCGTCAGCTCCCCGTGGGAAGAATAGAACCTTCATCGCTTGTCGGGCCGTGAGGTCTTCTGCACGCCTCTTTTGTTTGTTTCGGTCTAGACTCTAAATGGGCACCAGAAAACGGCGGTCCACTGATGTGGGAGCCAAAGCCCCCCCCCCACCCCCAGCAGAGGAACCTGCCCAGCAATACTTGGAAGCTTTCTGGGAGAAGTCTTGACGTCTCTGATTCAAAAACGCTTGGTTGCGCAGACATACGCAGACTTTGTCTACATTAGGGCAGCCCCATACCAGAACAGATCAAACAACTGGCTACACCTGCTGCATGACAGAGGGGTCGAGGAGTTGCTCGAACCTTCCCACTGATAGACGGATGATCCAGTGCTTGCACCTGTTGCTCTCCGTGGTTGAAATGGGAGTGCCGTTTCTGGTCTCTTTCAAACGTGAAGGATTCCTGATTGAATGAGACATTCCCTATCAACTGTGGCTTTGACAAGCCTTTCACATAAAGCCTGGATGGGATGCTTAGGCCTGCGGGTTCTTGGATTCCCATCCTACTTGCACATCATCCCTGTTCTCCCTTACGAATCCGCAACCCGGGCGAAGCGAATGAACAAAACACATTCAAATGGCATTATCTAACTTGAAAGCAAAACTAGGATCAACTAGGTCGAACATGTTAACCGCTTTCCACTCGTGGAAGTTGGACAGGTGGATTTTGGTTCTTCGATGCCCCTCGTCCACTTCCGTGTTGTAGCCCAGCCTTTGACCCTGGTGGCGCCAAGGGACGGGTGCTGAACTGGGGTCTACCCACGACAAGTGAACACGAGCGCAAAGCCGAGCCCCGACATGAAAGCCGGCGCCAAATGAAAAACTCCCCCCTAAGAAACCAAAGGACGCCAAGGGACACCAAGGGTGGACACGTCAGGGGGCATCAAATGACGATCGGTTGCTCCAAAGGAAGGGTCGGCCTGGGGAAGGCCGCTTGGTCGAAGCTCCGGGAGAGGTAGCAGCCTCGGGCCCAAAGCCACTGCTCCCAGCTCACCGCCTGGGGAATGTGCCCGGCGAGTCAAGGGGTTCGTTGGCTGGTGTGCTGGTTGCTTGGTGTGCTGGTTGCTTAATTGGTTGGTTGGTTGGTTGGTTGGTTGGTTGGTTGGTTGGTTGGTTGGTTGGTTGGTTGGTTGGTTGGTTGGTTGGTTGGTTGGTTGGTTGGTTGGTTGGTTGCTTATTTGGTTGGTTGCTTATTTGGTTGGTTGGTTGGTTGGTTGGTTGGTTGGTTGGTTGGTTGGTTGGTTGGTTGGTTGGTTGGTTGGTTGGTTGCTTATTTGGTTGCTTGGTTGCTTATTTGGTTGCCTGCTTGCTTGGTTGGTTGCGGAGATTTTCTGTTTGGCCATGACTGACTGGGGCAACCGCTTGCCCAACTCTATCGGCAGGAGACCATTGGTCCATGAAAGAAAGCAGGACGCTCCCTGTGTGTCAGAAGGGCAAAGCATCGGTGAAGGTGGTCATTGCCAGAATGTAAGTAAGCGACCCTGGGAAACCCTGACATGTAGGTCAATGTGGTCCTTTGCAGTCATTGCCCAACAATGCGTCCTGTTGTTCGCGTGAGTCGATCTGGCGGCAACACACATGAACTTGCCCAAAAATCCTGTCAGTGTTGTAGAAAACATTCATCTACTACTAGCAACATGAGCATCTAGTTGCCGGTTCGAGCATCTGAGTATTGCCCGCAAAGCAAAATGCAAGCTCTTGGTCTTAAGTCTTAACTTATGCCCAGGTGCGGTTAAACACTCTTCCTTGGTGGTATGTGCCAGCATGGTTCGCCAAAACAACAAAGCAAGCTTCCACTTGTGGCAACAAGTGAAAAATCGTTTAATTTGGGCGAATCAGTCTCTGGTTTGCCCGTTGCCATGGAATGTGCCGCCAAAGGAAAAGTCGAGGACCTGATGCCGCAATCACCTGGTTGTGCACCAACTTTTCTGCAGCTTCACTCAGGAGACGCTTTGGGGCTTTAACATTCTTGTGGCGTCTGTGTGCCCTTAGGTTCCTGATGGGCAAATGCTAGACTCGCTACTGGAGCCATGTTTCCCATTGTGCAAACGGAATGCCGTTTGTTCCGGGTGCTAGTCTTAGAAACACCCATGTACCCATGCCGAGTCTCGCAAGTCAACTCATACGCAAGGCTCAATGTGAGCCATCTTCAGGCTCAGGCTGACTGGTTAAACTTGGATTGCAACTCAAAAGGCGAATCACATTTTGGACGGGGCCGAAGTTGTGCACCTTTACCTGGGGAGACAATGTGCTCTGATCAGGCCGCAGGAACTGAATTTACTGCCCTCAGTCCAATGCAACCATGCCCATTGCCGCCACAAGTCCAAGGTTCTCGGTAGATGGCACAATTGCCTTTAAACATGGGTAAAGGGAATTCCGAAACCAAGGGTACCGTGCCATCCACTTCCATTCCCCCAATCATCTCACAGGCTCGACAACCCCCACCTTGCCTGGTCCCCCAGCAGCCGCGAGACCTCTTCGTGCCGGCGCCGCTGCTCCGCCAAGACCTGCGGACTGTGCGTTTTCCCCGCGCTAGAATGGCGCTAGCTCGGAGCTAGCATTTTGCTAAGGAATGCGAACCAGTGTGTAGAGATGTCATGGTTAGGTGCTGCCGCTCTTGGTCAGAGCCATGTTTGATCCCAAAGGCTGTTCGGTGGCGGCGATTTCGTGCTGGCCGCGCGCGCTAGCAAACGTCGCCCGGCCGGGCCACCGGTTGTGCATGGACGCTGCAATCCGCATGGCTGCATTGATCGAAACCGTAGACGGGGAAGGCGCGTCAAACAAAGACAGTCATAGCAGGAGAAGCAGCAGCAATAGCGGCCAAAGGCGGAAGGACACACGGAGCTCCGGAGCAGCCCGAGCAGAGCAGCCCACAAAACACGCGCGATGAACCTGCTACCTTCCATGAGCTTGGGGTACAGCGCGCTAGCACCTTTCCATGTGAAGTGCACGCTGTGAAGGTCGTTGCACTTCGCGCCGAATGGTAAGGAGACTTTTCCACACAGACCACCTCAGTGAAGGCCCCCGAGTATGGCCAAAGCGTTGCTTCTAACATGAATCAATGCATGTCGTACATGTGCATCAACCCCCATTCCCAATTCTCCAACTGAATTTGGTAACGAATTGTGTAGAGCATCAGGGTTGAGCAAACGTTATTAACCAAATCCTGCTACTGAAAGGCCAAGAGCAGCTGGCTTGAGCAGTTCTGTTTCAACATGAGGCAAGGGGATCACCTTCAACCCCGTTCACGGAAACGCCGGCCAATCCGAGAATCAGAGAACCCCTTTTCTCGCACCTCCTTGGCATCTATGGGTGTCCCTGCCAGCCAGCGCTGGGCGCATGGGTCCCACAGCCAGCGCCTCGACAGGAAAGCCGCCCAGCGCCTCTTTCTTGAGGGTATTTCTCCTTTTTAGAGTGGTCCGACCAACGGCACGGAACCCAACTGGAAGTTGGGATCTCTCTAGAAGGACCTTCTGCTGGCCCTCGGCGATTGGTTCCGAATGCGAAATCATGTCTTGGAGAGGCCTCCTGATTTGAAACCCAAGCGCTCCTGCGTGGCTTGTCTCAGGCCCATCACGGCAATGGCACAACAGATTCCTGATTCCTGCCCTCCTTTTTATCATTTGACATGCTGGGCCCAGGATCATTACAAGCTACTGTGCGCTAGGAGCCCCATTGTTGTTTGCCTTTAGAGGGGCAGCCAAACATAATCCTGCCCACTATCACTATTATGATCCGCCATCTTCGAACATACTCTTGAACTGCTGCCCCTTTTTAAAGTAGTAGTGACAAAACTACTCGCTCATTTCATGAAATAGACCCTACTACAGAAATAATTCAAAAGTAGAAGCGCCCCTTTTTTCAGAGTAGTATTGCCCACCTTCCTGGAATTTGGCTGCGCTACAAAACCAGCTGAAAACATGTATTGCCAGGCTGCCGGGAACCTGCCGTAGTACTAAACAAATCAAAAGTAGTATTCAACCTGATTCAGCACTGCCACGGCCAAGGCACAGCGGGTCTTGGGCAGGCAGAAGCTGCAAGTAGGGATGCCACTCATACTGTGGGTCCTGTGCTTCCAGAGGAGCATGCAACGGCGCTCGGCCACACGTGAGCCCCGCATACCGAAGCCGGACTGCGCGCAACACGAACCCCAGGACAAGTCTTGTCAACCAGCATCAACCCTTCACCAACGAGAATGTGCCGAATGAGTCCCGAAACCAGCCATAAGCCAATCCTGACCCTAAACAAACCGAAAAACAATCCCAAGCCAAAGTTGATCAACCTACCCTCCAAGCCAAGCCCAACCCACCCTAAACAAACCCTAGAACCAAGGCTCACTTTGATTTTACCCCAAATCCACTCTTAGCCAACCCAAAGTCCAACTTAGCTCCTTCTAAACCAACCCCACGCCAAAACCACCTGCCCGGGTCCATTTGCGTCTTTCGCTGCGCTCCTCACGGCCCCAAATCATGTAGAGCCAGAGGAACCTCGGAAGGGTCATGAGTCTGAAATTCGGGGAGTATGGACTCTGGCAGCTGAAAAAGGTCGACAACTCGGAACGACACACTTATGCCATACAAAGGCTTCCGCATATGCCATGTCCATGTGCTCCTGTGATTCAAGCATCCCCGGGCAACAGGGAACCCCTCTACCAAAAGAAATGATGTGTGAGTCACCATCATACGAAAAGAGACATCTAAGAACCCCACGCGGAAGGCGCAGAGTGCAAAAACACCAGAGCCTCAAACAAAGGGGCCCCAACACAAGAGCCTCTAAAAGTTTGCCTGTTGCCATCAGCACGCCCAACCCTGAACATTGGGGCTGACAGAGGGTCACCCTGGGCACCAACCCTGGACATTTGGGCACTCAACCCTGAACATTGGGGGCACCATTACTAACATGCGTAATGGTAGATTTTCCCTGTTCACTGGACATGAATGAAGCAGCAACCCCCCCAGAAGGATCATGAAACAGGTCGCTGGAGCCGGCCAATACAGCTGCCATAATGTGAAGTTGCTCTCTGCTACAAATGGAGCATGACATGACCACAACATCTGCACCACCACATCCCCAAAGCCTTTGGCGCCCACAAGCAACGGCAACCACGACCACCGCAATTTCAAGCACAATCCCTGCCCCCGCCGCCGCCGCCGCCGCCAACAACAACAACAACAACAACAACAGCAGCAGCAGCAGCAGCAACAACAACAACCACAACC
>CAUJNA010003227.1:576744-606744 GCA_963377175.1 Effrenium voratum
GGCATTTGCTCATGATGTGGAAAGATGATTGACAAACAATCCCCGTCTGGCTTGCGTATCCCTGAGGGCTTTCCAGCCCAAGAAACGCTCTGGCCAACTTCGCGGCACAGACCGAGGTTGAACTCATTCTGGTCCCAAATGCAACCCACTGGTGGGCTTGGTAGGCATTTGCCTCCACGAGTGGCATGTTCAGGAACACTTTTGGAACTCCAAAACTGCCTTGCGCAAACGTGCTCCCAGCTCTTTCCTCAGTTCCGATTTCTGAGTGTGTTGCGTCTGGATTGCAAAACTTGCATCGCATCTGGAGCCTTCGCACTTCTGCTTGCCTTCCCATGCTAGCACTTGGAAGCTTCGGGGCATCTCTCGTTCACGGCGAAGAAAGAAACTGCTCTTGCTCTTTGGGCTTGGGGGATCCGCAATTGCACGCACGAAAGGGATCCAACTTTGGCTGAAATACGCCGCAACCCCCACTCACCTCTCACTGACGCCTGAGGAGCCTACAAACCTCGAGGAAAACTGGCCTTTTCAGGCTTCCATGTGCCCCAAGAACCAGTTGCATGCAGGCTCACGCACGGTGCAGGGAAGCAGGATGCAAGACATCTTCCGCCAAGTTGCTGAGGTGGGTATCCTTGCCGGACCAGGGCAAGGCCAAAGCCAGTCAAGATTCTCACAAGGAATGGCACGCATTCGTGCAAGTAAGCGGTGGTGAAAATAAGGACGTGAAGGGGAGCCATCATTATGTTCAACACTGAAAAGGCGGTCAGAAACCAAACGGCAGTGTGACACTCCAACGGGTGCTGTGTGCTGACGCCTGCCAGCCCTTCTGTTTGCTTTCTTGGAGATTGATGAGCAAATTACATGTTTTCCCCTTGCCATGTTTGGATCGATGTTGAATTCCTGTCTGCTTCACCAAATCTTTGTGTCTTTGCTGCTTTTGAATTTGTCAATCGCGGGAGCCCGTGTGGCCCATAGAAGCGGTTTCCTGGGAAAGGCCTATGGCCATGCGCATCGAGGGGGGGCCATGTAAAATGGTGTCTTTTTGGGCAACGCGCTTTTGGTTGGTTTCAAAGACAAACCAGAGGAACCACCCGCGGCCCAAGGCTCATGCAAATCCGGACTTCCCAGGTAAGAGACATGGCTGAGCTCCTTTCAGCCCACAAAAAACCGCCAGTGACCCACCAGTGCAACTTGCCTGGCAGCCTATTCTCCCGGCTTGGCCCAAAAGTCATTTGAGCGACTCTATTAACCCCCCATGAATCCCTATGTCGTATCAGGTTGCTCGCGCGCGAGCTGCTCATTGGTTTCTTCACCACTCAAAAGTAAGTGACGCGCCAGCCGTGAGATCGACCCATCCGCCCCGAAGCTTCCTCTAAGTCTCTGCGCCAAGACCTCGCCGGGCTGCAGCCTGTGCCGCGCCTCAGTGACTCAGGCGCCGGGGCGCCGCGCCCGGAGGGTGTTGTTTCGCCTTTCCCTAAGCAGAACGTGACAGGCGCCCATACCTCCACTGGTGGGAGAAAGGGCACTGGGAGCTTAGGAGCCTACTCTCCCTCATTATTTGTTGCAAGCATTGGACCCGCCGCCTTGCCAATTGGCAATGATTGCGGGAGATGGTAGCCCCTTTCTATGATACTGCAGTGGTTGATGACCGCGCCAGTGGATCATGTTATCACTTGAGAGGGGATTCACTTGGTATCACAGGAAGTGGCCCTACAGGGAATCTGCGGCTCATGTGTTGCAGCTGTTGCGGCTGGCAGGCCAAACGGTAGACCAACGGTCAAAAGGGGAACTTTGGGCAACTGAGTCGGCATTGTTACATGGCAAAGCCTCGCTGTCAAGACAGCACTTGAACAATGATTTGTCCGCCACTCAGTTCCCTCCCTTGCCAAACCTGGCTCTGGCCGCCTCCCTTGCCAGGAAGCATAAACACCAGTTCCTCCATGTTCATCGGCGCGCAGCTCGATGCCAAACTCCTCACCGTCTTCGACGGCTTCGGGCTTCCAAGGCAAAAACCTAAGGGATGCTGTCAAGCGACGGCCGAGCATCCCAAACATGTTGTTTGCAATCAAGCAAGAACACCAACAGCTGGAATCCCACAAACACCTTCGTGCACCCAATCACTGAAGCAACTAGCAATCCCTTCTGTATCAGCATGCGCTACACTAACTGTAGTCAACGCTTGAGATTTCGCCACAGCCTGCCTGAATGGCTCATGGACTTATTGGGTCGTGGGAGCCACGGGCAATGGCTGGCCTATTCGCATGTCGCGAACCGAAAAGGGGTTCGAACAAAGATCTAGAACTAGCCCAAACCCAGGCATTTGGTGGATACTTTGCTAACTGAAGAATTTCAGAACATGTCTGGGGGAACTTGGTGCCTTACACCCTCCCCTGAGTGCAGGCCGTGTGGGAACCATCTCTGCAAGGCGCGAGTGAGGCAAGAATTTGGAGTGTGTTCACTGCAGCCTGTCACGCGGCCCGCCACACATTGCCCCACACCTCTGAAAACATGCCATAATCTGTTGGAACACCGCAAATACCTGCCTAAGGCTTAAGAATGTAAGTGACCCCAGCCCACTGCCGAGATGGGATGCTGACAACTCTGCACCTCCAAAGCCTCAAGCAAATCTATCTAGTGGAATTCCTCCCAAAGTCCTGGACGCTGCGGCATTGTTCGGCGAAGGCACTGCAAAGAACAAAGTGTCGTTGTTTTTTTTGCGCAACTAGACAAATCCAAGCCTATACATTGTTACACCTTCAGGTGCATGTGAAAATACTGCTTGTGTTTATTGATGGTGGCATGCCTAGTCGGCCAGCAGGGGGGTGCTGCAAACACAGCACGGCCGACATGCTTTGCCGCCACGGCGGGTTCAAAGGCAGTGCTCCAAAATCAGACTGGTTTACTCACTTTGATTTCACACTCTGATGCACTCGTGTGTGCACAATGCCTTTTTGTTTGCTTTGACCGTACGACCGTACGCTTGAGACACTCCATGGGCCTCCCGTGGCTGAGGAGTCACATATCCGGGGGTCCTGCAAGTCAAGGGAGTGCTTCTTCAGAAACCACTCCTGGAAGAGCTGCACCTGAACGGATCAATGATTTCTGGGTCAATGATTTCTGGTCCTAGTGGAATTCCAGGGGTCACATCCATTTCGAGCTGGCGAGGGAGCTTCTGAACCCGTCCTCCCGCTGGCGCAAGTGGCTTGCGCCATGCCCTGCCTTGGCCAAGTGCTGTCTTCCCATGGCGCGAGGCGGAAGGAAGCACGAAGCGCGGAGTCTCGGCAAAAATGCGCAAGAGGCCTCGGTTCCTTTTTTTTTGGGACAAGTGGACGGATTCACTTTTGAGACTGGCCACTTAGTGCTAAGGACACCCTAAATACCATAGCCACACGCTTGAGAAGCTGGCTGTTTGGGCTTGCTGGCCTAAAAAGACGCTGAGGCTGCTTGCGCAGGTCTTCAGGCAATTCTGACACATCACCTTTAACTCTAAGATCTGCCCCGCTCTTCAGTACCCTATTCTGTCTTTTGCTTCTGGCTGCCTCTCCCATGCTTAGTGGCCAGCGGCGACATGACGTTTGAGCCAAGCCTTGGGGCGAACACCCCTGAGCTTCACTTTTCATGGATTCCAGAATCTTGCCTCAACAGCTAAAGCGAGTTGCCATGGGTGACGAACTGGTTTCCCCAAAGAAGAGGGGCGCTGTGCGTGCAAAGGGCACTGAATCAGAATGCGCGATCACGTGCTGCGAAGCCGCGGCGGTCATTGGAATTTAGGTCGTCACAAGGGGTAGCCTCGCCTTCAGCTTCGAGAGAACTGGCTCAAAGCCGGCACGAGACCAGCCGAAGGGAACGGAGAACGGCCTGATGCATTCACATCTGTCCGCGCACCTGGGAATGTACCCTGCACAAAAAAAGCCTTTAAACGGGGAGGGATTAACGAGTAAGAAGCTGCGATTACGGGCTATGATGCAAGGTTATATAGTGTCAGCCACGCGCCTCAAAAGCAGGGAGGGATCATGCAGGACAAGCACGGCGGCAGTACCAATAGGGCACCTGCGGCAGTGTCGACGCTGGGTCCCTAAGTGGTTGCTTTTTGAGGGCTTCGCAAACCTTCTTGTTCGGGGCTTCCCTTCAAACCATGCGGAAAGGGAATTTGAACCATTCGGATGTGGCCACTTTGGACCCAAAATGTCAGCCACGAGAAGCCGATGCTCAGAACATCTCAGAACCGTCGACCTAAAATGTTTCACCGCGCCAAGCATGCCGCGAATCAAGTCATACCTGCGGTCACTTTCAGTTTACCATTCCCACCATGTCTGTCTCAGCCGCCTTTGCTGGGGCATAAATCAATCCCCCACACCACTTTGCAGGGAAGGCTCCTCCAAGGATTTTGAGACTCACTGGTCAATTCAGCAAACAAACAACAACAAAATTGTTGTCAAGCATCAGGACGGCCATCTGCACCTCCCTGATCTTCTTGGCAGTCCTCTTGCATCTTCCAGATCCGCATTCATTTGAGTTGAAAAGCGTGACCCCCCCCCCTAATCCCCGTATGTTTTTGCCAATCCCTTCATCAGGCGTGCGCCCCACAACACGACATGGCAAAACTAGTGCGTTGCTGGAAATGTTGACCGAACCTCAAGGAATTGCAATGCACCCAGCTGTCGATTGCAATGCCTGTAACACTGGGGACCTGAAATCCATCTCCGTAGGAAACAATAGAGAGTGACACTTTCAGTGTCACTCCCCGTTGGCTCAAGAAGCCAAACGAAAAGAGCACATCCACCAGATGTTCATCTCAAACCAACTGGACACCTAATCACCTGAAGAAAATGAAAGAAACAAAGCAAAGGTCCGCCCCTTCGCGATTTGAAGCTGCAGGCATTAAGCCGAGTTTGGGGCCCCAGGGCCAGTGCCCAAAGGGCTCAACAAAAACAGACCGCTTTCATCATGAAATGTATGTATGTAAGAAATGCCTTTGCTATCCTTTGAAGAAAAAGGCTGGCAATCCCATTCTGTCTGCTCTCTTACGGCTTGCCGCAGAGACCTTCAGATTATGGACCCCAGAAGGCTCTTGGGGTTAATGACCGTTTCCAGAGCCATTCCCCATTGCCAACCCAGCGCAGCGCAAATTGCATTTTCTCGAGCACATCTGTCAATGCCCGACTTGCATCCGGCTTGAAACAGAGCACGAACACCAACTATTCTAGGGGTTGATTCCCCATTCTTTTCAGTCATCGTTCTTTTCAAAAAGCAGCTGTTTTCCCAGGGTTTTTAGTATTTAGTGGTTTTCTAGAAAGAAGGATCCCTGAAAGGAATGGGGAAGCTACTCTTGGAACTATGTTTCGAAAGGTGGTTGCCCGACAAAAAACGGGCTCAATTAGGCGGGCAATGGGTGACCGCCAGAGGCTAACCCAAATTCTGCTGGACCTCAAAACACAAGTGGTTTAGAATGACTGTGCCATACTCCTGGCACGGGTCCCTTTTCTCAGCTGGCAGTTTCACCGATGCCCTCCCACGTCTCCAGAAACTGTGAGCTGAAGACATGAGATCTATTGCTCGGTAAACTCGGTGCGGGGTTTCAGAAAGTGCCAGGAAACGCCCCTTCAGTTCGCGTTGTGCCCGCGACTTCTGTCCAGGAGGTTAAAAGAGCCGCGCACTTCAAGCCCCAAACAGGAATGGCGTTGAAGCAACTAGCACCGCCAATTGTATGCAGGTTCCATGTGTGACCGGCGTTCCGGTTTTTGAGCAAGAAAACCGAATTCTTCAATGACCGTCTGTGCCATCCTTCAAGCGGCAGACTCCTGAAAGCACATGTTGCCCCATGCTCGGAGCAAACTAAGAACTGGCAGCTCCTCCCCCCAAAACAAAGGGTGCAAACGTATGCGGCATGTCCGAAGCTGCAACTCGTGTGGAAACATTGAACATGGTCATGCAAATCTGGAGGTGCAGCTAGCTTCAGTGAGTAAACCATTGCCCAGATTACCTGGGGGCCGCCAAATCATCCATAGCCCAAGAAAGGACATATGATGCGCCGGCCGGGACCGCAGGTTCTGAGCCGGGTGTACAGAAATCCCCACCGAGAACAAGCAGGCTCATGAATGCCAGACTGCATGCAGTCTCACCTTCAAACAACTTGCGCGTGCGTTCCTGACCTGTTGACCCCAATGCTCGGAGCAAAAGCTGTGTGAACTCACGCAACTTCCCCCCTTGAAGTTACACCAGGATAGCAGAACGCCAACAACGAAACAACCAATTTACGAAGCAATCTGGGTTGCAGCCCCCTGTTTATTGATCCTGGTGTTCCTTTAAAGGGTATCATGCTAGCTGTGCTTCCCACGCATTTGCAAAATAACATTTTTTCAGCTGAAACCCAACGAATTGGCGAAGTTCGCCTTTAAGAACAGCGAATGTAGGGGAGGTTTAGAACCTGCCGTTTTCGCATTCCCCCTACGCCAATTGGATACGCACGCGCTGGTCGAGTAAATTATCAACAGGGCATGTCCGAGCCAAGGAGACCAGGGCACTTCGAGGCTTGGGGAAAAAGAATCAAACTGTTTGGCTATACGATGTATACATATACATATGTTTCCCTGTTCCTCTCGGCTTTCTCTCTTCATTTCCTGGTCCCCGAGGCTGAAACAATGCATCTTCAGTTTTGCTGGGAAAGCCGATCCGAGCGCCACTCCGGGGCGAGTGCTGGGCTGTTCAAAAAATGGAGGCGTCACCCATCCTTAATCTCACCATTGGAGAACCTCTGCAGAGGGGTCCGGGAAGTAAGGATGCATTTGAGCAGCCCAGCTCGGCTTGACATTTTTTGCACTGGCAGTAAATTTCATTCTACTTCGGCTGGTTTTCGCCCAGCATCACAATTCTATACCATATGGGGATTGCGAAGGCTCTGGGAAACTGACATCAACCAAAGAAGCAAACGTAAATCGATGTAAACCTGGCAAACTCCCAATTGGGCCGCGATGCACGATCTAGTTTGGCAAGCTTCCCAAATCCCTGGCCCCGACCCCAGTGCGATAGAGAAACCGTGCGTCATGTTGCCCACGCATCGCTGTGAACAGTTCCTGGTCAGTGCACGCAACTATATGCAAGGTGTGACCGATTGCCGCTTTAGCCTGGAAACTGTCTTAACACACAACTTGCCAGTATCATTCCACTTCATGCAATGACCCAAGGAACCTGTTTTGCTAGGCTCCGACTCCAGCACCAGAACTAATATGTTCAAGCTGCTGCGCGGCAATGTTAAGTTTCAAAACTATGGATTTAAGCCGTCCAGATCCCACCCGCGTACTTGCGCCCTGTTCCTGTGTCTGCGCCCCTGTTCGGAGCACATGCCAGCTTTTGTTGCGAAACCAGGCCGCGATATAGAAAGCGCACTTGTCAGCTTCGTCAAAGCAAATCACAGCTGGAAGCAACCCACAGCTGGAAGGGCAGCCTGCTACGAGCAAGGCCAAGCTCAGCCTTCTCAATCTGTTCCAGGAAACGTCCCTGCCACACACTAAGGCTATTGAAAGTGACCACGCAAAACCCCTCGCACCCAATCCTGCGCCCATTGGCGGGTCGCCTGCGCCAACCCCCTCAAAAAAAAACATGACTACGCACTGCGAAGATTCCGCAAGTTCACCCTCTGAAATGAAAATCTGATGAGCAATCAGCTGACAATCGAAGGGGGGGGACCTAAGAGATCGCAAATCCTTAGGCGCAGCCAGGATTGCTGAAGCGCATGGTTTTCTTAGCTTAACTTCAGTGACACTGCGGGGGGGGGGGACGCAAGCGCTACTCCTTAGGCGCAACAACAATTTCTTAAGCGCGTGGCAACATTGGGACCACCAAAGGCTCTCAATTGCCACAAGGCCTATGGGATAAGGCACCCCCGGTTTGGAACTCAATTGTGGTAGCGGAGCCAGTTTTCCAAAGAGATCCTTTCAAGATGTCATCCGATGATTAGCTTAATTTCGGGGGGGGGGAGGGGGGGGGGTTGGCCGCACTTGTGCGTCGGCGCTTAAGGGAGTCCTCAGAAACGGGCGCTGTCTAAGAGGTGTGGCTGCGCTCAAGGATTGTTGGATGTTTGGCCGGGGCCGGCGACTGAGAAGCTGGACTGCCGTGGGTGGTTGCAATCGCCCTGTAGGGCGGTGGCTGTTCGTGACGCAGAAGTTTAAGGAAAGCTGGCTCCTGGTCTTGGGGCGCTGAGTGTTGAAAAGTACATCGCTGAAACTGACTGGTCTGAACCAAACATGGCGGACACAGCCGCAGCCGCCTCCGCAGATCATAGGTCGACCCGACGACGTCGAGCGCCTCCTGGACGAGGCGGGGCAGCGCGCCCAGGACATGGAGCGGGGCGCAGCAGAGGCCATCGAGGAGACGGCAGCCGTGGCTGCAGAGGAGGGAGAGGTTGCTGCTGCTGCCGAGGGCGTGGGCAGGGCCTTCGGGTACCTGGGAAGCTGGCCGAGGGAGCAGCAGCCCTCGCACCTGATCCGCGCGCGCCACCACCTTGCAAACCAGCGGTCAGTCTGTCCAAGCACTGGCAGCCAGTCGGTTGTCGCAACCACACGACATGTCAATGTCCTGCAGCCACCCTGTTCGGAAAATAAAACAAACAGCTGTTGGCCAACATCATAGAGGCCCTTTCGAACACACCACGCCAGCAACTCGCATGTCGACTACCAATCCGCCGCGAAGTCACTAACAGTTGCGGCATGTGCAATCCAAGAGAAACTCCAAGACCAAGCCCGTTTTCTAGGTGTGCGCAGCATCATTCACAGTAACAGTAGACTTGTTCTGCACCATGTGTGCGCAGAAAACCCCAAACCAACATCAGCTGTGTGCGACATCACTCACCGTTTGCACTACTTCTGCCCCCATTGGCAACATGTGAGATCTCAGTCAAAAGGCCAAGAACAAAGCCCGTTCATCAGGTGCGTCTCGCAAACGCTCCAACAAGGTAATGCCGGCGTCCGACTTTTGCATTGTCCAAAGAAAGAAAGGCATCTTCGGGCTGTCCAGCTGTAAAAACACAAGGTTTCAGCCACTTGAAAACCGCCCCACCCGTAAAGTACACAGCCCCCCCTTTAATCCATAATTTTGAAAGCTCACACGCGGCAACTCCAGGCTAGTACAAGCAAACAACAGCGGGAGTCCGCATTAACTTAAGCTTGGCTTACTTTGAGTGGATGGCCGATGTCAGTTCACGCTAGCTCTGCTTTCAGACAAAGATAGCGATTGAGGTCCAAGCCTGGAGTAACCCCACGCATCCCCAGAGCGAGGCAGCCCTACGCAGTAAGCCTTCGCAAATGCTCCAGCTCTGCTTGCGCATGCGTGCCTTCAGGGGATAGCAACATCAACTGGCGAAAGCTGAGGCGGCCCAAGGCCCGCTTCAGCTGGACGATCCTTGGAGGTAGCATGGAGCAGCTGGCGTGTGGCAGAGAGGCCAAGCGGGCTTCCATCTCTGCGAGAAGGCGGCCAGCTCCAGTCACATTCTTGGCTCGCAGGTGGGGCAGAAGCAGGGCGAGGACCTCTGCCTGGGGCAGACCCCGAAACGTCTCGCGCATCCTCTTGTCCAGCTTGGCAGGGCTGGGGTGCGGCAGGTGGCAGAACTTGCACTCTTCGCCGTTTGGGCACTCTCCAATACGCAGGAAGAGGCACGGCTTGAAGCAAAGCTCTGGGTGCCCAGCGTTGCCAGAGGACTTGGTCTTGTCAAGTGCGAGGACAGCTGCCGGGGCTGGGGACGCTTCTGAGGCCGCTTCTGGGGCTGCTGCTTCGTCTGCGCGGGTTGCTTCCGCTGCCGCCGGGACTGCCACTGCCTGTGCTGGAACGCGTGCCCCTGCCACGCGAGTCTGCCAGGCCCGCTGCTCGAGAGTGGCGACGTAGAGCACCTCCGGACAGTTTCGCCAAGTTGAGACCCTTGGCAAGTCCATGCTCCTCGAGCGGCGTCCCGCACGAATGCAGTCCTTCACGGTGATGAACGTGTTCTCATAACACAACTGCGCCATTGCACGCAATTCCCTTTCCTTGGCCTCCTAGGATATGTGGAAAAAAACACTTGGCCAAATGCTGCAGGATTCCGCCAACACGCCTGTCAACGAGATGCCAAAAAAATACGATCATGGAAACAACAAAAACAATGCTGGGGCTGCATGTTCCAAGCTGCAGCGTCTCTTGAAAGAGTCCCCCTGACCGGACCCTTCCGGCGAGCGCTTTAGGAACTGGCCACACCCAGGGGGTCCGGGCAAGCGGGGATCCCGAAACCAATTCGTGCTTGACCAACCAGGAGACTAGTAAGCCCCAGTGATTCAAGGTTTCCCCTTTTCCCTCCATTCCCACCAATACAACTCTACCCAGAATCATTCTTTGGGGCCTCTCCAGAAGCCCCCTGATTACAAGTACCCCCTCCCCAGCCAAAAAACCTGCCAGAAAAGGGGCTTTCATTCTTGCTTAGCATTCAACCAACCAGGGCCACGATTTAACCCCTCAAGCTTTCAAACAACTGCGGTTCCCTCAAAAAGCCAATTTGCTTCTAAAGATTGCTTAAAATGACAAGGATTTCAAGCTCACAAAGGGGGCCTCCCTTTTCGCGCCCTCATATTCCCAGAAGACGAACACTTAACATGCGGTCGCTTAAGCAGTCAATCTCGCAAATCACTTCCCCCTCAGTAGAAGTTAGAACCCCTATAGCTTTCAGCTATCTGGCATTCTCACCAGCGCCCCAAACAGCATGACGGGCAAACGCCCAGGAATCAACTTCTCCTACATCTGGGGCACTCATCCGAGAACTGCCCAATGAATGAACTCCCACTCAAAGCATGATTTGCACTCCGGAACAACTAATCCGAAACGCGGCCTTTTAGGGACCCCTCCCCCCCCCAGGATCTATTTCTCTGGATTGCTCATTGTGGGAGCCTTGTTCTTTTCCTCTGCCACAACGTCAGGGCCACGTAACATGTTCGAATGCATTAGCCTGAACTCCGATGGCTTGGCCAACCTCTCCACACGTCCAGCTCTTCCCAGGTCACTGGGCAGCAAGCTGGAACAAGGCCGCCCTGCAAGGCGAACACAACCAAACGCGTCGTGCATCACAAGCAGCGCCATGTACTTGATTGCAAAAATCACTGATCACCAAATGCTCAACATCACTTTGCGTGATTGCAGCTATCACTGTTCATCAAATGCGCCAACATCACAAACACAAGTCATGTGCTTGATCGCACAGATCACTGTTACTCAAATGCGCCTTGCATCACAAACAAAGCCATGTGCTTGACTGGCAGATTACTAATCATCAAATGCGTCAACATCACTGTGATTTTGCAACTCCACTGTTCATCAAGTGCGCCAACATCAAAACACAAAGCATGTGCTTGATCACAAGGATCACCGTTGCTCAAATGATCTTGCATCACAAACAAAGCCATGTGCTTGATTGGCTTGAACACTGATCATAAAATGCGTCTTGCACCACGCAAAGTCATGTGCTTGATTGCAACGTGTTTGGTTGCAACTATGACTGTTCATCCAATGCGTCAACATCACAAACACAAGTCCCGTGCTTGATCACAAAAATCACTGTTACTCCAATGCGTCTTGCACCACAAACAGAGCCATGCGCTTGATTGGAAAGATCACTGATCATCAAATGTGTCCACTTCACTGTGCTTGATTGCAACTATCACTGTTCATCAAATGTGCCAACATCACAAACAAGAGTCATGTGTTTGATTATGAGGATCACTGCAACTCAAAGGCGCCTTGTATCACTAACAAAGCCATTTGCTTGATTGCAAAGTTCACCCACCATCAAATGCATCAACATCACTGTGCTTGATTCCAACTTTCTCTGTTTATCAGATGCGTCAACGTCAACATCACAAACAGAAGTCATTTGCTTGATCACAAGGATCACTGTTACTTCAAGGCGTCTTGTATCACAAACACAGCCATGTGCTTGATTGCAAACATCACTGATCATTAAATGCGTCAACATCACTGTGCTTGATTGCGACTATCACTGTTCATCAAATCCAACATCACAAACACAAGTCATGTGTTGAATTGCAAAATTCATTTGTCATCACATGCGCCAACATCACAAACACAAGTCATGTGTTTGATTGCAAAATCATTTGTCATCACATGCGTCAACATCGCAAACACAAGTCATGTGCTTGATGGCAAGAATCACTGTTACTCAAATGCACCTTATATCACAAAGAACGTCACGTGCTTGATTGCAAAGACGACCGTTCGCCACATGCGTCAATATCAGAAACACAAGCCGCATGCTGGATTGCGAAGATCGCTTGTCATCAAATGCGCCAACATTACAAACACAAGTCATGTGCTTGATCGCAAAGACGCAAAGATCATTTTCTGTCTTTAAACCCGCCTTCCATCATAAGCACTAGTCACATGCTTGATTGCATACATCATGTGTCTTCAAACCCGCCTTACACAACAAACACAAGTCATGCGCTTGATCGCCAAGGCCACGTTTCATCAAATGCGTCTTACATGCATCACTAACACAAGTCATGTGCTTGATTGCAAAGATCACTTCTTTTCAAATGCGCCTTACATCGCAAGCCCCTGTCACGTGCATGATCTCAAAGATACCTTTTGACCAAATTAAATGCTTACAATGGCACAAGTCATTTACTTGATCGCCAAGATCCTTATTCTTCAACGCGTCATAGATCACAAACACAAGTCTTGCGCTTGGTCGCGAGTCGCTTTTCATCACACGCGTCTAACTTCACAAACCAATCAAAGGCTTGATGGCAAAGATCAGTTTTCCTCAAAGGAGTCTTACATCAGGAAGAAAAGTCATGTGCTTGATCGCGCAGATCACCTTTGATCACACTCAGCTCCCCCAGGGTATGTGGCATGGGGGGGGGCACACTTGGGCAACATGCGGAACTTCGAAAACACGCTGGTCCAAATGCCCAGAGCCAAAAGGAATCCCCAGAAAGACCCCGCAGCTCGAATCTGCGACACAGTTGCCTGCGAGGTACTTCTGCCCGGCCCTGGCACCCGTCTCGGTCACACGCCAAACACATGCACGCTGTTTTTCTGCTTTTGGCTGGGACATAGTGACATAGCGACACCAACAAGGGTACCGGGCAAAATGCGAAGACAAACAACAACTTTTGAAGGCATAGAATTAAATAACCATGCCTGGGCTGGCAGTTTCAAGCCGCAAACTCTCTTGAACGAGCTCGCTTCCGAGGATTCCAGCAACATGGTTGACCAAACAAGCCATGGCCCCAAAAGTAACTCAACTTCAAATCAGATTGTTCAACGAGTCTTTGGCCCGGTCTGTTGCAACCACCCACGGACATTGTACGTACCTTCTTGCAACCATCCGGTAGGTCATGATCTTTTGACAGAACACCATCTGCACAACCCTAAACATCGCTAAGCCACACAAGCAATTTGATACCATTGGGTGGCAAATCCCTCCAACTTGTTGATCTTGTTCATTCTGTTTATGCCAGCGTCAGCTGCGCAGTCCAGAGCAAGCAATGACGCCTGCATTTGGTTCATGCTGGCCCTTGCAGAGTCCTGTCCTGTGCAACGCAGGGCGGCCCGAAAAACTTCGGCTCCACCGAAGTTTGTCTATGCCTGCCACCATCTGCTACCTGCCCGGTTTGGCAGGATCACATTTTCGTGACAGGCTACCCAAAACTTTTGGCCAAGCCCAACTCAACCGTCAAACGCGGGAGTTGAGCGTGCACGGGCTGGTCAGACCCATGCGCACGCAGTCTTGCAGGTCCAGGCTGCCATGGACGTGCCTTGTCAACGATTGCTTCAAGCCTTTGCTGTTCAAAGCCGATGGAATGTCCAGCACTTTTCCGCACATCCGTTGACATTCCCGACACCCCGACCGAACGGCATACTGGAAACCCACGGTTCCTGATATTTTTCTGATCAGGGTCGTCAAATCTCGGTGCCCGGTCACTAGGCCCTGAGCTGCCCATGTGGACCTTTCCGGGACAAGGCCAAGCAATGCTTCAATCGTCGCTCTTGAAGTGGCTTTTGCCTTTTGATTCGCAGCTTCAGACTTTTTGCAGCCCCCCGAGAATTAAAGGCACAGCAAAAGGGACCTGAAAGGGGGAAACCGTTGCAACGCTCCATTTTGTACAAGAACATCTAATCTGTTGCTTTGTCCCCGGAAAGGTTTCCGGGCATGAGCACACTTCGGTGAGCCCCGGCCCAGGGACCAGGCAGTGAACAGTGATTGGGCATGTCTCCGCCAGAATCTGAGGTGTCCGTAGAACGTCAAGTCCATGGAACAAAAGCACCCGGATTTGTTGAACCAATGGCCTGCCCTCGTTGCCCGGCAAGTGTCAGAAGTGCGCATCATGATTTAGACATTTGCAGCAATTCGGCTTTGTTCAGCCTTTGCGAAACAGGGCTTCTCCACTCGGAAAGGGTAGAGGGACAAACACATATCATGTATGGCTGTGGGTCAAAACCAATGGTACCATTTTGGGGTAGGTGCACCACCCGTTTGAGTCTATTTTAGTGGGGGTTGGGATGTTCACTGGGGGTACGGGATTTTGACCCATGGCCATATCACATGGGTCCATCTCTAGGTTTCCTTCATTTCCGACAGCACTGCCCTCACAGGGTCTTTGCAGGGAATGCCGGTCTGAGCGCGTGCTAGGCCACGCTGGGGATTGCTGGGCTGTTCAAATACATGGAGGCCCGATGAAAGCAAGGATGTCTTTGAACAGCCCAGCTAGGATTAATACTTGTATTGGCAGTAAGCTCCGCCGCTGATTGGAGTCTTACTTCGGCTGGCCTTCGCCTTGCATCACGATTCTCTATGCCGTGTGGGAGACTCCTCGATGCAGATGTAGCAAACCTCGCGCAACTCCCCCCGATGCACCGACTGGTGCCGACTCCGTGCGAAAGGAAAACCGTGCGTTGCGAACAGCCTCGGGTCATCGCACACAACTATATATTCAAGGTGTGACGATTGCCGTGTCCAGATAGTCTTAGCGCGCAGCTGCCAGTGTATAATTCCAATTCATGAAATGACCCAGGAACATGTTTTACTGAGTTTCGGCTCCAGCATGGGCAACACCAGGCTAGTAACAGCGGGAGTTCGGCATCCCCGCGAGGCAGCCCTACGCAACAAGCCTTCGCAAACGAAGGGCATACTGGAAGCCCGAGGTTACTGACCTGGGTCCAATCTTGGCTCCCGGTCACCTTTCTGGGACAAGGCCATCCGAGACAAATACGTCTCACAACACACACAAGCAATGCTTCAATGCCTCCGCGTGCCGTCGCTCTTGAAGTGGCTTTTGCCTTTTGATTCGCAGCTTCAGACTTTTTGCAGCCCCCCAAGAATTAAAGGCACAGCAAAAGGGACCTGAAAGGGGGAAACCGTTGCAACGCTCCATTTTGTACAAGAACATCTAATCTGTTGCTTTGTCCCCGGAAAGGTTTCCGGGCACGAACACACTTCGGTGAGCTGGTAGCCTGTGCATCCGTCACCGTTCAGCAAAACCCTGAGAACATGCTCGCGTTTCAGGGTCTTTGCACGGAGTGGCAGTCTGAGCGCGGACTAGGCCCAGCTGGGGCGAGTGCCAGGCTGTTCAGTAAACGGAGGCGTCACCAATCCTAGTTTGTAATCTCATGGTTAGAGAACCTGTGCAAAGGGAACCTTTTCATAGCCTGGAAGTAATAATGCCTTCAAACAGCCCAGCTAGGCTTGAAACTTGTACTGGCAGCAAGTTGTGTCGCCAGTTAGAATCTTACCCCGGCTGGCTTTCGACCCGCGTCACAATATCTACATGCCCTCTGGGGCTCGCCAATGATCACAGGACGAAGTCCATCACATGCATCCATCATCCATCTCCCTCTTTCTCTCGCCTTTCAGGACCTTTGCACGGAGTGGCAGTTTGAGCGCGGACTAGGCCACTCTGGGGCGAGTGCCAGGCTGTTCAGTAAACGGAGGCGTCACCAATCCTAGTTTGTAATCTCATGGTTAGAGAACCTGTGCAAAGCGAACCCTTTTCATAGCCTGGAAGTAATGATGCCTTCAAACAGCCCAGCTAGGCTTGAAACTTGTACTGGCAGCAAGTTGTGTCGCCAGTTAGAATCTTACCCCGGCTGGCTTTCGACCCGCATCACAATATCTAAATGCCCTCTGGGGCTCGCCAATGATCACAGGACGAAGTCCATCACATGCATCCATCATCCATCTCCCTCTTTCTCTCGCCTTTCAGGACCTTTGCACGGGGTGCCAGTCTGAGCGCGGACTAGGCCACGCTGGGGCGAGTGCTGGGCTGTTCAATAAGCGTCACGGGGACCCTTTTCACAACCCGATGGACGTCAGGATGCCTTCAAACAGCCCAGCTAGGATTGAAACTTGTACTGGCAGCAAGTTGTGTCGCCGCTTAGAACTTCGGCTGGCTTTCGACCCGCAACAAAATATCTACATGCCCTGTGAACCGCGCCAATGATCAGAGGCTCCGCCGCGAAATCCCTGGTCAAGACAGAGAAGCCGCATATTGTCAACCTATCGTTGTCAAAACCCTCTTGTCCCTGCATGTAAGATGTGTTAAGTGCAGTTTCCCACCCGACAAGACACAGGCTTCATGCGCAACTTGCCAGTATCATACGAAATCGCCAAGGTGCAAGCTCCTGGATTCCTTGCACACAATTACAACGAAACCATCTATAGGATAGCTGGACCGGGCAAACCTCTGCACTGGGCCTAGCGTCTTCAAAACATCCCGCTTTCACAGCTAAGCTACGTACACATCTCAGGAAATTTGGCGGAAGCTACCACCTAGGCCATGAAACAAGCACTTGGGCAACGTTCAGAAATGTTCATCGTCCGGTCTAGCCTCGTCGATGTGTGCCATGTCCGCCGACATTGTTCGGCGTGTCGGATACTTACTAGAGGATAGAGGATAACCCCCCCCCTTACCCGACGTCAAATGCGTAGGTTTTTGGCGGGGGGGGGGGGGGGTGAGGCCCACTGCCGGGGTGCCTATCCCAGAAGAGAACTGGTAACCCTGTGGTAGTAGAGGTCGTTGATTTGGTCCCTGGATCTATTCCGGAGAGAGTCCAATATGCCAATATGGAGGATTGGAGGATGGATTGTGTGGTGGCTTGTGTTGGCTGTGAATCCTGTGAAGCGGTCTGCAAGCCTTTTTATCAATGTACCATGAGTCGAAAGACTGTACAATTGACTTGAAGGGCCTTGAGCCATCATGTCAGCGGAGTGTGTGAATAGGTCAATGTGCAACAAAAAGCAACACAACACAGACACAAATTTCTTTTGACCTTTCACACCGAAGTGTATGATTGGCTTCTTGGCCTTACGTGCCGTAGCCATACTTGAAAAGTGCTGTAGCCATGTATTGTTACAATGGTTCATCCAATTTTGGCGCGGACGATTTGTCATGTGAGCAAAATGGAAAACAGTCTGTACTGATTCTGTGAGATACCTATATAGATGTATCGAAAAGGTGATGCACACCGCTATGTACATGCGGGACGGATGTAAAACTATTGATCTCTCACTGAATAGTCTTGTTGGCGGTGAGGATCAATCTGGTTGAAGTTCGTAGTGCCGATCGTGGGAGTCTTCTTAGTCGGTCGGATAAGTGCCAAAGGTGGCTGCTTCATCAGGTGATCAGCGGTACCACCGGCGGCTGCTGTCGGATTGACTGCCATAGTCTCCATAATCATTCCAGGTCGAGTCGCCATAGTCTTTCCATTGCTTTGGGTTGCCCCAGTACTGCTTGTTGTACTCTTTGTAGTCTTGCTGAGTCCAGGGTTGTTTCTTCTTAAGGTGCTCCTTGGATCTCTCAAAGTTGCGTTGCCTGGCGGCAGATCTGCTGCGGATGTAGACCATCAGCTGACTGTGCGAGTCGGAATCTTGTGAGCCTTTCATGAACATATCGTTGTTAAGGTGCTTGAAGCGTTCCGCGGATGAGACCTGATAGTCGAAAATGGCAGACGTCGGATCGTTCCGCATGGCTTCCAGTTGTTCATCCTTCATGGCGTTCATCTCTTCCTTCCGGAAAACCTGCTGGATATTTGTTTTGCCCCATCCAAACACGAATGTCATCATCACATCTGGGAATGTTCGATCATACCCTGATCCAGCCTTCATGTATAGGTGATGACGGACGATGGACTTTAGGGTGCATGAAGTCTCCATTGCATACTCCATTCTGTCCACGAGTGGCAGATTCTCCGTTTCATTCCACAATCTCTGATATGCCTTCATGAGGACATTCATGAGACCGTTGGCCGGATTGAAGACGTGCTGGAGTCTGCTGTAGGTATTCGCGGATTTGTTTGCGTCTCCGGTGATCGCAGCGCATTGGTACAATGTCACGAGATGCATGATTTCGTTCTGAAAATCTTCCCGTGCTGCTCCATGGCTGATTGGTGGATGAATGTGGAACACTCCAATGGTAGCAAACGGGAGGTCTGCCCTCGTTACGTGGCGGCTGTCAATCTCGAGGAATGATTTGTTGGATGATTTTGGGAGCATACCACGATACTCATCACTCTGCTCGATGTGGAGAACGACAATCTCTTTGTTACGTCCGTGTCCTTGGACAGTGGTGCGCGATGTACTTGACGGAGTCGGTGAACATGGATGGTCCCGTAGTTGCCAAGCAGTCCGAGGTCGGAATGTCGTATTCAGGATCAGTGCAATTTTCCTCGGTTCCGAAGAAACATCTGAACATCCCGAATGTGGTTCCCCAATTCTGACTCTTTGTGGAAATGTGTCTTGCCAATAGTTCCACTCTTGCGGAAGGTCCGCCGCGGACAAAGCATGCAATTGGTCTGGATGACCATTGCTTGATAACGATGCCTTGTACCCGAATCGGATGAACGTCTTGATGAGTTCTCTGGATTTCTCATCTTGAGGACTGAGGAATGCGTCTGCTTCATCGAGGCATAAGATGTGTGCGCTGTTCTGCATCATCATCTTCACGATTGGTCGATCCTTCATCGACCATGTTGTACACCTCCCTGTCGTCCAGCTTTGGATTCCTCGTGAGGTTTCCATGATTCATAGCATGTTGCGTCAGGGATGAGATGAACTCATGCGTCTTGAGATGGTCCACAGGGGAACGGTCGGTCGGATGCATCAGCGATCCCAGGAGATCGGCAAATGCTCGAATGACTTCTGGGTTGTCATTTGACCTAAGCTTCTTCAATCCAAGTGGAAGCTTAATCGGATATCCTGATACTGGCTGTGCCTTCCGGTACTCGTCCATGGTGGGACATTCTCCTCGATGGCGGAAATAGAACTCTTCTTCTTCGAGGTTGGCATCGGGATCGACGTGTGCCAACGAGGCTCTCTCGCATTCTGTCAATTTAGGATGAGCTCCCTTTGGATCCTTGTTGTATACTTCTCCATGAAGCGGATGAAGTTCCTTTTGGTCTCCACGAGCTCTTCCTCGGCGTCCTTCTTGCTCATTTCTATTTTGAGGTAGATTTCCTTGAGTTCCTGGATGAACTCGTCTAGGTTCTCAGGATTGGGATACTCCACGGTGACCTTTGGCTTGACGGATCTCTCCCCGGAGGGTTCCATGTTCTCCTCTTCAATCTCGTCCTGATCGGTGGAGCGCCGTCGCTTCTTTGTCTCTGTGGATGTATCTTTTTCGGATTTTTCCTTGTTTTGGTGGTCATTTTTCACATGTGTGAAGAAGGCATCGGCGAACTCTTGGATCTTGCTGGTGTACATCTCAATGTCTTCACGACCGAGATTTTTCTTCATGATCCAACTGTTACTCATTATGATGCTTCCCTCGGGATCAAATGCTGTAACAATGTTCCTCGCCTCGATGGTTTGCTCTGTCAATGCTGTTCGCTCTTCGGAGAGTCGGATGTCGTAGTCCTGGTCCTTGAGGAATGCCAGGATCAACAATGCATCTCTTCCTGTTGGCACATGTGTCAATGCTGCTTCTGACGCCTCGTCATCAAGGATAACGTCGTCGATACATGCCATGTGGATGTGCACTCTCCCCGAAGGGTTTGACTGGGATTTCCCAGATTTCAGCCCGTGCTCCATGATGTTGATCAGATTCTCTCCATATGTTGCATGGAACATGAACGTGATGGGCTTCTTCGCGAGCGGCTTGATCTTTCTCTCTTCTTCAATGGATTGAGGCGCCGGCCTTCGCATTCTAGATTTTGCCTGAGCTGTGCCTTCGTCTTCATGGGGCGCGTCGGATCTTGACGGATGCGGACTTGGAGGAATGGATTCCGTTGGAAGATCATAGTCCGGTTCTTCTTGGCGAGGCTCACTCTTCTGCTCGGAGTACAGCTGTTGCATCTCACGTAGAACTCCATGTCGGGATCATTGCGGAATTCCTTGCCATTAGGCCGGAGTGCATTGTATGCGGATCTAGAGTTGAGGTTGTCGATCCATCGATTTCTTGGAACAATGTCTCCCCTTGCCTTGCGCTCATTGTATGACCCGTCCACGGATGGATACACGAACGCAATCTCGAAACGTGCCTTTCCATGGTTCGGGAACATAGCCATCAAAGGAAGCCCTGGCTTATTGCCCATTAGTTCCTGACATGCGTAATGCAGGTCAACGCATCGTAGAGCTCAACGGATCCATCAGGACCCATGTCCACTGGTCGTTTGCATTCTCTGTGTTGGCCTTGCCTTTGATCGTGTCGAAAACATCCGGAAAACAATCTGCTTATTCTCTCGATTCGCCAGAGGATGAGGTCTGTGATCTGTTTTGCCTTGGATGGATCCATGTTGAAGTATTTGCAAACCTGTTCAACATTCTGGACGGTCTTCTCGAGATCAATATGGCGGTTGTGACATACCATCGGAATGATGTCTGTTCCGAAAACTTCTGGCTGAGCATTGGTGTAGCAGCAAATGCTGTAGACCTTCTTGATGAAGTCCATGTATTTATGTGGGCCTTCACCTTGAAGCGTTGGCTTCCAGTAATCATTGAATCTGGCCTTCAACCAGAATACCTTGGCTCCATGTTGTCGTTCATGCTCAGGGATGAAGTGGAAGTCAGGATTCATCTCGAGGATGGTTGAGCACTCCTAGTAGTATTCGTACACGAAATTGAGGAATTTAGAATTCCCGAAAGGTCCTGGATGTACGGATTCCGTCTGGAGGCTGATGTCCGTATCTGATCCATCTGGTACGTACCACCGACCGTTGGATGTGAGAGTTGGCCGCATCGCTGGTCGCCTTGGAAGTGCAGGTCGGTCACCAGGATGGTTGTCGGATTCTGTCTCCTCATCCAGGATGTTCTTTGGCGCTGGCTTCATCTTTGACATAAGCCGTAGTGTTGGTGGTGGTGACTTTGGAACCAGTTTCGGATGTGGCGTCGCCTTCGGCGTTGGATTTCCTGCGAGAGGTTGCTCTTCGTCATCCAGGTCATCATCGTTGTCTGTATCTCGATCATAATCAACCTGCTCCATGTTGACATCATCAGGTTGTTGGGAGGCGGATGGATTCTCATCGACGACCTACTCCATGGGGCAGTCGGATGTCTCATCTTCCTCATCACGAGCAGGGGATTCCTTCAACGGAGATGCCCGTCTCTTCACCAGCGGCTTCGGCAAAGGAGCCGCAGCGCTGGATTGTCCGAAGATCATGTTGAGAATCGGCATGTCTTCGAGGTGATCAAGCATACACGATTGCAA
Organism: Effrenium voratum; assembly: GCA_963377175.1. Lineage (NCBI taxonomy): Eukaryota > Dinophyceae > Suessiales > Symbiodiniaceae > Effrenium > Effrenium voratum. The sequence goes on from CAUJNA010003227.1 coordinate 598,416, forward strand.
AGGCCGGAATGGTTGTAAACCGAAAGTGGCTGCGGATGCAGACACATATTTCTTGAGATTCAAAATGGGTCAAGTGCAAAAACACGCATCACGGATTTGAGGAATTGAAAATGTGCAGAATGAAAAACTCATGCATCAGAATTCGTGGACATTCGGATCATTCCCAGGTTCCCCAATAAGCAAACATGGATTCTGCTACACCGACTCCTGCAAAGGCAATGATGTCGGGTCCGTGCTTCATGTTGTGTGCTAGCCATTCAACCAAAAATGCCTTGTTCTGCAACATAGTACGGAAAGGAGGATGTGCATCAACATTCAAGAGATTGCCGGTGAGGACGGCCTTGATGAGCTCGTCTGCTTTAGCTGAATGCTTGGTCAGCGAATCTGCCAGGCAATCTTCACTCCGTACATGTGCAAGGTCATGCATCTGTCCACTGTTGCTTTCCTTTCTCAACATTTGGATCAAATGCATTGTCTCTTTCTGTTCCGGTTGATGTGTTGTGGATGCTGTGGTGACAAGATTATTCGCATCAGTGCGGATGTGTACATCTGCGATTTCGCCTGTTATGTCTGACCAGAGACCGCAAAGAAATAATGCTGAACCGTAACAACGCATCAGTCCGTGCAGTTCTGCAACAGTTGTGGACATGGTTGTGGCGGTGACCTTGTGCGTCTCATAGTCGACCAATGAGCCTCTCGAGTTCGATGAGCCCTGGCGAAGATCTCTTTGTTCTGCAAGGAATAGAACATGCGCACGTTGGGATGACTTATCTTCATTGTTGCGATAGGATGCATCTGGATGACCAACTATGCGTGTCTTGCCACGAAGGGGCCAGAATCTCATACTAAGCGGAATGCTTTTGATGGTTCTGACTGTCTTATTAATGGCGCGAACGTCCTCAATGGTCGGTGATGATGCCTTGGATGCACACCTGGAGAATTGATAACCAATGTGGAACTGCGTTCGCGATTGTAACCAATTGATCTGACCTAGGACACTTCTGTATGCAGTATGCATTTGTGGAGTAAGAGGGGTGTCGTCCTTCAGGTACTTGTCAAAAGTGATCTCCTGATGTTCGTCAATGGCAACGTTCTGATGGACATTGATGTACCACCCATGCTTATCGTCTTGCTTTCATTGGATGCGTTGTCCTACGAAGAGGCAATCATTTTTGTCTTCGGAACCAACTTGAAAATCTTTGCGAAGTCGTCCGATGATTTCCTTCTCGAACACATCATCACCCGTCATAAGAAGATCATCAACATGAAGAGAAAGTGCTCCATGAACTTGTCGATTCTTGGCATTGTTCCCGGAAACAGGACTCATTAGGTAATCAACTGCTCCTTCGAGATCGAAAGTATTGGATGACTTCTTTTCACTCCACCAATGCGGGCCTTGGAAGCTGCTTGCCGTAGTGTACATATGTACAGCGGTCTGCCCTGGTTGGCACCAGTCCGTAAGAACGGAGTGCCGAATCAAGGATGCTCCACCATCTGCGGGGTGCGTCATTTAGCCCGTAGGCAGGCTTCTTCATGCGCGCTCCAATGTGTGGCGGATATCTTATTTCAGGAGGGATCTGACAAATGATGTCACGAGTCTGATCGTATGCTTCGCCTTGGAGGAATGCTGTTTTCAAATCCATGTGAAAAATATTCCAGCCCTTATTTGCGGCTGCTTGGATTGCAAGGCGGAAACCACTCCTGGATGCAGCAGGACTGTCTGTCTGCTGATCGTTCTTCTGCTTGTCTTGGAAGGCCCGGAGGACCCAGCGAGCCTTGGTCTTCAGGAAGTTACCATCCTTGTCTCGCTTTAGGGTCAGGACCCAGCGACCAGTGACCCAGTTCCTGACCTGAATCTTGCGTGTGTCGACCAAGTCGAACACTTCGTTATCAAGCCAAGATTTGCACTCAAGCTGCTTAGCTTCAAGGAATTGCTTCTGATAAGCCTTTATTTCAGCGGCTGTCGCTTCCTTCCGCTTCTTGCCAATGAGTGCGGATGTGGATGAAGCCTTCAAGGATTCTTGCTTGGATGAGTACAAGACTAAGAGTGCACGGTCGTCGGTCATGTTCTTGCATAACTGGTCAACATGATTCTGATCTGCGTATTTCTGATGAGAGAATCCGAATCGGGGCGATGGTTTGAAGGTCCCTTTCACACGTCCAAGAAGGACGGGGTTGCCTTCAATATCTCTCGGAACCGTAAAGGATCCAGTGTTCGCACAGATCTTCTGCTCGGCTGTCATGAGTGATCAATGTGCGTCATCAAGAACGAGATCAGCTTGGTGATCATCGTAAGATCTGGTCCTCTGAGAGTCTTCTGATTCTGCATCTTCCTGGTCAGTATATCTCATGGTTCTCTCTGAACTTCCAGCGCCGGATGAGGTTGGAACATGAGGGATCAGTTCTTCCTCACTTTCAAATTGTACCGGCAAGTTTGCTGGATTGTTCGGATTATAATTGGATGAAGATGCAGGTTCATTTCTGGGAGAATGCTCAGGTGACTCATCATTGTCATCTGGCTTCTTCTTCTTCCCAGTCTTCTGCTTCTTGGATGAACTGCCAGTCGTTTCTTCTTGCTCAAGTGTTGGCAGTTCAAGATCTTCATCATGGTCTTCTGCTTCGGGATTTGATAGAAGCGCAGGTGGTGAAGGTACCACGACAGAAGGTACCACGACAGTCGGAAGAATTGGCTGAGATGATTGCGACTTTGACGGCGAAAAGACATCACCCCCCAGTCGATTGAGCCCGCTTGAGGATGAAATGGACTGTTTTTGCCGTTTGAGCGCTGCATCTGCTCCGCCAGGTTTGTCGTGTGGCGGCAGTGGTGGATCCACTGGACTGTCCGGTGATACACTGCGTGGTGCTGGCGGCATGGGATGATGGCTGATGTGGAGGACCCGGAGGAGGATCTGACATGTTCTCGTCCGGTGCAGTTGGAGGTCTTGGATCAGGCGTGGGATGGTCCGGTTGATCAGGTGGCGGCTGGTTGAGGTGCATCCGTTGGATCCGTCTCGATGGGCATCGGCCTGATGGCCGGCGCATCTGAGAACAACTGATGAACGGATGAAAAAATCGCAGCGTGCCAAGTCTTCGGATCATAATTCTCCCAGTTGCATTTGGATGCAGGCAAGACCCAAATCCTATTCAGCTGATCAGTATGATCGCATCGTCCGGAGGTGACGTAATTGGCATGTTGATGCCGATGGTGTGGACGAATGCTGTGCATGCATCGTACTGAGTGGATGAGATGCACAATTGTCTCAACTTCTTGCAACCATTCCACATGTTCTGACATCGCCAGTCATTAGGATCTTGTTTGAAGATATCGATTTCAGTCCCCGGTGGGTACTGCTTCATCGTCTTCTGAAACTTCTGGACTAGCGGATCTTGGATGACCAATGGTTGAACGTCCTTGTTGAACGGGAGGTCCTGAATTCTGACCGCAAGACTACTGCTGGTCATGTTGAACTCCTTGTCAATGGCTTCCATCTCCTTTCTCAGGATGTCAACCTGCTTGATGGTGAATGGTTCGAAAAGGTCCTCCAAGAGGTACACCTCGTTGTCAAGTGGTTTCACCTTCAAGTGTCGTAGGAGGATGTGCGCGAGATCCTGACGGAACTGGTAAGGATACACCTGTGCCAGTTTGGTCCTGCTTCCGAAAGTACCAGCATTGCCCTCTAGGGGTTGATGTTCATGCTTGACTGAGCTGGTAGAATTTTTACACCTTCTGAAGATCGGTCTCATTACGTTGGGAGGTAAACAGTGCATCAAGCTCGTCTGCTTGAGACTTCTGAGCCCGGATTCAGGATCTTTCAGTCCGTATGCACAGAAATGGAAATCTCCCCAGGTCAGGGATGGATCTGAAAACAGTTGCTGCATACAATTCAGATACCATATCTTGGATGTCTGAGGATTCTCAATGATGAAGTATCTTCCGTGCTTCAACTGGTATCGCGCAATGGATGCCACAAACTCAACCATGGGAAGATAGCGTTTCCGCTTCTCCCAGACTCTTTGTTGGTCTTGTTGGATGTTCTGCATATTTGACCATGGTCCACAGACCGGCGCCATGAGGATTACATCAGGTGCTTGCTCCTTGATGGTCTCCATGACCATGTGTCGTCCCTTGGATGTCATTACGTCGAACCCGGTGCGGATGTCTACGGGAGTCCCAACCTTTAGGCCTGAGAGTGCGCAGCATTGACTGAATCTGGCACTTCCTGCAAAGATCTCGAGAATGTGGATCTTTCCTTTACGTACACAATTCCAATGTGCTTGTTCAGGAACGGATGTGAGGTCCTCGACGAACATGTTCTCTGCCGGATGAGGTGCTGCAGGCTTGGGAGTTGTTTTTCCCGCAATACGTAATGGTACTGAGGATTTCGGCTTAGGAGCTGATGTGGATGACTCCTTCTTCTTGGTGTCGGCAGAGGAGCCGGTTTGCTCCTTCTGCAAGGATTCTCGCTCTTCTGGCAATAGACGACCAATTCCAGGTTTCCCCAAGGGATGGTTTCATCCTTTCTGACCTTCGTCATGTTAACCTTCATGAGTCGAGCCCCAAGATCAAGTCCTACCATTGCTCCTTCCATGGAAATGACTTTTCCTTTTAGCCATATTCCTCCCTTGCTTCCATCGGAACGGATCTTGGATTTGTCTTCCTGCCAGTAAAATACTTTGTCTTTCACCTGAAGAGGCTTAGAACTCATTCGGAGATTTTGAGCAAGGTCTCGTCGGATGTCTTCGGATTGACGGGCTTCTTGGAGTGCTTGCTTTGACAGCTGTTTGATCTGGATGGCTGTCATCTCCTCCTCATTCCTGTCAATCGTCAACTGCGTTGGTGTTGCGACATCGAGTTGGATGAGATCTGCTGGTCGTCTTCCGAATGCGAGCTCCAATGGTGTTACACCCCCGTAGGTGACCGTCTGATTTCTGACAGTTGCAGCTGCCTTCACCAGCTGTCTATATGTCACTTTCTTCAGTATTGCAGGTGCTGCGCCTGCCTTGATGGAATTTAGCATGATCTTGAGTTGCGCCTTCAGGAGTCGAACTGCTGCTTCAGCTCGATTTGGCCATGGTGTGTTCGGTCCCAAGGATATCGGTGTGATGTCAAGGGACTGATAGAAATGTTGCCATGTCTCTGTCATGAAGGCTTGATCTGCGACAACTGATTTGGGCTGCAAGTGGTACTGGTCAAAATAGTTTCTGAGGACAGTGATGCTCTCGACTTCTTGCGTAGTTGTCACTGCCTCTGCAGTGAGCAATGTTGTTGCTCCATCCAGGATGACAAAAACAATGATGTGTTCTCCTGTTCCAAGAGGAACTTGACAGTGATCAATGAATGTCATGTCACCAAAGGTGTCCGCTCGAAGTCCACCCGTCTTGCTTCGTGATGGTGCATGTGTTGCCGCTTGGCAAACTTCACATTCACTTCTGATTTTGTCAAATAGATCCGAATGTTGATTTCGGCAAATGAAGCGAGCGAGTTCTAAATCGAAATTGATCTGTTGTCATGTGATGATGCTGGAGGTGGAGCTTCTTCAACTCTTCGGGATTTGACAATCGCTTGTGGATTCTGCCTAGTGCAAGCGGTAGCGTCGTTGGTTCTTCTGAGAATGGTGCGAAAGGATCTGGCTCAATGGTCGACCGGCCCTTCTTGTCGATGATCCTGTCTGCTGCCGATCCTGAGCCTGCTTCTTCGTCCTTAAGCGAATTGTTGGTTTGTTTGCCTGGGATGTAAGTCTCCAATTGTCTTCTAGGATGTCTGGATCTCCACCTTCGGATGCATCCATGGTTTCCGTAGTACGCTCTCGGCTGATGTTATCAGGATTGACTGGACATTCCCTGACTCCATTTGGTGTGAACAACGCCTTGCAAGGCGTGATGCGCACACGGATGAGCTGCTTGTTCTTCTTATCAAGGATCCAATGGTCCTGCTTTTGAGACCCAATGATTTTAGGAGTTGCTAGGTCATCCTTCGTCTCGGGTGATTTTGCTGCACCAACAGTTTCACTCTTGGAGATAGCCATGGAGGGAAACTTGATGCTGTTGTCATCATCGTAGACGTAGTTGGTGAGGCCCTTGTGAGCAATTTCTCCATGCGCCTTCACTCTTGCAACTCCAGCGAGGTCGACGAGTGCATGTCCTGTGCCGGATACTGGAACTGCTTGACGGTTCATGCCAAAAGTCTTGCATGTGATCTTGTCACATTGAGGTGTGAGCTTGGTCTCGGCCGGGATGTACTGATAGGAGATGATGTCCTTCATGGGCTCGATGGCCTGAGTAAAACGCTGGATTGCATGCCAGCTGCCCATGGATCTGATACATCCATTGTCCAGAATCGCATAGGTCGGGTTGTGCTGAGGGCTGATGACAGGCGCCATCAGCTTTGTTGCCAGAAGGCTGTGATTTGTTGCGACGGACAAATTGTGTTCTGAAACTGCATCTGATTGGATCAGCTTCCCGTGGATGGCCTCTTTCTCATGATGCTCATATGCGTCATGGAATGCCATTAGCGCTTGTCCTGTGCTGGATGTCTCATGGGATGAGTACCAGCCTTGTTCATTCCATGTCCATGATTGATCCCAATCTTGGTCTGTCCAACCGGCATAGGTAGGCTCTGTGGATGGTGCAGTCTGCTGGATGGCGGGCTGCTCCTCCGTCTTCTCTGCGATGGCTGAGAACGTCTTTGACTTTCCTTTGTCATGTCCGCCCTTTCCTTTGCCATTCTCATAGGATGGATAACCCTTGTTTCCATCATAGGGATATTGGAATTGATTTTCCTTTCTTTCCCTTCTTTCCTTTGCCTTTTCCCCAATATGCCTGGTTGTAGGGATCATAGTTTTCATTGGCCATATTGGCCTTCCCGCCAGAACCGCTTTTTCTGAAGGGTTTAAAGCCACCTCGTTGGTGACTGCCCTTTTTGTTTCCTGATTTTCCTTTTCCTTTTCTCTTCTTGAATCTGAAATTCCGCCCTGACACTTTTCTTGCTATGAACGCATCATTCTCCTCGAGGACCCAGAATGTCTCTTCATCGTTGTTTGACATGAATACTTCAAGTCCTTCTTCATCCTCAACCCAGAAGCCTTCTTCTCCTTCGTATTCACCTTGTTCGATGATGAAGAATGTATTGCTTCGGTTGCCTCCTTGAGGTCGGATGGATGGATCTTGAATGGATGTCCGGGTCGTGATGAAGAGTTCATGGTAATGCGTCTTCAGCATCTCATAGGAGTAGTTTTCTAGTGAAATGTTTCTCAGTGACATTGCACTGGTCAGTCTTTCTCTCTGCTGATCTGACAATTCACTGAATAATAAAAAAACTGCGCAATGAGATTATCCCCGAAGGGAAATGCGTCCCGCTGTCTGTCCTGCATTCCCGTGATACTGTCTGAGGACTGTTGGATCACCCTCGTCGAGCAGGACTGGAGGCGGCACTCGAGTACCAGCTGCTTGCTGATGTCGAGCCATTGTTCTTGCATTTGCGTCCTGTACGGACTGTCGAAATGATGGGGACTGTGCCGTGAAAACGGGCATAAAGTCCATCCATGCTGCCTTCAATCTCATGAGAAGGATTTCGAATTTTGATGTAAAAATGAGGAACTCTTGGTTCTGCCTTCTGTGATTGAAGAAACTGAGGAGCCTGTACAGATACACGTTGGTCGCACCTTTCAAAAAGTACTTCTTCAGCGTGTTCTTGAAGTAGTTGACTCCTTCATCAGGATCTTGCAAGAGGTCATTTTGGAGGACTGCCTTGTACATATAGGCATCTCCTGTGAGTCTGCTTTTTAGCAGAGGTCCTCTCTTGGGTGCTTCCACCGTAGTGATTGTCACCCAGTCGTCCACGAGTTCTTCATACCTAAGCCAGCTAACTTTTCCGTCGTACGATGGCGGCTGCTTGGCGGTCATCGATAAATTGGGTGTTTCCTCCGTATAGCCTGACGGTTTGGCCATGCTTGAATAGGCTTCCATGAAGCCTTCTCCATCGGATGACATCTTCCCTTGGATCTCTGCGGAAAACCTGCTCCGCCACCACAAATTGAGGCCCACTGCCGGGGTGCCTATCCCAGAAGGGAACTGGTACCCTGTGGTAGTAGAGGTCGTTGATTTGGTCCCTGGATCTGTTCCGGAGAGAGCCCAATATGCCAACATGGAGGATTGGAGGATGGATTGTCTCTGGTGGCTTGTGTTGACTGTGAATCCTGTGAAGCGGTCTGCAAGCCTTTTTATCAGTGTACCATGAGTCGAAAGACTGTACAATTGACTTGAAGGGCCTTGAGCCATCATGTCAGCGGAGTGTGTGAATAGGTCAATATGCAACAAAAAGCAACACAGG
>CAUJNA010003227.1:611744-779244 GCA_963377175.1 Effrenium voratum
CTTGAAACTTGTACTGGCAGCAAGTTGTGTCGCCGCTGAGAGCTTCGGCTGGCTTTCGACCCGCAACAAAACATCTACATGCCCCGTGGGGCTCGCCAATGATCAGAGGCTCCGCCCCGAAATCCCTGGTCAAGACAGAGAAGCCGCATATTGTCAACCTATCGTTGTCAAAACCCTCTTGTCCCTGCATGTAAGATGTGATTAGTGCAGTTTCCCACCCGACAAGACACAGGCTTCATGCGCAACTTGCCAGTATCATACGAAATCGCCAAGATGCAAGCTCCTGGATTCCTTGCACACAATTACAACGAAACCATCTATAGGATAGGCAGTGAGAACAGCACATCATGATTTGAAAGCCAAGCTTTGTTCAAGGATCTTGGAAGAACACTTCTGCTGACTCGGAATGGGCGAAAAGACGCAAGTATGTCACATGCATCCATCGTCCGTCTCCCTCTTTCTCTCGCCTTTCACAGGTCTTTGCACGGGGTGCCAGTCTGAGCGCGGACTAGGCCACGCTGGGGCGAGTGCTGGGCTGTTCAAGAAACGGTGGCGTCACGGGGACCCTTTTCACAACCCGATGGACGTCAGGATGCCTTCAAACAGCCCAGCTAGGCTTGAAACTTGTACTGGCAGCAAGTTGTGTCGCCGCTGAGAGCTTCGGCTGGCTTTCGACCCGCAACAAAATATCTACATGCCCTGTGGGGCTCGCAATGATCAGAGGCTCCGCCCCGAAATCCCTGGTCAAGACAGAGAAGCTGCATATTGTCAACCTATCGTTGTCAAAACCCTCTTGTCCCTGCATGTAAGATGTGATAAGTGCAGTTTCCCACCCGACAAGACACAGGCTTCATGCGCAACTTGCCAGTATCATACGAAATCGCCAAGATGCAAGCTCCTGGATTCCTTGCACACAATTACAACGAAACCATCTATAGGATAGCTGGACCGGGCAAACCTCTGCACTGGGCCTAGCTTCTTCAAAACATCCCCGCTTTCTCAGCTAAGCTACGTACACATCTCAGGAAATTTGGCGGAAGCTGCTACCTAGGCCATGAAACAAACACTCGGGCAACGTTCAGAAATGTTCATCATCCAGCCTAGCCTCATCGATGTGTGCCATGTAAAGTCTGCAGTGGGAACAGCACATCATGATTTGAAAGCCAAGCTTTGTTCAGGGATCTTGGAAGAACACTTCTTCTCGACTCGGAATGGGCGAAAAGACGCAAGTATGTCACATGCATCCATCGTCCATCTCCCTCTTTCTCTCGCCTTTCACAGGTCTTTTCACAGGGTGCCAGTCTGAGCGCGGACTAGGCCACGCTGGGGCGAGTGCTGGGCTGCTCAAATAAACGGAGGGTCCTTCAGTTTATGATTGGAAAACTTCTCTGCAAAGGGGTTCCTTTTGCATAGCCTGGAAGTAAGGGCATTTAAACAGCCCAGCTAGGCTTGAAACTTGCACTGGCAGTAAGTTCTGTCGCTGGATGGGAATCTTAGTTCGGCTGGCTTTCGCCTCGCAACACAACTCTAAGTGCCGTATGGGAGTTGCCAAGGATCTGGGAAACCGACAGCAACCAAAGAAACAAAAGTAAATCGATGCAAATGCAGCAAACCTCGCGCAAACTTCCAAATAAGCCCTCGATATGCCGCCGATGCACCCCGCCCCCAAATCCCTGGTCCCGACCCTTGCGACAAACAAACCGTCAACGCATCGTTGTGAACACCCTCTGGTCATTGCATGCGACTATATGCGAGGGTGTGACGATTGCCATTTCCAATGCTGTCCAGCCATGAAACAGTCTCAACACACAAGTTGCCACTGTATCATTCCAATTCATTCAATGACCCAAAGAACATGTTTTGCTAGGCTCCGACTCCAGCACCACAGAACTAGTAATTTCTAGCTGTTGCTTGGGCAACTCCAGGCCAGTACAAGCAAACAACAGCGGGAGTCCGCATGAAGTTAAGCTTGGCTTACTTTGAGTGGATGGCCGATGTCAGTTCACGCTAGCTCTGCTTTCAGACAAAGAGTAGCCATTGAGGTCCAAGCCTGGAGTTACCCCAAGCATCCCCAGAGCGAGGCAGCCCTACGCAACTGGCCTTCGCAAATGCTCCAGCTCTGCTTGCGCATGCGTGCCTTCAGGCGACAGCAACATCAACTGGCGGAAGCTGAGGCGACCCAAGGCCCGCTTCAGCTGGACGATCCTTGGAGGCAGCATGGAGCAGCTGACGTGTGGCAGAGCGGCCAGGCGGGCTTCCATCTCTGCAAGAAGGCGGCCAGCTCCAGTCACATTCTTGACTCGCAGGTGGGGCAAAAGCAGGGCAAGGACCTCTGCCGGGGGCAAACCCCGCATCGTCTCGCGCATCCTCTTGTCCAGCTTGGCAGGGTTGGGGTGCGGAAGGTGGCAGAACCTGCACTCTGCGCCATGGGGGCACTCTCCAAGGCGCAGGAAAAGGCACGGCTTGTTGCAAAGCTGTGGGTGCCCAGCACTGCCAAAGGACTTGGTCTCGTCAAGCACGAGGACCGCTGCCGCCGCTGCATCGTCTGTGTGCGTCGCTGCCGCTGCCGGGACTGCCACTGCCTCCGCTGCCACCGCTGCTTTGCCTGGGTGGGTCGCTTCCGCTTCCGCTGGCGGGACTGCCACTGCCTCTGCTGGCGCCGCTGCTTCGTCCATGTGGGTCGCTTCCGCTGCTCCTGCGACTGCCACTGCCTCTGCTGGAATGTGCACCCCTTCCACGGGAGTCTGCCAGGCCTTCTGCTCGAGGGTGGCGACGTAGAGCACCTCCGGACAGTCTTGCAAAGCTGAGGCCCTGGGCAAGTCCATGCTCTTCGAGCGGGGTCCTGCTCGAATGCGGTCCTTCACCGTGAGGAACGTGTTCTCATAACACAACTGCGACATTGCACGCGGATGCCTTGTCCTTGGCCTCCTGGGATATGTGCAAAAAACACTGGGCTAAACTGCTTCGGAATTCCGCATATCCTCCAAGACAAAACCAAAAGGACGTCCGCCTCATTCACCTCAACACTTTTCTGCTAGTGGCTGGGCACGAGTGACAGGCCAACACGCCTGTCAACACAATGCCGAAGAAAGCATGCGTAGAACAAAAAAAGGAGCCACACGGGGCTGCACGTTCCAAGCCGTAACGTCTCCGCTTGAACGAGTTCCCCGCCTGCCCGCATCCTTCCGCAAAGCCGCGGATTCGAGCAACACCGACTGCAGCTTCAGGTGCTGCCTGGTCGCACCAAGCCGTCCGAGCAAGCAAGGATTCCGAAACCAACACATTCGCACCCACATCCATAGAGCTTAAGAAAGGGAACTACCTCAAGACAAAGTTAAAACATGGCTGCAGTTCACGAAGCAGCTCTTGAGAGCGGCACAAACACAAACAAACACCCGCAAACACACACGCACAAGCATATAAACACAAACACGCACGCACACGCGCACACACACACACACGCACGCACTGGGGAAGCTCAAGCTCGTAACTGGCTTGAGGGAACGCAATCTGGATTGCCAAACACTGTTGGTTGGGACATGATGTCTCCGTCATGCCTCATGCCATGTAGCAAAGCGGAGGATTCCCTGCAATCCCTTCTGGATTCAATCATGGAAGTTGAGACTCTGATGAGACAAGCGAAATACGCGAAAGAAAAACACAAGTTAAACGAACTAGGTCCTCCAAGGACTGCCATGCCGTGATCTCATCCAGAAAATGTTCAGATCATAACATGTTGCAATCGAAAACTGAACGTATACCGCGTGTGCCAAGTGTGCCAAAAGTGCCAAAATTGGCGCGGATTTGGCATCCTTTGATTTTGAGATGTTTACATGTTGTTTGGGGAGGTATTTTTGCTTAGCCCCATACCATGCAGCAAGAGGTTTCTGGCTTTGCCACATGCCATTCAATTAAACACAACAATACTTCGGCGTGCAAAGAGGGAACCTTTTACTTGGGGCGAGTCCTCCAGCTGCCCTCGCAAGGACCCAGGAGAGACTCGAGCAGGTGCGGTGTCTTCGGTGGCAGCCACCCTGCTACGTGGGAGCGGCATAAAAAGTAGTCATTGACAAGTAAATGCACTGGAAATGCCCGTGCACTTGCTCAAGTACACACACAAACAAACAAACAAACAAACAAACAAACAAGCAAGCAAGCAACCAAACAACCAACGAAGCAAACAAGCAAGCAAGCAAGCAAGCAAGCAAGCAAGCAAGCAAACAAACAAACAAACACACACACACACACACACACACACACACACTCACTCACAAACGCACGCACGCACAGGCACGCACGCACACGCATGCACGCACGCAGGCACGCAGGCTCGCAGGCACGCAGGTGCGCAGGCGCGCAGGCCCGCAGGCAAGCACGCACAGGCAAACACAAACACCACATGAAGATTGAACATTTCGCAGGCCTGCAATCTTAAATGCAGTAGTTAATAACAGTACTGACATGGCACCTGATAGAATCGAAGGCGGAGCCTTGCATGGCTGTGTTCAAGCCCTTCAGCCCTTCCCCGAGTCAATCCAACCACTGCGCCCTCACCCCCAGCTGTTTCACTCCCACACTGCACGTGGCGTTGCTGAACAATACTCAGTGTCTTCAATCAGGCTTCAGGCTGGAAACCCACTTGCCCGGTCCTCGATGAACTGGGAGCTCACGCTGTACGGGTCCTGTGTGGGGCACAAAGGCGCTCGGCAAGTTGGTTGCTGTGCTACCCCAATGGCGAATTCATCTGTTAAAGCCCACATTTGGTGAGAATGTTCAGCTGAACAGAATGTGTATAACACTTATAGGCCTCCATGTTCATTACATTTCTCACACGGTCACACGATGAACACCTTAGATAGAGCTGGCAGCTTTGCAGGATACTTTTTCCGTCATGCTGGATTCGGCGTGCACAAACGCATCAGTTCCATGCGCATTTTGCACACGCATGTCCATGCGCGTCGGCACACGCCTGTCCGTGCTTGTTTGCTTCATTCAAGGTCGCGGATCTTGATGCCGCTCTTGACCAGTCTCTTCTTCAGCTTCGCTTGTGTCTTTGAAAGGTTTTTGGCAATGCCTGTTACTTTCTTTTCTGCATCTGCGCGAACTCGTGCCACCAGCTTCTTGTCCAGTCCAAGCCAGTTCTCAAAGACCACAGGTACCAACTCCGAGTTTGAATGCAACTTCTTTCCCTCAAAGCCAACCCAGTCTCGCAGGGCAGTCGGGCACGTGGTGGACAACCTCTTCAACTCTTTGTGAAGGCCTTTGTGCTGTGCTTTGAATTCCAGGAATCGCTTGTCACGATCCGCCTTGCGCAGCCCCTGGTCGACACCGTACACAGCAAACCTGCCGGCGCGAATCTCCCGCACTATGCGCCAGTGCATCCGCCTGAACGCAGCGAAAATCCTCTTGCAACAATCCTCGTGTGCGGGACCTGGCTGACTGGCAGCACTTGTGCCCTTGCTCTTGCCTTTCTGCTTTGCTGGTAAGCCTTTGAGAGAAAACAAGTCAACAGCCTTGGTGTTGGGATGAGCCAGTAGAACATAAGTGAGTGGCTTCGCAGGATTGAAGTAGAGCCTGTCGGACCCCGCGGGGTCCTGCTCAAAGTCGAGGACATTCGGACCCTTCTCCTGAAAGGCCTCGATCACTTGCGTCATCACGTCGCGCATGAAGGTCGTTTGCTCTGTCTCGCCCGTAGATGCATCGTAGACCTTGCGATGCTCCATGTACTCAAAGATTCCTCTAAGGACCTTCTGCTCTCGTGACATCTTCTCCCACTGCGCCCCCAAGTCAGCACGGCAGCGGGGGAAGATCTGCGACCCGAAGATCCCCTCGACATCGGGACAATGCGTGCCATACCGCGAACGCAGCTCCTGCTGCACCAAAGCCACCACATCTGGAGTGGCAGAATCCAGCGTTTGCTGCAAGGAATGCGTCAGAAACTCCTCCATCTTCTGAATGTTCCCGGTTGCCACAGCCCAATGGTCGAAAAGGCTGGAAGCATGGAATGTTGCACCGAATGACAAAAGCTGTTCCGGAGTGTACTCCAGGGCCAGCACAAATTGCGACGATTTCTTCTTGAAACGGTTGGTCCCAATGCTCTGAATCCACCTGGCCGCTTTTGGCTGCATCGACTCCAATTCGTCCTCCTGAAAAGGGTTGTAGGTCACCTGGCCCCTTTCGCTCTTGAGGTGTGCCAGCAAACTACCCTGGACAAAATTCGGGAAGGGCATGAAGATGAACTCCTTTCTGCGGCCTGAAGTCCTCCGCCGCTTCGCTGGCGATCCACTGGGCGGTCCCGCCGCTTCCAGCTTCTCTTGTGCTTCTTCGTTCTTCGCCTGCATGGCCTGCTCAATGCTTGTGCACGATTTCTTCAGGAATCGCCAGAATTCCTCCTTCTGCCTCTCCAGAAACTTTGCCTTGTTCTTGGAACGTTCCTCGGTTTCTCGTTCTAGACGTTCCTTCTCAATCCGAGCCCGCAGTTCTGGCGCACACTCTCCGCCGGGACACGTCACCGGCTTTCTTTGTCGCTCCATCGCGGTCACAGCGTCATCGTTGGAAATCGATTCGTGGCAATTCTCGCAACATACGTGCCATCTTTCCCACAAGGAAATGTTTAGACCTGCTGGAACGTACCATTTCTTAGCATCCCAATCAAATTTTATACCTCCGCGTGCCTTCGCTTCGTCTTTCTCTTCGAAGGGGCATCTTAGGTAAAAATCAGTGTCCAAGCGCACACAATGCTCTTTGAAACAGGGATGGCAGCGAACCATCCAGCTTTCCAGGCAACTTGACCCACACTTTTCACACGCATGCTCCGGCTCCTCTTGTGATGGGCCAGGGACGGCGACTAGCTGAAACTCCTGGGACATATTTTGGAGTGCCCCACCAATGCCTTTCTCCATGCAGTACGAGGCAAAGGCCCGCGCGTTGGGTATGTGGGACTCGCACAACTCCTTCACAGCCCATTGGGCGTATTTCTTTTCTTCTCGGAGAATTTGTGAAAAAGTCCGTCCGGCGTGCTTGCCAAATGTCAACAGGCCATCACCGCTCACCATGGCGCGTATGAAAGGAACTCCTTTCCTGAAAAGCTTACTGAAACGGGCTACTCGCTTGGTTGTCTTAAGCTGACGTGAAAGGCATACAACACCTTACTGATGAAGCAACATGAAGCAACATATTGGGACAATATGTTGGCACAATTTGGCACAATGAAGCATGTGCCAGCTGTGCCCTAGAAGTCAATCTTACTACACTGTTCCCCTATGAAGGCTTTCTGGCTCATGGCATCGAATCATCTGCTTGAGCCCGGTCAGCCCGAGAAACCCTCTTGAAACCTTCCTCCCGTCCGCAAAGCAAACAGCGACAGGTGAGCAACTCAACAGCATGTCTGTGACCATCCTTTGGTCTCAACACAGGTCCCAGCCCTTCGCAGCGGGACGCCATGCTCTAGTGACCTCGCTGTCAGCCGCCTCATGTTCCTGTCAGCATGTTTTTGTATTGGCACTTAGGAGCAAGCTGCGATTTCTTCAGCGCTCCGCAGCCATTTGTAGCATGAGATTGCGGATTGCGCCCGCCATAGAACAATAAAGGGAAACAACATTCCCTCTGGGGCTACCTCACTGCATGACACCCCTCTCATTTGGCCAATGGGATCGTGCCGGATCCTGGTACTTCTGGAGGTGCTCACGGACCCAGTCCTGGAGCCATGGGCAAGTGATGCCTGTCTTGGCCCCAAAGGTGCCCAAACTCTTTCGAGAGCGGATGTGTTTCCACTTGCAATCAGTTGGCAAGCTCTCATCTCCCTGAGTCGAGATATTCTGACGTCCGTTCGCATATACGGGTGCTGGAACCCTCGTGGATGCAGGGCAGCGCTGTGATGCTGAACGACTAAAAAAGAAGAAACATTTCATGCACTCCACTGTTCTTGCTGTGCTTTGCATTTTGGATTCGAACCTCCCTACTAACCAACACTCCCCGAAGAACACAGGAGATGCAGCACGAGAAAGCTACCTCGCCAGCGTGAAACTGACCCAAATCCGATGCCCAACCCTACCAACTCTAAAAAGGGATGGCAAAGCGGAAACCCTACACTTTGCGACGGCAGGGATAAGCCCATTGGAAAGAAAAAGAACAACGCCTCACCAACGAGCAATCATGACCTGCTTGTTACCGCGACCCAGTACCACCTCTCAAGCCAGGCAAAACAATGCGTGCAAGTACTCACTCTAAAATACGATGCCCTAATCTAGGAATGGTGCGTGATGATTGGCGAGGATACTTTATTTCCTGTCACAAGATTCTACAATCTACTTTGTGGCTGGAGTGCGTTGCTTTCCCTCTGATTTGCCCCCATTGTCCTTTAGTGACACTGGGCGGGGACGGTATGAGTCTATGCAAGCTCTAGTGGGTCAGCACCCCACAAACGTACAAACAGTGATGACACAGCCCGACCGCGGCTCAAGACTGGAGTCAAATCTGCTGGATCCAGAGAGAAACATGTTGCACGATGAAATCTCTCTGTATGGTGACATAGGCATATGTGCATATAATACTACAATAAATACATATATATATATATGAATATGAATATACTTACACATGACAGAACCATGAATCGTTTTCTGCTTGGGCTCACGCGCCAGCTCCCATTGGCCGAGGTGAAGTAGGATCAGGCGCCTAGCCTGGGCTCGCGGTTCCTGCTGGTCCTCTCGAGAACTTGCAAAGGCGTCCCATGGAACAGAGCAGAGGGAACAGAGGGAACAGAGGATTCAACAAAACAGAAAACCCAAAAAAGGGAACTGAGGATTGAGCAAAGCAGAGGGAACAAAGGGAATCCCTTCCCTTTGACACCTTGATTGTTGGAAGTCGGCACTTGACTGGACCCACAGAACAACATTAAAATACCCACAGCCTTTGTGCCCCATCTTGAGGCCCACTGTTGCGGCTTCACTGCTGAGCCGGGAGCTGCGGCTCCTGACACGCAGCGGGATCTACTCACTAGCAAATGTTGCTGTCGTTGAAGATTATGAGAAGATGATGATGATGATGATGATGATGATGATGATGATGATGATGATGATGATGATGATGATGATGATGATGATGTTGTGCGAGTTGAGACATTCACGGTCGAAACAGCGTATCGCCATGTGCTGTCTACCCTGCCCGCATCATTTGGATCCGCCCAGGCTCACAACCATTCATCTCAGGCGAGCAAAAGTTTCCACTCAGCCGATCCTCAACAGTTCCAGCGGTTCTCCAGTGGCAATATTCTGTGCCTTTGTCATTCAGGAATCTCAAGGTCAACATTGAACAAACAAGCACTCAGGAATAGTGAATGTCTCATGAAGCCGTGCTCTCCAGAAGGATCTAGGATCCACTCACTCAGGAAGGAGACGCGAAAAGTAAGCTGGCGATCAATAGAAAATAAGCTATCAAACATGTTGCCCTTTCAGCAAGCCTGGCATGCTGTGGTGGTGTCGTATTGCCAACCCTCGTACTTGTACGAACGGTGCCTGCAAACCATACAGCAGGATCGTGGAACCATGTGAAAGGATCAGGACAACCGCAGTGGGACATCACTAAATGACGCAGTTATCCGCTACTAAGACACCAAAAAAACGACAACGGCCACAGCTTCAACACAGAACGGCAATGGCTGCGCCGCCAGCGTACAATGCACCACTTCCGGGAACACTGCCCACCACCAAATATGCAAAGCAACCATACACACACAACCCTTTACATATATATATGCTTAAATACATTTATTATTATATATATATGTATTCAACATATATACATATATATATATATGTCTGTGGCCCTGGTCGCTCGCAGTCCTGCACTCCGCATGTCTCTGCACGAATTGCATCGACTCAGCGGTAAACTGTTGCTGCTTCAAAAGAACCCCACCAAACAAACAAATTTTCAAGGTTGAAATGGCAATTGACCAGGATGCGTAACGCAGACACTTCTACCCGCCGAACACTTCTACCAGTAGAATGACACATGTTGCCCAAGCAAGCAAATCATGAGCACATGGGCATGCAATCAAATCATAGCACAGTGTAGGTTACAGGTCGGGTGATTCTGCCGGCCTTGGTCTTGGTGGTGCAGGCATTCCGCTTGAGCTTCTGCGAAGGCTCCAAGCCTCTTCATCAACCGCCGCAATTTGTCCCACGTGGCCTTTTAGCCCGGTAAGCTTGAGATTTCAGGGCGCCTAAGACTCAAAGGGGCCACTTCTTCACAAGTATGCCTCAACCACAACACGCATGACTTTAAAGCCCCAAGTAGCCTGCTGCAACCTCACCCTCTGGCCAGCCGAAGCCGTTGGAAGGGCCAATCGCTGACCGCATCAGAGGCACACGGCACTTGCGAAAGCACATTTGACGAAGTTGTAGACAAAGTAAGTTGTCTGATCAAGTTCCTCTGCGCAAGTGTTCGCTACTGGTTAAACGGGCAAGATTTCCAGAGCAAGTTGCTCTGCACAAGTCCACTGAGCAAGTTCTCTGAGGAAGCCCTCTGCTTTTCGAGCAAATTTGTCTGAGAAAGCATCTCCGAACAAGTTTCTTGACCAAGTTCTCTGACACTGAGCAATCGCTCTTCAAGCAAGTTCCCTCTAAGCAGATGTCTCTGAGAAAGTCAGTGTGGGCAAGTTCCGGCAGGTTCTCTGAGATGTTTTTCTAAGCGGGTTGCCTGGGCCAGCTTCTCTGGGCAAGATCTGAGCAAGTTCTCTGAGCACGTGAGCAGAGTAATTAAGCTTCTCTGAGCAAGTTGTCTGAGCTATCTGAGCTCAAAGCAAGCTCTAGAAAGAGCACTTCGCAACCGCGCACGGCAGATCGCTGCGACACGGGCGACCCTCGCAGAGGTGCCATCCAGCGAATTGAAGGCACTGCGCCACAACGAGAGTGCTTCGACACGCACGATCCCCGCAGAGGGCTTGCAAAGTCGCAAGCCGTCACAGCGAGAGCTCTTCGGCAAGCACGATCCCCGCACCAAGCCTAAGCCCTAAACCGACAAACCCCCGAAACTAAGCCTAATCGAAGCCAATGCCAACCCTAACCAGGCCGAAACGTGAACATCTTGGCAGCCGAGGTGGTTAACACCGCTGGGCACACAAAGGCAACTCTTGGCAAGGCCAGCTCTGGGCCAAAATTGGGCAAAGCGTGTCACTTCACGCGTGCCAAGCATTTTGCCTGTCCCTTGGTTTGCACGCACTTTCGCCACAAGAGGGCATGGGCAACGCTGCCACAACAATTTGCGGACTACCGAGGAGTGACAAGGCCCCTGCTACGGGGGCTGCGTGACCTGGCTGGCGAGTGGTGTCTCGTATTACGGCGGCCTTCCTCTTAAAGCCCAGCCACAAAGAGCCGCAACCCAAACAGCTCACGCGACGACAATGCAAACCACCCGGCCTTACATCGCCGTTCTCGAAGTCATCGCCCAATTCAAATCTGGAACTTTCATCAAGTAAGCGGCCCCATGAGCAAGCCCCCTATTGCTGACAGGCCCCAAACCAGCATGACACCTGATCAATGAACGCGCAACTTCTACACTAGATCTAACAGCAGAAATAAAGCACCCCCCACCCCCAGTCAAGCATCAGTTCTCTCAACGTGCTCGGCTTTTGGATTGGCCTTCTCAATGCCCTTGCTTGGATGTTAAAAACGCGTGAGTAATTGCCCACGTGCCACGCCGGATTCCACTACTGTGAGCCAGAATCGGTGGCAGGCTGCGCGATTGCCCGCCATGAACGAGCCCTTCCTGCCTGGGCTGCGCAGTCACACTGCAAACTGCTGAAGCAGAAAATTTCTTAGAACATGGGTCATCCTGCGCAAGCGGCCGTCGCTGAACCAAAGCCGAGAATCTAAATGGCTTTCTCAGCGGCTGAATGCCGCTGCTCCTTGTTTTCCACTTCCAGCCTCGCGTGTGGCTTGACCCAGGAAATGTCCTCCTTGGCCGCCATGCCCGGCTGAATGTCCACCTCCTTGTTCTGATGAGCTCCAGATCAAAGCGCGCGTTCCGCAGCTCACGCATTTCCACAACTGTGCTGCGCAGGGATGTTGGTCATCACGTTCAAGAGCAGCGTGGTTCTCTGTCACGCTCGCTGCTGGAGGCAGTGTCGCCGACCTCGCGTCGATTATCATCGTGTTGTCCAGCTCCCCAAAGGACGCCATATCTCTCAAGGTCAGGACGTGCCACTGCAGCATCTGGCTCCAGTCCTGTGGTTGCAAAAAGTTCAGTGGGAAGGCTGCGCCTGCTTTTGAGCTGCGCTCGCAGTTCCAGTAGTCGTGGTTGTGGTTTCCATGGCGGAGGAAGAGCATTTGGGAGGAAGTCCTTCACGGCAGGCTTAACAAGGAGGAGAACGGGATGAGACCGACGGAATTTTCTAGCACGGGTGGATGGAGTGACCGGCGGGCTGAACCTGCCTAGTGGTCAGAGCAGCAGAAGGAGCTGAAGCTCATCAAGTAGTCCCGTGCCCGTCCACACCGCCCTGGATTGTGATTTCTGCTTCTTCGACGCTGACTCCGGACCCCCCGGCTCTCCTCATCTTTATCTTCTAGACCCCCACCAAAGCGCACCACTCCGGACCAAGAGTTCCTCCGCCGCGCCCGCGTCCATCATCCATCTCGGCCAGTGTCAGTGGCCGCTGCTCCTTGTTTTCCTTTCCGCCAGCTCGCATCTTCATGTCACGATCGCCACTGCAAAGTGGCCTTTCAGCAGAAGGAGCCCGCTAATGGAGCCGCAACGCAAAGGGTAGGCAAAATGCCATGCTATGCGTGGTGAATGAACTGACACTGCTGCATATCATATCCCCTACCCAAAGTGGTTTTGATGCCCATGGTGGATGGGCTGGGCCACCGAAGGAAATGGATGTCAGCGAGCCGCAGCGGTACCAACAGCTTCCGCCTCAGGATCGATCCAGGCATCGTTTCGTCTCGGGAGCCCAAAGCTTGGTGTCCCTGCCAAACAGACTGCAATCAATGGTGGCCTAAAACGGGAAAGAGAGGATGAGGGGGGGATCCCCAGGATCGCCTTGTGTGTGTGTGTTTTTGTTCAACAAGGGAGGCCAACCCCGCCAGTACTATTCCATGCTGACAACCCAACGTCTTGCGGTTCCACCTTCTTGCAAATGCCCCATTGGCAGGGAACAGCCAAGCGAAATGCCTTCGAGACCAAAGCAACTGCGCTGAGCTAAGAGGGAGGCTTGGCTGGGGCAAACACGGAAACGAGGACTTGGTAAAACTGGCATCCCCTAGTGGTATGTGCAAAGGAAATGACCCGAGTTTGTGACCCCCAAAGCCGTCAAATTAAAGAATCTTGCAAAAGCGGGGATGGAGACAAATGCATGTCATCGCCGGTAAGAAATCCCCAAATCGTCCCAGTTGCTCCTGAAAAACTTGTTCGGACTTGCGGGGGCGAAAGTGTGGGCGACTTAGCTTGAGCCATCCCTGACAACATGCCAAGTGTTGCTACTGGCTCGCCCCTACAGCAGCAACCTGGCTTGCTCCAACCAACAAGGGCACCTCGCCCTTCAATTCCTGCAACCTCATGAGTTTCAAATGCCCAGGCCACCAATCCAAACTAACAATCTGGGGCTTCTAGTCATGGGTTCGAATTGGCGCTTTCACCAGAATCAGGCGCCGGCACCCGGGAATCATCACCTGGAGGGCCGCCCCGAAAGTGGCCTAGTGACCCAGTGGATTACGGGATGTGTTTCTCCGGCAGTGGCGAGTATGGCTGTAAAATCAATAGCCCGGCTGTACCAACAGAACCCAAAGGTCCAGCTGTGGGAAAGGGAGTCAGTAGAATGCCAGGTTGCCAAGTTCCATTTTCTGGGTTTTGCAGGGTTAGTTTAATGCTGGGACCGGAAAGAAGCGGGAATTCTCTGAGCTAAAGGACGAAAACCTGCAATTCCCGGTGTTTCATTTTTGACCCCATATCTGTTTAAGTTGAAAGTGTCAAACTCGTCGACCCCAAATGAGCACACCGCAGACACCGCAGGCTCCGCCCTTTTTGTTCTGCGCCCTAAGTGAAGGCTCTCTCATCCGAGGCCGGCCCTGGCTGCGGAGCCCACTCCTTACGCTTGCTTTCCAGGCCCTTGTAGGTGTGCCTGGCAGGATGTTTTTCCCCCGAACACCGGCTTCCTCTCAACCGAAACAGCCTCATTTTTAACGCCCTATGAATTGATATGCGTGATTCTCGTCCTGGACCTTCCATCATTGTTTGCTAGCTTACTCAACAAGTATTGGGCTTTTCTGCTCCACACGTAGGAGAAAAATCCGAGCGCGCCCAGTCGGTCGGAAAAAAATATGGCCTGGCAATATGGCTTGGCCTTTAAGGAGACCCTATGGTGCCGGGCTTCCCAGAAGCGCTCCTGTTAACGTTGGGATGCCTGGGCAGCAAAAAGACGGAAGACCTTTGAACTGGCATCCACCTCCAAAAAGCCAAGCTGCGGTGTCTGTCGGATCTTCTTCCGCTGCTGTTCCAGGTCTTTGTTGTGGCGATATCCCACCTGAGCAAGGAACTTGACGGTTCTCATCCGTCCGTATGTGTGCTTCAAGCGGAAATGATGGCCGATCCCACCGAGTGCTGCGGCTTTCTGAGGGCGTACGCCATACATCCATACACACGCGCACACACACACACATATATATATACATATATATATATATGTGTGTGTATGCGTGTGTATGAATCATAGTATGCATACTTCTAAATGTGTGTGTGAGCAACGGGGAACTGCCTTTGACATTGGTACATGTATGGGTCAAGCTGAGCTTACTCTTCTTCCCCCTCAAACACGTCAACACCCCTACGGCTCACACGAGGCAAATAATTGGAGATCAAACGGGCTAAAGGATGCTAAAGGGCCGTGCCTTCTTGTGACACCGGCTAACAAACTAAATCTGCAGATCAGTGGCCTGAAGCCGGATCCGAAGCATTTGCTCATCTTTTTGATCCTCCGTGAGATGTCGCCAGAAGCAGTCGTGCAGCGTGACCACCCGCAAGCCAACCTTGGGGTAGACACCGCAAACAGGATACTCACTGAAAAAGCGCCGAACGATAAACCGGAATCTGTGGATCTCCCTGTTCCCATGGTAAACGCTTCAGGCCCAACCGCCTGGAAAACAACCTCGGGAACCCGAGCCCCACCTTTCGCGCGATGCGGCTCTTCAGGGCCAACCATCCTGAAGGTTTTGGCCGTCCAACGCCCAGTGGAAGCATGCTGTCACACTCCAGCGCGACCTGCCAAGGCTGATGGCTCACGGGTCTGCCCCTTTCCCGTGGATGCGTCTTCAAAGGCCGACAGCTACCTTGGATGCCTGGCCTGTGGCTGATAAAACATGGAGGGCATTGGCACGAAGAGGGCTGCTCTGGGACATTTTGTCGTTGTGAGTTGTGAGTTGTGGGTGTTTGTGGGCTGTGGTTTGTGGTGGCTTGCAAGTTGTCCTGGTTTAATCGAGGGCTGCTAACCGCTACTGCTACAGCAATATACACTGCTTGGCGCCCATTCTTGGGACCACCCGGAATACGGCGAGAAACCCGCCTTCGGCTCCATCAAAAAGCCTGCGAACCAGCAATGCTGCTCGTCCCAGTCGCGGCCAAAGGAGCAGTTCAGCAGCGCCTCACCAGGCCCATGCTATAAGTGCAGCCCTGGCAAACTGCAAAAAAACCAGCCACATTGCTGAAATGTCACAGTCTTTTGCTCCAGGTACCTCGTGGGCAGAATTAGCTACATCCAAATGTTGCCTACACTCCTCGTGCCAACCCAACAACGATCCAGTTGGGCGCCGGATGTTGGCTTGCTCCAGCCATTCTTTATTCCATCTCACCTGGCCCAGCATATCACCCCTTCATGCTTTCAACTGTTGTCGTCCCAAACAATACTCCCATCAAAATTCAAAGCTGGCAGGGGGAATGTTGACCCCATATTAACCAACCCCAGTGTATCAATAGGGGGGTGCTCCCCTCCAAAAGTGATGATTCCCCACTACACCCAAAGACACCCCCCTCTTAATAAACTGGGGTTGCTTAGTATGGGGTCAACATTGAACCCAACTTTGGCTTCCAGGGCCACACCCTCATTGAACAGCCTCTGACTCGCCCCTCTGGCGCCTGGGTGTTGGTGCGCTGCAGGCAACGATCCTAAGCGAAGCCGATGGCTAGCAAACCAATGGAAACGCATGCACCAAGGTGTTGCGGCAGGGGCGGGGGGTCGAAAAACTGAAGCCGATCGCTTGCGTGGTCCCCCAGTCCTTTTGGCAGTCCTCCGCGCTCAAGTGAAATTCCCGCGTTTCACTCTCTCGGCCTGAGATGAGCGCCAGGTCCCGCTGCATCTCATCCGCGCCCTGTGGCTGCGCGGACAGCACGATGTTGTCCAGCCAGCGGTGGTGCAGCAGCTCCTACGCGCTTGGGAAATCCTACAGGGAAACCTCAACCAGTGGAGTTCTTCTTTGGGTGGGCTTGGGTGTTTTTGTGGGGCGCGCTTGTGAAATCCAAGTGGATGTTTTCAGGGGGTGTGCTTGGGTGAAATGTGGGGCATGTGGACCCCGAAAAGTCACCAGCCAGTTTATTAGGGGATGTTGGGTGAAATGACCACCTTTGGAGGGGAACACCGGACCACCTCCTATTAATAAACTCGGGTTGATTAGTTGATTTATATGGGGTCAACATTAAATCGTTACAGTTGGGTGAGAGATGGATTGGTTTGTAGGTGTTGGTTTGGTCCTTCCCGTGATGTACCTAAGGGAAAGCCCCAGTGTGGAATGGTGTAGGGTCCTTAAAGGCCAAACCACCAGGGGCCTGACAAGAAATACCCGAACACACTGTGTTAGAGTGTGGTAGTGACAAGTGCCACAACTTGCGGTTCAAGCAAAGCCAAGCCCCGGACACCGACAGGGCGCGTGCAGGCAGCGCAACAACGCTCCAAGAAAAAGAACGCTTCGGGGAAAACGCCTCGGAAACGGTGGCAAATGCATGTGTTCGAAAGTGGGCAGGACCCGACAAAGACTTCGCTTGCATTCGGGCGCCCCAAGACCCTCCACGCCAGGATTCTCCCCTGCAGCCTGGCCCCTTGCAGCTATGGACGATAGTTGCCACCGCCCTCAACCGGAGAAAGCAAACACAGCCTCCCCCAAGCAGGACAGCGCAAAGATGTGAGCCCAGCTCGCAAGGCAGCACGCTGGCGAGGAGAAACCCATGTCTATTTCGCACAAATGTCCATCATGAGAGCAAAGCTTCGGCGAAAAGGCGGCGTGCAGCTGCCTGGCCCAGCTGGCAAAGCCCAAGGTTGGCCCTACCCTCCGCTTCTGGCACATGACGCGGTCGGCGGCCCTCAAAAGAAGATCGCCCGCAGATTCAACTGGTGGCAGGGCACCTGCTGTTCGCTGTCCTGCAGGGCCCTTGGAACTCATGGTCTGGGGGCGACGGCGCGCTATCCTGGCAAAAGGCTCGGCGCGCTGCTGACTCTGGCCTGCGCCAGCGCGAGCTGATCTTGGACGGGCTTCTGCGAGGAGCAGCTGGCCGATCAAGCCGGTCGGCGCGCAGCTTTGTGCTGCTGTGTCTGCTCTCGCCCACCTGGTGCACACGCGGCTCTCCGCCCCGAAGCCAGTAAGAGAGTAAGAGCGCTGCAGGGCTTCCACAGCAACCCGGGCCAAGGGGAATAAGTTGCGCAGCCCGCACTGAAGTGGACCTCTTCCCGGCTCACAGTAATAAAACATTAAAAGCGTTCGCCAAGTGAAGCTTCAGAAGCACCTTGTCGCTCACAGCAGGGTTCAGAGACTCCGGCGGCTCTGTCCAAGCACCCCAGGCTCCCAGGGTCGGATCTTCAAGGGGCTTCTCTCCTTCTTGAAGGTTCTGGTGCTGAGTGTTGCCCCGGCGCGCACGAACAAAGTCATGGTGACAGCACTGGAGGAACAGCCACCCAACTGCACGCCCTGAAAGCGAGGCACAAAGCAAAGCCCATCGGTGCAGGAACCACGTCTTCTCAGGGACGGGGCTGCAGCAAGGGCAGCCGCTTCCCAGGCCAACACAGCGGCCGAACAAGGCCCTGTAGTCAGCAACGGGCGAGGGAAGGTCTAAGGCAACTTTGGCCCCCGCACATGGTTGTAAAGACCAGACCTAGCTAACCCCCATTGCCAGTCACTACCTCAAATAACATAACATTGCCCATGGTTTTGTCAAGAGCACAGTTCAGTTGGATACCTTTTCTGATAACCGCTGCTGGTTGCAGAAATGGCCGAGTAATGTCCTATGTGGCTTTGGAAACACCCTCAAACAATTGGTGGATGCAAACCCCCGTGCGCATGACATCGACCAAAGGGTTTGCGATTGACATGCAGAGCCATATGTGAAAGGTGGGCAATGTGAACTGCGCATTGATCTGGAGGATGCAAATCAGAGGGGTCAATCCCCCCTGAATGAACTAACCCCCCACCAGCAGCGGAGCTACCCTTGATTGGTGTGGTCTTTCTGGCCTATCCGCTGGTAAAACATTGCAATTGATGCCCCAGGTGTGAGGCAAGTGGGAACCAGCTGTCACCGTGGTTTGCGGCTGCCTCTGCGGGGATCAATTGTGGCAGCTGCCCCTGGGCAGGTTCAATTCATGCACCCAGCATGTGCACGTCTGAAAACACGAAGAAGAAGTGGGCAAATAGATGAGTCAAGCAAGCCTATACACTGGCCTGAATCATGGGCCACTTCAAACCCACCCAAGGCAAATGGATTATCCGCTAACGAGACAAACCCCTGGTGCATTCTGAATTTTCTCAGATCAAAACACACAGCAGTTCCAACCCGACGTGCGGAATCAGCGGCCCGCTGAGAAATAAACAAAGCTGCCCGCTCCTGGATCCACATGGGCATAGCCCGCTTCACCTGAAGCACACAAACATCGGTTCACTTAGTGGCCCAAAGGACCGAGGAAAAGTTAAACCTTTTGGCACCGCTACTAACAATGGACCAACATGGGAAAACCCAAAGGTCAAAGGATGTCAAAGGGTCAATTCGCTTTGGACAACTGAATATGTTAGGAGCCATGGATGGCAGCAGGACAAAAACAACTCGGCCAGCAAATCTCAGCGGGGCTGCAAAGGCAGAATCCCAAAGGTATGCATTGCAAAGCGTGCGGGCACTGGTCTGTGTTTGCACCATGCTTCTTTGGGGCGTTCGTTTTGTAGGGTTTGGTTAAAAGACCCGTCTCCGCGGCACACCTCCAGAGTCGCCGTCTCCTTAGGTCCTTGCTGCTCAGGCGCCGCCTCTTCACACGCCGGCTTCTCCACGTCCACGCAATAGAGGACTTGGTATAGGAAGAACTGGGCCCAGCCGGAGTTTTCCACCTCCAGCTTGTTCCTCAGCCGACTCCTTTGACTCCTTCGTCTGTTTGATGTTTGGCTCTCTCAGCTTGGGAAAGCGGTGGTCAGCTGGCTAGAACTCAGCTGTAAGGCGGAAGGCAAATGTGTGAAAACTGGGGAGGTGGTTTCAGGTTTCCTGTCAAACCGCCCCAAGAATCCAACTTGTTTTGATGCAGCTGACCACTTGCAGCTTCGTTTTCAGCCGAATCTCTGAACATATCTCCGGCCCAGACTCCTGTAACACATCACCCGTCCTTCTGACACGAGGCTTTGGAATGCGGGGATTTCTTTTGCAAAACTGGTTGGGGCTGTCTCCGGGGTGTTTAACATTATTGTTTGTCCTTTGGCTTCCCTGGATCTAAAACCTTGCCGAACCATCAAGAACAAGACGCTCTCCCAGTCATGTGGAAAGGAGACTCAGCACCTCAAGCCTAGACTCTGGCAAGCGTGGCCGCTGGGGAGTAGCTGAAGCCTTTCATAGTTTCATTGGAAGGATGGCACGTGCCATGCATTCCACTGTCAACCCCATGAATCGGGCAGCGCTGTTCGTGGAAAAGAATCCCATGAGCTTGCACCAGTTTGCACACGACTCACCATGACTCATCCGCAGCATTTGTGGATAATGCGTAACCAGTAGAAAGCTTGAACTAGTCCGCCACCACTGCCACCGTTGCCCCTTCCCCCCCCCCTGCAGGTGGCTTTCATACCCCAGAGTCTATCTATGTCTGAGCCGCTCCAGCTGTTCGCAAGCGCGATCGATGAAGAGTGGCAGAACCTTCTGACCCTCTTCTTCCAGGTCGTAGTCCCCAGACATGACCTCTGCGCATGGCCTTGCGACCTGGTTGAACACCGGGTTTTGGCCACGTTTCTTTTCAAGACCTGGACGGTAGGCAAATCCAGCGTTGAGACCCGCAAAGCGACAGAGCCGCCACAAAGAGAGGGGGGCAGCCAGAGAGAAACGGAGAGAGAGAGAGAGACAGAGAGAGAGAGAGAGAGAGAGAGAGAGAGAGAGAGAGAGAGAGAGAGAGAGAGAGAGAGAGAGAGAGAGAGAGGAGAGAGAGCAAGACAGAGAGACAGCGAGGCAGAGAGGCAGCGAGGCAGAGAGGCAGAGAGGCAAAGAGGCAGAGAGACAGAGAGACAGAGAGACAGAGAGACAGACAGACAGACAGAGAGACAGAGAGACAGAGACGCAGTGGAGAGGTAGAGGGAGGGAGAGGGAGAGGGAGACAGAGAGGGAGGGAGGGAAGCAAGGAAGGAAGCAAGGAAGCAAGGAAGCAAGGACGCACGGAGGCAAGGAAGCAATCAGCAGGCAAGAAAGAAAGACAGAGAGAAAGAGAGACAAAGAGAGACGGAGTTTGCAAAGACATCCCCAGCCATGAGCCCACATGATTGACATAGCTTTTTGAGCCGCCACGGATGGGGCACGGCCATCGCAGGCTGCATAAGTAAAGACTCGAATGCAAACAGGATGACAAGCCAAACAACTGTCTCACAACGAAGGCTTTTTGCACAAGCAAACTTTTCAGAGTGGGAGGCTCCTCGTCTACCACAAGGGGCACACCAAAATAACCTGGAAACTAAGCTTGCTCGGGAAGGTGCCTTCTCCCAGGTGCAACGTTCGCAACCTTGTCTTGCAAGACTGATTGCCATCCTTTTGGAATTGGAAAAATGAGTTCCTTGCACTTCCACACGGGGCATATTCTGGCCGTCAAAATCGGGGTGTGGGGCCAGGCGTTGCTTCCACCGAGGCGCCACCGCGAAGGCTGCCCTCGCCCAGTCCTGGCACGCGCCGTCACGGCCCAGCTGTTGGTCAGCCGCCCTGCGGCCCAGCTCCAGTGCCAGGGCCTGGCACAAAGAGCCGTAGTCCGAGCTCCTTGCAGCAAGTGGCTCTGCTGTGGATGGTCGCAAAATGTTGCTAATCCGCTTAGGCACCGATCCGAAACCCTGGGATGAGTTGATTCGCATGGTAAATACCCAAGAAGCAATGGATTCAACCATGGTTTCTCGGTGGTGCGAACAGATTTCGTCCATCCGCCATATGACTTGGGTTTGTGATTGATGCCAAAGCCCGGATCTTGCGATGCTGCCTAGTTGAATGTTGAAACCAATACCTCTGCCACAAAGGGTGCAGGTGGTTCCCAAATTGTTCAAAGTTCAGGATTGGGTGCGGAAAGGCTTTAAGGAGTCCCTTCCTGGCGGCTGGCGACTCGTTGCAAGCGTACCCTGCTTCGTTGGGAGCCCTTCAATAGCTGCAAACATGGAAATGGCCGTGCCTTTTGGTTGCGCTTCATGTGCTTCCATCTTGCCCAATGCCAGCCCGCGGGCCGAACTCTGGCTGGAACTGCTCAATATGTATCCCACCCCCAGCTGGCCCACTCCGCCAGCCCCGATCTCTCCCACCAATCTTCAGATCAACTGAGCTTTGTTAGATGTGGAACACCTGCAGCTTTCCCCCAATGTTCCAAATCAACCTTTGTTTTGGGTGTACGCTTGGCTCCGCGCCTGTCGCATCTCTCACCTGTCACCCGTCCTCTGGTCCTGGGTATCGAAGATCACCGGGCCCTCCGCCAGGCCCAGGGAAGCCAAGGAGTGCAGCAGCAAACTCAGCGCCTCCAAGCGCCAGGACCTCGTGGCCAGGGAATATCGCGGGGGTTGGAAGTAAAAACGTGCTAGTCTGACACTGGTGGAAGCATAAGGGGACAAACAAACAAACAAACAAACAAACAAACAAACAAACAAACAAACGCACCTTCCCACCCCGTCCCCAGCCTGAGGTTGGTCTCCACCGATTCCAGGAGAGTGGGCAGCAGTGGCACGCAGCGGTAGTCCAGCGAAGCCATGGACTCAGTTCGGCAGAGGTCGGAGCTTTGAGAAGAGCTGAACATGATGAACATCGTTACACACACACATCGTTACACACACACACAAACTCCAGATCCTGAATCCCACCCCACCCCACCCTACCCACCCACCGGAGGCGCATAGAGAAGCAGCGGCGCGGCTGCGGGCGGAAGCTCCCCGCGGACCTACGCGAAATGGAAAGCAAACTTGAGACAGGGGGGGGCGGTGCTCAAAATGGTGGACCTATTCGTGTACTGTTTCAAAGGAAAACCACAAGGACAAGGAATCTTAGGCGTCACTTCCTATTTGGAGAAATGTTGGCATGTGTGTTTTTTTAACGAGCCCTTGCCGGGAAGTTGGCATAGGGGGTATGAATCGCAGGTATGGTTCCGGCATGGTTCGAACTTAGTTTGCGCGGCTCTGAATTCTTGTTTTGCGCAATTCTCACTTATATTGGCAAGCAGATTGCCACGAGAAAACGGGCCGCTGCCGGCCTCTCACGCTGCAAAGACAGTGCTCTACGAAAGTTGCTCTGTGCAAGCGTTCTACGAGAGTTGCTATGTGGAAGTGCGCTCGTGCAAGCTTGCTCGTTCGAGTAATCTCGTTCAATTGTGCTCGTGCAAGTGTGCCCGTGTGAGTTTCCACAAAGCGCCAAGCATTTGGACAAGGAACTGTAGATTCAGCGGACTACCGTGGAAAAAATTGAGCCATAGCCTCTAACGGTGGGCTCAATTGGGTGGCTCTTGCCCGCATCAGTTTTTGGGTTGGCTGGCCAGAGGGAAAACACTCCCTTCGCAAAAAGTGACCCTCCCTTCTTATATGGAGCCCACCCGAGCGTCCTGTGCGAGGGAAGTTGGTTCTAGCACGGTTACCAAAAGCCTCATTCTCCAACTCTCGCGTGACCATGCGTTACTTTGGCTTTGCATGCCCAACAACCTCATTCTCATCATTCTTTTGGCCCTTCGCTCGCCTTCCACAGGTCATGGGCCAGGCTGCGGAAGGTCCTGTGCCTCGTGAGGATCTGGCGATCCGAGTTGGAGAAGAAGGAGTTGGGGTCAAAGAGAAAGCCCAGCTGCGCAAACGCCCGGATCAGGACCTCAGCTCACAGCCCCAACACATGAGCTCGGAGAGCTCTTCAGATGAAGGAATGTCCCTTTGGGCGGTGAAAAGAGTAGCCTCAACAAAAGCCAGGCTTCCGATACCCCCTTACCCCCCGCCCCCGCCCCAACTTCGGAGCTGAGTACATGCCTTCCCAGTTCCGGGGGTACGCATATCGTGTTTCGTATAAACCGGTGGGGTAGCTGCAGAATAAGAAAAACAGGCTTGACAGTATATTGTCCCCTGCAAAAAGCACGGAATGAGCAAAGGCGACCACAATATATGTGTACAAAGGAAATGCTGTAAAAAGCTGCTTAAGAGTGAGGCTCCCTGCAGTCAAAATACTTGGAGGATACTGCCATCACACATTTGCCAGGACTTGGAAGCACACAGCACCACCTTTTGAAAGTTGCCATCAAATGGTTTGGCAAACAAAGAAGACCAGCCCCTGCTTCTTCGTTCCTAAACGGCGCAAGCCTGGCAAACATGACCAATCGTAGCTCGATCTTAGTAACGGGAGCTGCATCCTGGCCACTGCGGGGTCGCAGCCGCCGCTTCGAGCATGACGCTTGTAGACCTCCAATACCTCGGCCGATCGAAACAAAAGGGAGGACTCCCAAATGGAAATGAAACGCTTCAAGGGATAGTCATGGCAATCGCTCTCTTCTACACGCCTGAAGTGCCTTCCGGGAACCTCATTGGGGAAAGAGATCATTGGTGCTCAGCCCTTTTTACTTGAGCAACCATTCTGCCACCATTTTGTGCAGATTGAAAAGTCGAGGCTTTGCAAGGGTTCCTCTTTCTCGTCCCCACCACGTCCCCCCACACGTAGCCTTTGAGAGCCGCAACTGAAACGCGGGTGGCCTCTCCCCTCGCTACATTGACATGGAGTCTGACTGGAGGGCCCTTGAAGAGAAAAATGGATGGTCTTCCTGTTGGGTGTGCATCAAAGTGGCGGAACCTCACAAACTGGTTTCGTTACAAGCCCTCGCAAAAAAGACAACCCTTTCCATCAGAAGGGGGCCCCTCCAAAACCGACGGCAAAGTCGGAACCCCATTTGGCGCGCGTCAAAACAGGGCACGACACCCCCAAAGGTGTCGCCTGCTCTTCTTTGGGGCGCCCTTCGAACCATGGCCGACCTGACACCATCGGCCGCTTCCCGGCCTTGGCCGGGTTGGTGGCCACCTGCGCGGTGGCCAGCTCCGCGAGGTCCATGGGCGTCATGTCCTCCGGCGGCACCGTCCTGAGCCAATCCCCCGACTCGGACCGCCCAAGCCGCAAACCACGCGCCACGACAAAGCAACGTGGTATAATGACAAAAATATTTATTTAAAAAAAGTAATGCCGCCGCTGAATTGCTGCCTCCCAGGTTTGGTAGTTAAGAGGGAAAGAGGGAAACCGCCCAGAGCAACTTTGAGAACCTCAGGTCGTTTGGCCTTTTGGCCCTGCGAAACTCTGGTCCTGAAGACGTCGGTCTGCAGGAGCTCCCGGGGCTGCCTTGCCCTAAGCGCCTCCATGGACACCATGGAGGGCGTGTAGGTGATGCCCCGCGCGGCATCGAGCCGGAAAGCGCCGCGGAGGCCGCGGAAGCCGCGGAAGCCGCGGGCGCGGCCGAGCCCGGCGCCCATGGCGCCCGTGGCCATGGAGTCAAGCACTGGGCGCGTGCACGGCCGGCTTCATGGGGCAACACGGCGCGGGGAGCTGCTTCTTCAGGGCTAGGTTTTGCTAGGGGTCTGGGGCTGTGCGCGTCAGCGCAGGGGAGCGCTTGCGGTTGCTGCGGCAGCTCCGAGAATGCTGGCAATCCAACTGTCGACTCAAGCTTGATGCATCAGCGAGCCAAGCGGCTACAATGCAGCAAACGGCTCCAGCATCGTTCTCATGGAACATCTCCCCGTGTGGCCCCAGGCCCCAGCAATCCATCACAACAATACCCATCACAAGTACCCCAATTCCAGGAAACAGCTCAGAGAATGCCAGCCCCAAAAACTTCACTCAGGCCTTGCTCAGGCTTCAAGCTAGCGGCGTCCACCTCCATGGCTCTCTTCCTGCATTGGACTCCCACAGTCCGTTCCCCAAACAGCGCCTCGCATGCGGTGAATTTTTGCAGGGGTTCCACAACTCGGCGCTCTTGGCCCGTTGGTTTTTGCCGGGCGCCTCGCATTGCCGATCGAACCCCAGCACCCCGAGGCCACAGCCACGTCTCGTTTCGCCACACATTGCCGATGACGTAGTCGACCTGGCAGGGCCCAACGCAACGAGCAAGGAACCTTTAGCAGTTCAAACTTTGGGGAGGTGAACACACCACCCAAAGCCAACTCTCGCGTTCTCCGTCCTCTCCCTATCCTCAAACTTAGAACTGCGTTCTGGCGTTCTGGCTCTCAAATTCAAGACTGTCGGCCTGCATTGTTGGCGCTTCCTCCGTTTTTGCCACGGGCCTCGGAAATCTGGATTCCTGAACTGCAAACAAATGATTTTGCTCAATCACCCACCCCCTGCATTAGAAACCAGCAAACCAGGAACGCTGCCAACTGAAGACCGACTGGCTTCTGGAAGCATGCTGGGTCTTGGTCCTAGTTCTGAGGCACAAAAATACATGAATAACAGCACACACACGCACACACAGACACACAGACACAGAGACACAGAGACACAGAGACACGGTGACACAGCGACACAGCGACACAAAGACACAGAGACACAGAGACACAGAGACACACACACACACACTACAGAAACACACACACACACACACACACACACACACACACACACACGCAGCTTGACACATCGAACATGTACCACTAATAACTACAGGGACACATGAGTAAAACCACCTTTTAGGTGCACTCCACTCCTCCCTCACGCAATGCCGCCCAAGGATTTCCGAGCTGCCAAAGCTGGCAAAGCTCAGGGCCGCACGGCCGAGCCAGCCTTCAGCAAACATCCGGGAGATTCCCACGGAAACCGCAAGCCAAAGCTTTGAACACGAAACCCCAAAGGAAGCGGATTGCTTCCAACCAGTCCTTGGAAGGAACGGGTACCAGCGACTCAGAGAAAAAAAAAAAACCTGCCATCGATGGCAGGCAACGGGCAAGCGACATGCGAAAAAAAAGCACCCAGCAGGACGAGGAACCAAAACTAGGCATCTCACCAAGCAAAAGAAACCGCCTTGAACTTAAACAAAAGCCGGCTACTGCACTCCGAGGTCAGTATCTAGCAGCAGGCGTGCTTCAATCTGAAACAACCGGCTACCAGTACCAATTCCATCTCTTACCTTCGTATCCTTCACACCCCGCAGCCCCGGATCAATCCCAAACGAACAAAAATCAATACTTCAAAGGACACGCGGGGGGTGGCTTTAAATGGAATATTCAAAGGTTGTACAGGGGTTCAGTGTACACCCCCAACTCCGTCCCCTTATACATGGCTTATAGGTGCGGTATTCTCCTTTAGGCATCTAGGACAGCAGGGAAAAAGATGGCAAGAGACCGCTGGCGAAAATTTCCCATCTGCCCACAGCCTCATGAAGGCACTGCTCCAGTCACCTCTCCGCGCCTGGGCAAATGGAGGGCTACGCTGATAAAGAAAGACGTAATAACGACAACTTCGGGCATGTCTTACGTGGAAAGATATGTCCACCTAGGGTGTCATGTTCCATATGCAGAATTCATACTCCCAAACAGCAGGGAAGCTTGAGGAGTTAGAGTCCAAGTCAAAGTTTATCGTGGCATGGTCTTCTGAAGGAGGCCAAAACTTCACCTGCCACATTCCACGAATTTGGCGCAGAGCAAATCAGGAAATCCCTTCCAAAAGTCCTGGGGGAGTTGAGAAAGAGGCTGCACTGAACCCCGGCCAGCCTCCAGGAGGAGCAGAAGCAAAATCGCCACCTGCGCATCTTCGAGGGCAGAGAGGAGAAACGAAGAGAAACGGAAAGAGCAAAAGATGAAACAAGAGGAAAGATGAGAAAAATGAGCAAAGAAGAGAATGAGAACCAGAAGGAGACAGAGACAAAGAGAGAGAGAGAGGAAAAAAAAAATCGAGTTGGCCCGCCTTTGGTTCGTGTGAAAAGGAAAATCACACAGACCAAGCATGCAGAATTCATGGTGGAATCCTTACACTGCACCCGCTTCCCAATCGCAAGGCCGGAAGCCCGGCCCTTCCAAAACGTAAGGTCGCTTTCCCATGTGTTGGGACCCTTTAACTGGGCCGAAAACGGTTGTCCTCGGGGCACATGGCCTTGCTTACGCGAATTGTGTGAAGTCTGGGCTGATTGCCTGGCATTTTAGGACGATTTCCCAGACCGATCGCGCAAGCGGTGGCATCCTGCCCTCAAACGCCACATTTATTCCAACTACAAATCCTTGGCCGCCCCGCTAGGCGCGCGAGCGGCCTCAGCGCAACGAGGTGTGTCCGCTGAATCTTCGCCTTTTGTTCCCCAAACTTGGTTGAACACAAAGAGGCCTCCCGAAAAAGTGCAAAGAGCAACCTTACAACTTCTGGGGGATATTATATAATGGAGTTTTGTGGTTTCCCGAGTCCCAAAAGGACCCAACCTCTCCAGCTCTTCACGCGCAAGTGCACAAAGCTGACGGCACATTTCTCGCCAAATGCCAGCGTGCGATTGGCTTCCTGAGCCCTCCGTCCGTCATTCCGGCACCTCAGGTCGAATCCCGGCAGAAGGCCTCAAGCCCAATTAAACATGACTTCTAGCAACATGAATGATTCTTGCTGCCCACTCAAGATGAACACAACCCAAAATGCAAACAACCAAAGGCTTAAGCTAGACAAAAAGACACACCAAGAACGGTAAGATATGATGGATGCGCCCATCCTCTCTTTCACCAGATTGGCAATGACCGCTGCAATGCCTCTGAATGCCGAGGAGCTATTGTGACATGTTCCGGATAGGTGGCGTCTGACAGGATGCCGCACATGCCGCAGACCTCAGGCAAGCAATTGCCATCCTAGTACATTTTGTCCACAAGTCCAAGAGTCTAGGCCACCACTCACCCCAAGGGCCCCAACTCCAAGAGCGACCACTTGTTTTGGGAAGAAGCCCAACGCATCCGGAGGAACAAGCACTCCCAGCTGAACCTTCATGATGTGCGACACCTTCCCCTTCACGCGAGCGTGCTATTGAACAAATGCGCAGCCAACAACGCCCGCAAACTCCAGCACTGCTAATCTGGGAGCTGCAGCAGACCCCCCAAAAGGTCAACAAGCACGGCCAAACGAATAAGAGGGTGGCCACCTTTTTGGTCAAGTTCAGCTAGTCCAAGTGGTTGCAAAGTGCTCTCCCAACTTCCAGCAACAACCAACCTCAACCATGAGTGACGTAAATCTCCAGCGACAATACACACGTGCTTCCACGTTGAATGCGCTGCCTGCTACCTGAGGGGAAAAAAACACCTATTGCCTCAAAGTCCGCTCACTGCCTATTCATATTTCCCAGATCCAAGGCTCCAGTTCCAAGGTCGGGCCGAGATGCGGGCACCTCCTTGGCACCCCCCTCGCACCACACGCCCTCCTGCGGGTTCTGGTCCGTGCCACAGAAGCCTTCGGAGCCCCGGTCCTCACTGATGGATGCCAGTCAAAACTCATACCGATGGACGAAATCCACTTCGCAAGTCCCGAAGAAAACCCGGAATGAGGATCCCCCTGTAAATACTAACAAAGAATGGTTTCCATGGTTTCTTCACAGTACTCTCCAATTCCAAACCGACAAAGGTATCAAAACACATCGGCACGCTGACTGTTTCTGGTTGGGGACGCCTTCTGCTACCTTCCGGTTGCCCAGGTAGGTGTCGTGGAGTCTTGGGGCATGATCACGGTTGTCTTAGCATGAGCCCTTGCGACATCTGTCCAAATCCCATGAGGGACGGGTCCAGGACCAGCCCTCTAACCCCACAACAGCCACCCCAACTTGATGGACTTTGGCCTGGAAACCGAGCTGTCTGAACACAGGTGGGGTTGTTAAATCTGCCAAACCAATGGAGCGCAAGCCCATCGGCTTTTGGCTTCCTTTTAGGCAAGTCGCAGCGCTTGGGGCTATTCAGCTCCCGGCAAAGGGCAAAGAATCCCTTGCCTCCTCAAGAAATCGCTTCATGTTGGCCAATTGGCACCAAGCCCGTTGCGTCCACAGCTTAAAGTTGTGCAAGCACAAGACATGGTCGCTCAATGCAGGCAAGCCAAAAGTTGTGCAAACACAAGACCTGCTTGCACTAGCCAGGTTCGGTAAGTCTGAAAAAGACTAGGGCTGCCCCTCCAACCACTAAGGGGGCGTGTTGAATGCTAAAATGAGTTGATGTCCACATTTCCTGCACTTACATGGTGCGTTAGGTACACCTTGCAATGGCTTGATCCCGCGAAGCTTTTGATTCGTAGCAACTGAAAACTACTGAAGTCGCCTCAGGAGACCAAAAAAAAAAACGTGGCCAGCGCTGAAGTGTCTTGCCCAGCGTCATGATCGTGGCGTAGCAGCCGCATGTAGCCATCTTCGCCCCAACCCTGCAGCAAATCCAGCCACACATGCTTCTATGTGGAGGCATCAGCCTGTGGCCCATTGGGGTCCATGGCCCTTTCCATTCAAAGGCCTCAAGCCTTCTAGGTTGCTCCCCTGAATGTCTGAAGTGACTGAAATCACCAGGCACAGCTCTACCGTGATGCGCCGGCTAAGTATAAGCCCTGTCTACAGCTACCATCTTCATAGGCCAGCAGAAGCTGGAAAAAGGCAACTTTAGTGCTTGTTTCCAGTTTGCATGTTCCCCCCCCCCACCCCCCCACCCCACTTTCAGGACAAAGGCCCGCAAGGCAATGCGGCTTGTCCATACATGGGGAACGCCCCCAATCGCTGCAACACCCTTTTGTGGCCACCTCAGGTTCCCCGTGTGCAACTTTGGCATCCGCGCCCGCCTTTCCCCAGGAGTTGCGGATAAGCCAGAAGCGATGGCCGAAGAAGGGATCCTGGCCATAGCCTAAGATAGCTTCCTGTGGACTGTTTCCGCGCAGCTGCCAGAAGCAGGAATCAAACACACATACACGCACACATCCCAAAGCATACTCCATTGACAGTGTCATTGTCGCGCCTCAAAGTTCACTCTCCTATACTATTGCTACACCGCGCCCACTGGGGACAATTTGGGGCACCTGAAGGGTACAACGCCCTGGAACACAGCTGTAACGGAGCGCTAGCTTCCAGCAAAGCAGCCAACCAGCAGCACCTTAAGGTCTGGTGACCCGCTCGCGCTTTGCAAACTGCCACTTGCCTTTGCTGCAATTACTGGGAAAGCAACCTTGCCACCCTTTTTAAACGACACCAGCATGAAGTGGGTTCTTCGGAGGCTAGGGGTGACGACGGTCCATTGCTTACATGTACTATGTGCATGGCGTGGCGTCACATCGACAAGCAAAATGACGCATTTAGGAGACAGCAACCCTAAGCAGGGAGCAGCATGGTTGATCGTGGCATCCTGGTCGCAGCCGTCAAAGACCCCGCTGCCATAGATATCCCAGCGTGACGCATCCACACCCACCACCAACGGTCCTCCGATTTAGCAGCGCTGGGATGCCGACTCCATCTCTAGCTTCCCCTTTCAGAGTGCAATCCATGGAATCCAAGGCCTCACCATCCAAATTGTTGAGAGAACGTACGGTACACCGCAAACAAAGCCACCAGAAAGCAATTGCCACCAACGTGCCTTCATGTCGTCCTTTGAAACTGGCACACCTTGAAAACATTCTGTGTTTGTGCGCGCTTCCTTTTTTGGGGGGATGTTATTTTAGAAAAGATCATGCCATTTTTTTTGTAGAGAACACCCCCATGCCTTTCTCCCTCCGGGGTAAGCACTCCGCAAGTGCCACGCACTCAACCTCCATGTCTGGAGTTTGCCCTGGCCTTTCTGCGTGAGGGCCTGCAAGACCGAGTGCAGATTGTTGCTCGGAAGGTGCGCGAAGCCTGGGCACCAGCGCCCTACTTCCAAGCGAACACAAGCCACCCTGACCCAAATTCTCAGGGGGTATGTGGTTCCGTCAGGGGCTGGATCTTTGGGCTCGGGCCTCGGGCTCCCAAAACCTCTGGCCCCGCCTGCCAGCTGGACATGAGGCCGCCCAGCCACGCCGGCCGCGCACGCATCCTCCCGCTCAGCATCGCCCCCATAGGCTGCGTGGGAGCTGAGGCCATATTTGCTGACATACCTGCTGCCGTGGTTCCGAGCTTTTCCAGACTCCAGGACTAGAAATGTCATTTGCCAGCCGAATATCAGGGATCCTTCCAGAAAGCTGCATCACAGGTGAAGTCGTGGGTGAGGTCGCAAAGCTGGCGGCAAGGCCACTATCATTTGCCCAACTTACTGCAAGTACACTAACTAGAAACGTGGCAACTGACAAGGTATCCTTCCTTGGTTTCCGACATGCAGCGTTTTGGAACCCCTCCGCCCCGATGTCAAGCAAAGTAAGTAGTCCTGGACGCCAGCACCCAACATGTTCGCAGCAACCCCAAGCCACGTCTTCAGTATTCAGATGGAAATGATGCGAGTTTGCAAAAAACTGCCATCCTGAAGAAGGGTTGTGCGGGCAATTGTTGACCACAGGTTCACAGGTTTGGCACTTGGCGATATCGGGTCAAACAAAAATATGCGGCGGCTTTCCAGCGGAAACGCGGAGTTCAGCCAAAGGCGAAAAGGTAGGCCGAAAGCCAACGAGCTTGAGAGGCTGCAAACTAAGACAATATACTGTGAGACAATCACAAGCCAGCCGCCAAGTCAAGAGCCTGGGGAGGGAAAACACCATCCCAAAACGTGCACGTGAATCCTTACCGAGGCAGGGGTGGGCTCCTTCCATCCACCTGCTTTCCCAAACTCAAAGGGAACATGGGTTGACATCGCTCAATTTCCTGCAGTCACGCATCTGCTTGTCCAAACCCACAGGAAATTGTTCCCCAGGTAGCTGAGAGCTATAGGGGTTCCAACTTCTAATGCAGAGGGGAAAGTGATTTGCGAGATTGATGGGCTGGTGCTAGGGGGCGTGCAGTTTGGGGTGCCGGTGTAGGTGCTGATTGTGGTGTTGTTTGAGGTGCTGATAGCAGTGTGGGCGCATCTTTTCAAGATTGACGGTAGGGTGCTAGGGGGCATGCAATTTGGGGGTGCTTGTGCAGGTGCTGTTTTGGGGTGATGCAGGGGGGAATGCAGTTTGGGGGGCTGGTGCTGATGGTGCTGTGGGACGCAGTTTGAGGGGAGCTGTTTGAGGTGCTGGCGCATTTTTGCGATATTGACGCTCGGGTGCTATTGGGCATGCAGGTGACGGTGCAGGCGCATGGTTGCATCTTGACGGTAGGGTGCAAGGGGGGGCATGCAGCTTGGTTGGTGGCTTGGGATTCTGTTTGGGGTGCTGGTTGGTTTTGCAAGATTGACCGCTGGGTGTCTTCGGGGGTGCTGTTTGGGGTGCTCTTCAGGGTGATGGTCGGGCGCATTTTTACTCGATTGAAAGCCGGGTTTGCTTGGGGCGCTTTTGGAGGTGCTGGTGTGCAAGCACTGCTATCTGGGGTCTATGCTGGTGTGTGTTTTTTCCTGACAGTCCCTTATGAGCAAACACGTTCCGATTCACCCGTGGCATAAAAGGCAGGCTGCTGGAAGGCGAGTTCTGCACTGGCCCCGCTGCAGCCGCCCTTGCCCCCACAGTGCCGGGGGTTGTCCACGCAATCCTCGGCACAGTCCAAGGGAAACTTGGGAAATTGAAACTGCAGCTCTTCAACCAGTGAGGGTATGGCATCTACAACTTCGTAGTCTGACCAAAGCCTGCACATTGGAACTACGGCTAGTCTCCAATTGCTTGGGTCGCCCTCTGGCCAGAAACAGCCAATCGTGGCCATTTTACTTGAATCATCAAACGGGTCTTCTTCTGAGAAAGGCGGCCATTGCTGCAACAAGCAAACCCAACAGGTTGTCACCAGGCCAAGCTGCCAGCAGCTGCTTCACCGACAGCTCCTGGGGGGCCTTCTTCCCGTAGATCTCAGCCTGGGCTTCCAAATTTCACGAAGTGCAAACAACCCTGGGCTTTTGCCTTGAGGAGGCGCCTGAGGCACCTCTAATTCCAAGGGCACGCATCAGATACCCCGAACGCACGACCCACAGAGCGAGCGACGTGCAGCTCCAGCGCCCCTGCCGCCGCTGCGGCCCAGCAGGAGCCACAGGCGCCCTGTTCCCGAATCCGACCGCTGCCGTTCACCGCCGACCGCCTCCCGAGTTTGGCGGAACTCACCGCTCGTATGATGGGCACTTCGGGTCGCCCGTCATACGCCACCACTTGCTAGCATAGTTCCTGTTCGATGCCGGGATGAGGGGTTGTGTCACCATGACTATTGACTGGAACCAGGGGGGCCGGGAGGCGGGTTGGGGGGCCCGTCGCCTGGGATGTAGTGGGGCTTAATACTCCAAGGCGCTGGTCACGCTGGAGAACAATCCATACAAGCATGGGTAGGGGTTTGGACCGGACGCCCCCGTTGCCGGCAAACCTGGTGCTGAAGGTAAAGCAATCACTGCTGATTGACCACGAAAGCATCCGAATCCTTTCCGTAGCCCATCAATGCACACGATGAGGACCAACTGAGACCAGTGCCATCCACAATTCAAGCCGAACTCCCTAAGCCACCCTTTCGCTCAACCTTTTTCCGTGACAAATAAACCATATGTGGACAAGCTCCAAAAATGAAATAGATGTTTTCTGGTAGATCCCAAGGGTCGCAGACAGACTCCCACCCCGCCAGTCGAGGGCCACCGGCAGGCCGGGCAGTGGTGCTCGGGGCTCCCGCCCTGCCAGCCTCAAACCCAAACAGGCCCTGTCTCAAAAGGCCCGTGTTCGCTGCCCGGAAACACGACCCATCAGCCAGACCAAACAAACACGCACACACACACACACAAAAAAAAAAAAACGGGGGCAAGCCGCCGAAGTGGTCACTCGACCGTTTCCTATCCGCCAGAGCAAGCAGAGAGACTTC
Organism: Effrenium voratum; assembly: GCA_963377175.1. Lineage (NCBI taxonomy): Eukaryota > Dinophyceae > Suessiales > Symbiodiniaceae > Effrenium > Effrenium voratum. The sequence goes on from CAUJNA010003227.1 coordinate 646,033, forward strand.
GTTGGTGCGGGCTGGGACAAAAACTGCATAGAAAAACCAATGCCGCATGATAGAACATGGAGCCTCGGACCAGCTTGCGACTTGAGGAAGAAAATTGAGGGGCGGGGTCATCGATTTTGACACGAACAGGGGCATTTGCTTTCCCCACCCAGTTGCATCATTTAAAGTAAGACCCTTTGAAATTTGATTTGCCCAAAGATGGTTAGAGACCACACCCTTCTACCCTCAAGAAACAAGCCCATGTAGAATCGCTCTTGAAGCAATGGCCCAAACAAGCAAACCACGCCCTTTCCTAGATGTCCTTTTACAACAAACATGGCACTGAGTTGTAAACGATTGGAACCAAACCGAAACCAGCGGAATTGTCCTATCCAACAAGAACCATCAACAGGACACCTAACTTGACCAAGAGCACGCCTAAACTGACGAACCCAAAAAACAACGTCTTAACTAAGAACAACGACCTGAACCCTTTCTTCACGCATGCCAAGCCCCCCCACTTCAGCAGCTCATCAGTCAGCTGCCGCAGGCGTGTGTGGCCAAAGTCGGAGCGCCTCACACCGCCTCAACACTGGAACAACAAGGACTCTGTTACTTCTAGCACCCTAGTCTCATCTAGCTTTGCTTTTGAATAGGGTCCAAAAAGGATCCATGACTGACTCTTTCTTTCTTTCTTTCATTTCATTTCTTTCTTTCCTTCCTTCCTTCTTTTTGTTCTTTCTGTCTTTCTTTCTTTCTTTCTTTATTTCTTTTCTTTCTTTCTTTCTTTCTTTCTTTCTGTCTTTCTGTCTTTCTGTCTTTCTGTCTTTCTGTCTTTCTGTCTTTCTTTCTTTCTTTCTTTCTTTTCTGTCTTTTGTTTCTTTTCTTTTCTTTCTTTCTTTCGCTGCTTTAAGGGAGATTCCCCCCTCGCTCTCTCTCCTCCTCCTTCTCTTTCTCAGCGTCAGTTTGAACACAAAATGGATTTCCACCGTTACACGCACCTTCGGCGGAAATCGAGGGACGTCCTTGGCCGGAGCCAGACTCCCAAGTCGACTTCTTGTCAGATCGGCATCTTTGAGTGCTATAAGATCAGAACTCAGTCTAGCAGTCGAAAATCGGAGCTCGAAAAATCCATCACGCTGCGCCTCTCCCTTCGATTTTTCCGCGCGCGCGATTTGATACGACGCAACACGAGATCCTGGGCTTCGGGCTGTGCAGCTGCAGGAAGCTCTCGGCGCTGCGCTTGGCTGGGCGGTGGCCCAGGAGCCGCCGAAACTCCGCGTCGCTCAGGTCCGCTAAGCCGTTCAGGGCCGCCTGCCCCAAAGTCTCCGGCGTTTGGAGTGGTTGTTAGGATCGGGGTGGTCTCCCCGCGAATTTTCTCCGAAAGACACGCCCCAAGTCCTGTGTAAACTTGTACAGGCAGTGCTATATCCAATTACAATTAAACTCAGTAGTGGTTGCAATGACACAAGCCCACCCTTTCATGAAAGCACTTCATGTGTGGCTTTCATTTTGCATGAGTAAGAAAGACCGGATACATAACATCCTTCTGAGGGCTTACTATGGCTTATTCATCCCGTGGTCAGACTTGGCACATCTTGGCACGCCCTGCAAACCGCAATTGGACCCCAGGTGCCACCATATGGTTCTCGCACTCCGCGGTCGGCATCATCCCCCCCACGCCCCCCGTCCGCCCACCTTCCAGGGGCTATTTTTCCGCCCGTTCACCGCCGCCACTTTCGCGGCCCTCGAGTTGAAGAAGGCCAAGCGCTGGGCAAAATCTGAGGTGTTGCCGCGGCCTGCAGAGAAGAGCGAGCTAGTTGGCCAAAACGAACTCTTTCCCCACAAGGACACAAGAAAATTGGTGACGTCTTTGGTTTGTGAGTCCTCCGTTCCCTCATTCATCAGATGGTGCCAACATTTTGATTGGTGTGACAAGCATGGGGGGAGTGTAGGATTCCTTTTTGCTCTCTTAGGCCAAGCTGAAAAGGGCCCCTCAAAAAAGACACAGTTGCAAGAGTTGGTGGCCCGAACGAGAGAAACATAATTGCAACCATTGCTGTGTGGTTGGTTGAATACCCTTTTTCGTGGGCGTCCCGAACCCGACAAAACAAAGGAATTGCAAAAAGGAGACTGCCCGGAACAACTGGGTCTGGAAGCTGCGCTTGCAGGCTTGATCTTTCACAAGGACTGAAACTTGCAGGACCGCCCTTTGAGAATCAACCTGCCTAAGGTTTTCAAGCCTACCTAACAAACAAAATTGAACCCTCCAAGGAGGGGGTTTTCAGGAACAAGCCCTTTGTTGCTTTATATCAGCTCTTTGTTCCTCCCCTCCTCCCTGTCTCCCCTCTCCCCCCCTCCCCCCGCGCCGTATGCAGCGCGGAACTCCTCGTAAGCGGCGCTTCGCACGCGCACCGAAGCCGCGAGCGCAGGCAGCGCCTCGGTTGGACAGGAACCGAAAAGTACGCCCAAGCTACCGCTTCCCCACAGAAAAGATGGACGAGAGAAACGTAAACCCCCGCCTGATGAGCAACAAAAAACGCAAACACGCCAATGTCCCTGCCAGCCTACTGTCAACTTCTCTTGCGCGCGACGCTGCGAACCGATGCTGCGCGAAGCTGTGCTGATGCTGCGCATGATGCCTTCGCGGTGCTGTGAATCGATCATGCGTGCGAAGCTGCGCATGATGGCACGCGTGGTGTGACGCATGATGCTCCGCGCGACGCTGTGCGTGATATTGCGCATGATGCTGCGCATGATGCTTTTTCTTGGGCATCATCATGCTCCGCGCTCTTCTCAACCTCTCTTGTCATTGTCTGTGCGCAGCTTGGCTGCACAAGAAGACTGGCGGCTTACCTGCAGGAGCACTTGCACGGACGATGGAAGTGTACTTTCTGGCGCTGCTTTGGCTCTAGAGTTGCGACTTCCAAGCTGGAAGTGCGAGAGTGCGCTGTCCAAACTTGCTTTTTGCGCTGCAGAAGGGCAACAGCGAGAGCGCTTTGACACGCACGATCTCCGCAGAGCGCTCGCCGAGCTCAAGCGCGGCGCGGTGCCACGGAGCGCTTTGACACCACGATCTTCGCAGAGGGTTCGCCGTCCGCTGGGCTCAAGATTCGGACGGCGCCGCCGCGAGAGTGGGCCTGCGATCTCCACAGAGGGTTCGCCGCAGTCGAGACACATTCGCGGCGCCGCAGAGAGCGCTTCAACACGTTGCCAAGCTCAAGCGCAGGGTGCGCTTCGATTGCGTCCGGCCTGAAGAAAAGCTACAGTAGCTTGTAGTTTTTTGATGGTGACCTGACACCCGAAAATTTGGTAGGAGAAGCTGGAAGTAACTCTCGGAAAGTTGGCGGGGGGAGTTGCCAGGGTGAAATAACACCCGACAAGTTGGCAGGAGAAGGTGGCGGGTGAAGTTTGCAGCCGGCTTTAGGAGAAGAACAGCTCACATGCTTCCGGGAAAAGCAAGGAAAAAAGCCAATCTCAAAGTAAGGTTAAAATAGACCCGAGAAAGCTGGGGACCCAGTGTTGTCTCCGGCTTATGGGGGCTACGGGCATGGATCCGTCCTTTTCTTTGACGAGAACTATACACAAAGCCCGTGCCGCCTCACGCCAACAAGAGCCAAACATCACGTCCGTCGAGCGCGTAGCCAGAAACTCTGGCCATTGTAGGCTTGTAGGTTCAATAATTTCAAAAACCGCGGCTCACCCGCGCACTTTCCAACGATTTCTTCTTTTGGGGTTGCCTCCCTCTGTGTTTTTCCCGGCTTCGCTCAATTCAACCCCCCTTTGCTTTGCACGATGCTGCGCTGTGGGAAACGCCCGTCTTTCTCGGATTCCCCATGCTTGCACGCAAGGTCTCTGCAAGAACCCCCAACATCATCACACGTGTTGGGGCTGCACTTGCTTGTGTGCCTTGGTTTGGACGCAACCCTCCGCACCCCCAGCATCCTGGTGATGCTGGTGGCGTTTGGTCGTTGATGGCGTGGTTATATCTGAGGCTCCGAGCACCTGCTACCAGCAAAGCCGGCGGAATTTTCACAAAAGGAGTTGCCACAGAGGTGTTTTGCGCACATGCCGAAGAGCCGAACTCATGCACAGGGTCATAGAGGCTCTACTCACTCTATTCGCCAGCTCTCGCAATGCGCAGCTTTTGCACAGGTTTCGCGCAACACGCAAACCTACATACCCATGAACACATGTCTCTCTCTCTCTCTGTCTCTCTCTTTCTCTCTGTCTGCAGCAGCGCTAGTACCAGATCGGGGATAGATAGAGATGCGAACAGCTACTTGTCCTTCATTCAATTCATAGATGGTTGATTTTCCCAGACAAATCCTTTCAGAAATTGTCCAATGATTTCATGTTCTTTGAGACGTGGGCGGCGGCATGGCAGCAAGCTTCATAAACAGCGTGGTCCAGCCTCCTTACCCTTTTTGTGGGTGGCGCATTCGTCCCGTCGCTTGGCTGCGTTTGGCACCAAGGCACTTGGGCCTGGGACAATCAAGGGCTTCGAAAAAGGAGACTTTCAGAAGCCCCCTGCGCCCGAAAAGGCCTGTATGCCAAACAATTGTCAAACAATTGTTGGCTTAAACATTTTGTAACATGCCATTCTGGAAGCTCTATGAGTAAACACCTTTCCTGGGGATCGGGGCGTACCGTTGGCTTGAAACAAGTCCTGCTCCATTCGTCCAACCCCTCGTGCAAGCAAGGCGCCGCAAGCAAGATGTGCCGGATGAACATGGAGGCCGAATTAAGTACAATTAGAGGCTACTGATCATCCCAAGGTCACCGAGATTTTGACCCGTGTGCAGAACTGATCATGCAGGCATGGCTGCCTTGGAATTCCTGGCATGGATCAATTTGAAGTGAAACGCCCGTGGCGCGCGCGATTTGCGCGGGCCGGGGGCTTTCTTTGGGCTAAATTCGAGGCTGAAAGCTGTCGGAGAAAAAAGCATCGGCCGGGAGGCAACTGGCACACGCTTCGTCAACCCCTGAAGCATTCCTGCGCGCTTTTCTCCCGCCTAAGCCATGCGCCGTGCAACCGCGAAGCACTTTGCTGAGCATCCCAGAACATAAGGCAGCCACTTCTTGACGGCATTTCGACATGGACACCGATGTCAAGCAAAAACACTGCGGCCATCAACTCAGCACCCTTCACCCCGGGACAGACTTGCAGTTTCAGGCCAAACGCTAGCTAAACTTGGCAAAGCGTTCTTCAAGAAAGGCCGGCAAGCAGAGGAAAGCTCAGCATCTTGAGGAAACGTAGGAAACTTTGCCCTAACAGAACAGCCGCCGACCTCTGGTCGAGGCGGGCAGCACAAAACATGATTGACTGACGCACCACGCGCCCTGTTGGCTGCCTAGCGGATTTAACCTTTGGATTTTTGAACGCCCCTTCAGGGAGGGCTACTTCAGGTTGATTTAAGCTTGCCACACCATAAGGAGATCTTGAAGAGATCATGCAGAGTTTGCGGCGCTCGGCTCTCATTCCCCTTCTGCGCAAAGGCAGACCACCATTGAGAGCCTCTTGCTGCTCCAACATGCACCGCTCGATGCCCAACAAACAGCTACACCTGGATCAATATCGCCGCGCTAGTGATGAAGACCAGCAAAAACAAATCGTAGGTGAGCTGCCGCTGAAGGTACAAATGCCGTAGCTCCTGCCGAAGTACTTTCCCGTGCTGTTTGGGCCAAGCAGCTGATGTGCCAGCCGGCTCTTAGAGAAGTTTGTGGAACATGGAGCTTTTCCCGCAATGGCCATAAGAGACGACAGCCTCATGACTGGGATGTTAGCAAAACAAACTGTTTCTTGCCCCCCCCCCAATGAAACATAAATAAAGAAGCAAAGAACTGAACATCATGCCAACCAAAAAAGACAAATGGAGAAATAAATCAAACACATACATATATAGAGAGATAACGCAAAATTTTCGACAAGTAAACAAATGAACTGACCCTTAATTTTAATGAACAAATGAATAAGTTGTGCGCAAATAATACATCATAATAAAGTAAACAAAACACATACACCCAACGAACATGGCCCCCTAAATCAATCGCGTGTTCTTCCACCCGAGTCCAGGCGTTTCGGCTCCTGCGCCAGCTGGGTCTCCAACAGGACTGTCCACAGATCTTCGTACTTGGCGATGTCGCCACAGACCGTCGTCACTGACGGAGCGCTCAGATCCCAAAAAGACACCCCGCTCCAATTCACCCTTTTTCTCGAACTCTCTCTGCCTCCCGCTCTCTCTTTCTCTCTCTCTCTCTCTCTCTGCCTCTCTGTCTGTCTGCACTTCCCCTTGCTATCCCTTGCTTTCCACAACTGGGGCAGCTGAGGGCCGCTTTTGTCCATCCACCCTGCGAGGGTCGCCCCTGCCCATCGCAAGCCAATCGCCCAACGTGGAGCTGGCCTGCTTCCTCTTCCATCTGCCCCGGAGCGGGCCTTGTCCGATGTCGCTCGCCAAAAGTGAACTCCGTGTCCCGTTTCCCGTCGCCCGTGTCAGTCCGGTCTCCCGTGCCCCGTGTCTGTGTGTCCCGTATCCGTTTTTACATATAAATATGTTTTGTTCATATCAGCCCGTTCTTTTGCAAAATGTATCACGCACGGTACCGGACAAGCGCAAGTGTAAGGTAACCTCATGTACTTGCCAAGCAACACAAATGTGCTAGCTAGCGTGCCAACATGTGCGAACCTCCAACCCCAACAAAAGCCAGACGCTCTGTTGCAAAGGTCTGACACAAAGTTTCAGACAACGCCTCAGGTCCGTAGGCCAGCAGGTGCACGCTCGTTTGAAAGATGCCACTTCCGGTAACCTGCCCCGATTGATCACGCCATCTGCCTGGTTAAGCTCGCTTCAACAATTGGCGCTCGCTTTCCCATTTCAACCCGCCACTGGCTGCACGCGCAGCCGCTTCGCCCCCTCTGCATTGCCAAGCTACGGCTCCAACTCGTCCATATCCTCCTCACCTGCCAAAGCAAAGAGGGTGGAGCGTGAAATCGGGGAATGGAACTACTCGTCCAGCACGTGCAACGCTCCAAACCAATATCATTTGCAAGGCATCGCGAGAACAATCTGATCTGCCTGCAAGCTGCCTCCATGTCGGGTGCCTCCAACATGTTCATTCCCTCCCAACTTCGCGTTGAATTCCCCAGACCCTTGGCGGCAGCAACCGCCAAAGGGGGCTGCCAGCGCGTTTCTGAATCTGCCTCACACTTTTGGGAAAGTAGATGCCGCTGGCAAATCACAAACGGAAACCAAGGGAATCCATGCATTTCCGACCAAGCTCAAATGAAACGGCTAAGCTGAAACCAAGCCCGTAGCAAGGCCGCCACGACTCCGACCCGCCTCTCTCCCCCACGGAGCTCATCCAACGCCCAGCAAAGACGTTGTCGAAGAAGGCGATGGTGTCCGCATCCTCGCCCCCTGCAGCTGACGATCTCAGATTCACCCGTGGGGGAGACTGCTTCCCCAAAAATGTAAAGGATCCCCTGGGCATATGACTCATACACTCCAACTCATGAAAGACAACCGGTTCTCCCAGCGGGCTGCCAGCCACTTTAAACCCACAGGGTTTGGCCAAGAGACCAGTTTTCGGCACCTCCCATGATTCAAGACGACAGAGCGGGCCCCCAGCAGCAGCATCCTTTTTGTCAATCCTGCTTCTCAGACCTCAACCTCTCAAATCTCAACTCAACTCAATCCTGGGCTTCAAATCCCTCCCAACTTGCCAACATGGAACCGAAGATCGTCAACTACAACCAGGTTTCCAAAGCGAAGAATTTGACCGAAGGGATCAGGCAGAGTCCTTCAAGTGGATTGGATTTTTGAGTTAGGCCCTAACATGGCCGCAGGCCTCCAAAAGCCCCGGTTTTGCATGTAGCTAGTTCACCGTGCTGAAGGTCGGGGAACCTGTCCCCAACAAACCTCCCTCGACAGCATTCGCCCTTTCATGCGGTCCTCCAGCACTGGGGAACTTCACGGACTTCATCATCATCCTGGCGCACTGAGACATGCCGGGCCCTGTCAGATGCGCCCGGCCCAAGTCCATGCGCTCGAGATGGTAGGGAGTGGCTCAAGAAGGTTGGGAATGAACCCGAAGGGGATCTCCTGAAAGCCACAAGGGATGGTTTAGAGAGGTTCCCTCCTTCCCTCCTGAACCGGCAAGTCAGACTTGGAAAGCGCCACGCACTCTTTGGTCTTCGCTGGGTCACGCGCCTCCTCCGTGCCACTGGCATCGCCAGCATTGCAACAATTCCAGTCGAGACCGCGCGAGAAATGCCCAGGGTCCATTCGGCCCCTGATGTCGACCCCGGATTGATCAACCCGGACAATATCGAGGAGTGGTTTTCCTGAAAGGCGCCTACAAGGAACCTATTCACCAACCTTGGCTTTATTCAGCCCAGGTCCCATCATTCCGGAAAGGCCCGGAGGTTGTTGCCTGCCAGCGTGACCTCACAAGTCAACTGCGCCAGGCAGGAGCCGTCCGTGATGGAGTTGTAATCCTGACACTTGGGGATGCCGTGGTTCTCGCCCTTTAACCAACATGTCCAGTGGAATGGAATGGATCCCCTGCCAAAAGCTTGCGATTTGGCCAGATCCGGTGCTCGCATTGGCTTCCTAGTAAAGAAAGGGCTGGTCTTTTTGTGTAGAAACCCTCTTTCAAGGGGGCACTGGTGTGGAAACTCAAAAAAATCACAGCATTTTAAGTCCAGATCCCCATTTGGACACCTTCGCAGTTGGGCTCATCAACCTGCCAGATTGATAGTTCGGCTTCCCTCTCAAATGCCACCCCCCAACAAAAACCAACCAGGGGTTTCTTCGATCCAGGGCTCCCAAGGCAAATCCATCCAGGTCCTCCAGTAGAGAGGTTAGAATAAGGGTATCCTGTTTCTGTAGTCTGCTTTAGTAGGGGAACCATCCCCGTAAAAGGGCACTTCCGGGGGACCTAGCCATGCAAACCCTCTCAAATCCTCTCCCCCCACGTCCAGCTCCAAGCTCTTCAGCGCTCGGCTCGCTCCCAAAGACTCCGCCAACGCCTCCACCAGGCATTCCCGGTGGCAATTGAGTGCGCTCCATGGCTGTGGTTGTCAAAACCCATGGGATCCCATTTTGGTTGGTGCACCACCCATTCTAGAACCTATTTTAGCGGGGATTGGGATGTTCACTGCAGGTACGATGTGGATTTTGACCCATGGCCACATGTCGCCCAACTGCAGCGGCATTCAATTAGTCCATTGCTGCCGGCGCTCCTTGCCCGCCGGTTCTAAAGTGGGGCCAGGAAAGTTGCTTGGGCAAATGGCCGTAAACAGACTGGCTTTTTAGGCATCCCCAAGTAAAGAACATTGATCATGGGTGCTCCCTTTGCAGTTTGCGCATGTCAATCTGCAGCCCGATTCAGCTCGCAGCCTTGGCCCCCTCGTCGCCAATTCGGTTTTCCTCGGCATCCAACGCCAGACAAACAAACGTAGTTGCCCCTAGTGCACAACATATGACCTGGACTGCCCACTTCTGCTATCACCTAAAAAGCTCTCCCAACGACTGCAGAATTGAGGCGGGGTAACGGTTCCCTGGCATTGCAGAATTTCCTTGAGACGCCCAAACGAGGCTGTAGCGAGCTGAAACGGAACATGTCCGGCGGCTAAGGCAAACGATGAATGTACAAACCATACCACATGAACAGCTTGTGCTCCTGGCAACTTACCCGGGTGCCATGAGCCATCGAGCAGGAAGTGCAACGGCCCAAGGGTTATGTTGGGCCCTTTGGCATCGTTGGCACGGGCCGTGTCCATTCTGAGCAAATTTTACGGGGCTTCCGAGCGTTAAAAATTCATTGTCCTGTTGGTTTCCCGTTAGACCAAGGTAAAACGGGTAGCCTTTAAAACTGAAAACCAGCCCCCCCCCCCCCCTTGTTGCGGGGCCCGCACGGCCAGGCCAATGCTGGTGAGGCTGGAGTTGTCCGCCAACTTCTGCGCCAAAGCCTTCGCAAATGTGTGGCCTTTCTGGGACACGGCTACCATCTGAGCAGACAAAAGGAGTTGATTGTTGAACAAGAACTGAGCCATTCAGCAGAAACTTTGATTCTCTCTGTCAGATGGCTCGGGTGCCCTCACGGCTTGGATCCTCGGCCTTGGCGCCAAAGTCGCCCAGCCGGTTGGACGCCAGCCTGAGCGTCCAAACTTTTGGGGGAGAAGCCAGTGAAGAACCCCCGGGTGACCCAGAACCCTCCTCAAGCCTAAAGAAAGAACACGTGTCCGATTGCACCGTTACGAAAAAATATCAAGTTTCATGGCAAGAAACCAAAAGAAAAACCGCCGGTTTAGGGGCCTATGCATCCTATGTTGGAAAATAATTGAAATCAGACCTTTGGATCGCATCGCTATAGTCAAAGCCCTTCCAAAATCACAAAGAGGATGCCACACCTATGGCGCTGGAACCAAATCAGGACTAACCCGCCGCCATTCTAGAAAATTTGGGAATCACCTGTGAGACGGTTTGAAAGGGAATCCAGAAGGAAACCAACACTTGGACAGGTCCATAAATGCATCGACATGCCCAGAAGCAAGTAGTTTGCCCAGGCTGTGAAACCTTCTTTCCAAAAGGCAAGCGGGCTTGTGGATGCTGTGCACTTTCTTGCGTCCTTAAGGGGCCCTTCGGCGAGCTCAAAAATGGCTTATATAGCAGCTGAAGCCTGCGTCGGCCTCTTGGCTTGAAAGCATCCGTGTCTCCCATCGCCTGGAAAGTGCACCAGAGGAATTGCAAAAGATGTGGTGGAATCCACTGAACCCAACTCCACCCTACCCCACCCTACCCCACCCTACCCCACCCTACCCCACCCGACCCCACCCTACCCCACCCCACCCCACCCCACCCAGCTGACCCTCCGGGGCTCCTGGCTCTAAAGCCTCGAAGCTCCCCAGCACCGAGGCCAGGCTCTTGGCCCCGCTCAGCCGCAGCTCGTTGCCCCGGAGGTCCAGATGCAAGGCCCGCGGGCCTCCCACGCCGAGAGCTCCAGGAGATGTTCGCGGCGGCTTGGGCGAAAGACCCGAAGGATCCGAATTTCGGGACAGGTTGGCAGAGTTACCCACCCGGGTACCCAAGGCAGGAGGGAAAGGACACCAAATGGGCGGACACTCAAACGCAGCTACAAAATTACCGCACATCGCACCTTGCAGGGAAAGTCAGCACAGGTGTTGGGGCGGCAGAATTCAGATCCCTGGCAACTGCTGGCAGTACTGCCCTGAGACTCCATCATAAGCAAAATTTGGGGGTCGGCCCCCTCCCGCCCCCAGTGCCATTCTTGAGGGGTGATGTATTCACTGTGCCTGCCCCCTTTCACTTCCCTCCGACCGACCCCAAGTCGAATCCTGCGTCCTGCAGCGCTTTGGCCAGCAGGGCAGCACCCTCCTCCTGAGATGAATGGCACATGCGTAGGTGTGTCTCAAATGAGCCATTTCGTTCCAGCTTTGTTTCAAAACAAACCCCGGTACACGTGCACTCAAAAACAAACACAGGGGAGGTTCCAATTTTGAAACCAAGATTCGTGACGTTGCATGAAGATTGTACAACAAACTTTGGGCTGGGGCTTCCTATCCGCAACAACCAGTGGACCTGTGGGAAACCCCAAGGACCTAGACTACCGCGGCCGAAGAAATAATAACCTTTGGGTCCACTGGCAAGGTCAGAAGTCATTCGGTTCATTCGCTCTGGCTTCGGAGGCTCAACAGCGTTTTACCCGGATCATAATTTACATAGAATACACTAGGATCATGTACGAGTGTGTCATTCCTAGCCCCAGAATGACCATGGGTAACCCTGTAACTTTCCCCCAGCGGTCATCCCATGTTCATCAGACCTTTTGATCAACCCCCAAACCAGCCCGGGCCCCATGGAGGTCCATTGGACCCTGATTGAACCCCGAGCGTGTGGGATTTTCTGAGAAGCTAGGTGGGCCAGGTCATGGCCAGGTCAACATCCAGCAACCTCCTGCAAGTAGCATCTAAATCTTCAAGGTCAATCCTTTGAGTCACGGGAAACCATGTGAGACAACCAATCTAAAGCTTGACGCATCCTGCAGGAAGTTCTCTGCGAGGTTCACCACTTTCAACTCCGGGCCTGCCAGCCTAGGCTGGTAAGCGGCAACCCTCAGTGCAAACTACTCAGCTTCACCTTGGGGATTAGTTCAACTCATGCTCAAACGGCAGAGAGATGGCGCTCGTTTCAGTTTGTGGCCAGGTAGTCCACTAAGGCACTTGAAACGGCCAACTGGTGAAGTGGCCGTTGGCGATCTAGTCTCTGAGACCAAGCGCAGCGTTTCTCAAGTATCGCCCCACCAGCCCAGACGGGAAGAGTCGTACTTTTCGCCGAACACACTTTGGCATTCCGAGTGGCACCAGCTGCGCCACAATCTCTGCCGCCTGAGCCGGGCACTTCGCGCTTTGGCGGGCTGATGCGGTTGAAGTTCTGGATATTTGCCTTTTTGTGGATCCAAACTAAGTAGTGGCACATCTCAGTTGATGCGCTTCATTGCAGTGTCCCTTCAACACGACCCAAACAAAGGGTTCCTATAGGGGGGCAACCGCTTCGCAAGACAAATCCCCACAGGTCGGCCCTCAAGCTGCGCGGCTGCACTTCGGCAGCTGGGACGCTCCGACCCTTTTCGACGACAAGCCACTTGCCCAAAGGCTCAAAGGTGTTCGTAGATGCCATGCTGGCTTAACCAGCTGGCTTCCCCCCATTCGGAAACCCAAAGGTCCTTCAGGACGTTCCAAGGTAAGTTGCCACGCGCAGGGCTCGGCCTCAGAGCCTTGACTTCTGACAGGAATCCTGAGGACCTCCCTGGTTTTACACTATTCCCCATTTATTCACCAAGGGAACTATCGAAAATGCATCACTTGACGGATGTGGACCTCCTACTGCGAAATGGGTGTCTGCAAATGGGAGTTTCGCACTGGTCCCTTTTCAAATGGCAGGTACGTATCCTCACATCTTGCACGTGGTTTCCCACACTTCCCCTTCAAACAAAACCCCATGCAAGCTCAATTGGGATTTGTCCTCTCCCAAAAAAATGTTCAAGCCACCCTTTGTTGGGGAGAAAATGGGTGCGCGTCTTTTTCGGAGGCCACCTTGTTGGCTCAGAAAGTGGCCGACGGGTCCATCACCACCTCCACCCCGAAAAAGCAAATCCGGACACGGGCTTTAGGCTTTGGAAACCGGACGCGCGGAGACCGGACGGGGCTTCCAACGGCGCCTTGGGGCCCAGGAGGTTGTCCCTGAGGTTCAGCTCTCGCAGGCTTCGCAGGTCGCCTGGAAACAGCAGCTGCAAGCCGGTCACCTCCAGCTGATTGTGGGCCAGGTTCAGCGCCTAGGCCACAAACGGCTTCCCACCTTTTCCGCCTGGCCCTCCAAATGGGGCTAACCCCAAACTTGTCCCCTGGTAGTTTAACTCTTGAACCAACCCCAAACGGATATCCCACAATTGGTTGAAACATGTTCTTTGGACTGGGATTCGAGTCGAATCGTACGCGTGCCCCCCCAACAATCACACAGGCTGACAGGAAGGTTTTTGAAGACTACCTTGCCGCAGACTAGAGGACCGCACCAAAGCCGGGCAGCCGACCGAAAAGGACGCCCAACGCATGTGCCTGCTCATTGGTGGCGCTCTTGCTAGACTAAGAAGCCGGTCAATTTTACCGGCATGGCTTTGATTGCGCAAGCCCCAAACAATGCGTGGCATCAGCGCCATATTGACACGGCCTAGACAATCTGCAGCTGATGCCCGAAGCATTGCTTTTGCTTGGCTTTACCCGTATGTTTTGAAGGGACAGTGTGCTTGTGATGCTGCTGTGATCCAATCACCATGACGTGCTGGTGCTAGGGAATGACCCAGGGTCTGGGAATGAACAATCCAAAAGCAAAGGCCAGGGTGCCTGGAGGCTGTCCTTCGGCAGCTCAGCTAGGAGTCGCGCAGCTTGGGCGTCCAAATGGCAATCCTGTGTTCAACCCGAAGCAGGCTGCAGCGAAAACCATGGTTAGCCAATAAGGGAACGATTCTAAGACACTCACCTCACTCATCCCAGGTTTGACCATGGCTAGCCAAGCTTTGACAATGATTATGACAATGGATTTTGACTTATTGTCTGGGTTGAACACAGTGCAGGGGCGTAGAAGCTTAGTTGCCTTTCCCACCTGCCAGCCACCCCACCCAAGCCTCTCCACTACCCGCAAGAATTTCCGGACACAACCTAGCTGGCCCACAACACTGGCCAAACTTGGCTGTAGTTGAATGGAGCCTACGCCTCATCAACAATCATCCTGCCATGGGCTAGGGGGTCGTCCAACCCAAGCCGGGGTCATCACATGTCCTACCCGCTCGACGCACCAGGCAAATGGGAAAACCTCTGGCCCAAGAAGCAAACCGCCCTTTGCAAGAATCATACATCTTTATACTTCTTCACTGTGGAAACACAAAACCTTCTCCGAACATGGGCCACCTCGTACAATATAGAAAAGCACACAAGGGCCTGTTCTGAGGCGTGGTGAAACCAACACCCACTCACCAGGCTGGATCATCCGATCTGACAAGTTTCTAAATGATTGGAGTATTGGAGGAGGACAAAGCTGGCTGAGTACGGACAAACACAATGCCTACAATGGAACTCATGGCTTCATCATCTGTGCCAAGGACGTGGCTCGAATGGCATTTCCTGTGGCAGCATCTCACTTTTTGGCAGCAAGTGTGTGTGTGTGTGAATCTCTGAGAAAAAAAGCCCGCCCGAGTGCCTGCGTTTCGGAACGCAGCTGTTCAAACGGGTGTCCCAATCCACAATCCGTAGTGGATCTACCACAAGGGAAACCACTACCACCTCACACAAGATCGCTGAACAGCCCAAATAAGCATCTTCGGAGGACTTACCTTGTCCAGCCTTACAAGCATCAGACCCGCAACAAATACACTGTCTTCACCCAAGATCACCTAAGCACCGCTCTCTCTCTCTCTCTCTCTCTCTCTCTCTCCAGCATCGTCGAGTAGGTCTCGCTCGTCCCAGATCAGGGATGCGAAAAAAAGGCACTAACACAGGAAGGAAGCTCATTCAGAGTCAGCGGCAAGCCAATGCCTTACCTGACTCTTCACCCAAGCACCTATTGACATCTATTTATTCAAGCCTGTAAGGATATCCGCCCTTCCTCCAGCACCAACAGCTGAAGCCGCTGCCCCCGCAAGGCCCCCAGCAGCTGGCAGCTGCCCTGCTGGCTGAGGCCGCTGATCGACACGTCCGCCACGTCCGCGCTGCGCGAGGGAGGTCGAGTTCAAAGACTTATTTGAAACTGGGCCAGTGGCAGAGCTCGATTTGCCCCGAAACCATGCGATAAACCATCTGAATATTCTCCTCCTGCCTTTGAAGAGGGAAAGGGTTTGGGTGGTTTAAGCAGTTGTCCTTCGGAGAGAACGTGGCCTGCTCTGACCCTGAATTCCGCTTTCAAGCGTGATATTGACGGGGAAGACATCTGTGAAAGTCTAGGCGGGGCTTGTCTCAAAATTGGGACCGGGTTTCCTTTGGATCTCCTTTTAGCTAAGCCCAAAAAGGACGCCATGAAAAAACACCACCTCCAGCATGCAAGTTGCTCGCTGTTACCCCAAAGAAACCTCGATCCTCGCCTGGGATCCGCCAGTCTTCGCAGCTCCCTCTGCAACTCCGGCGGCTCCGGCTGAGTGGCGCGCAGCCGCTCCTCCTCCAGCGCCTGCCAAAAGTCGCCATTTGGAGATCTTGACCCCACCCAACCCTGAACAACGAGAAGCCCGTTTTGAAGGGACACTGGCTCTGGTGGCACAAGTCACCCACATATCTTCATTGCGCCAAACAGTCGGCTGACGTGGGGAGAAAAAGCGCCTGCTTCTGAAGACGGTGCATTCACGCCTTGCTGAGCAAGAGGCGTCCTCCCTTACGAATTTTGGATGAACCTGGCCTGGATGGCACGAGGGCAGCAGAAGCTTTGGCAGGGCTGGCATGTCGCCTTGTGCCTCAGCACGGCACCCTCACAACTTTCCGGACCCAACGCGTTTGTCCCCTAGTGTATGGGTCTATTCATGTCTATTCCCTGGCGTGCCCTAGTGTATGAGCTTATCATTGCATCCCCAGCAAAGCGCGGGCGGCTGGGGAGCCCTTGTTGCTTTCCTTCAATCATGTGCTGTCTCATTTCCCCAAGGTCCTGAAAGCAACAAAGCGATCACCTTTGGACATCTTGACTGCAAAGGCGCCATCTTGGAAAAAACGAAGGGCCAGATCCGATGGAGCCGCTAAAAAACGATGTTCGGCTGTCCTCATGCGGCGAGCTCTAGTTGTTGGCCTAGGCGCATGGGCCAGTGCCGGCGCTGGCAATCCTCAGAGGGCCCCACCCAAAGGTGTGCTTCCCGCTGAGCAATTGGTGTACCCATCATTTTGGGGGGGGTTGTTTAATCGAGTTAATGTGTTTCAAGGGTCATGGAGACTAGGATTGGTTTCACAAGTCTTGCCTAGGGAAACAAAGCGCACCCCAAGACCTGAAGGATTTCTACACTTTGGAGGGTCCTGATTTCTCAAAGAGGGTCCGGAAAGGCAAAACTACTTGATTGGCTGCAGTAAAAATCCTATAGCGTGGGGTCCTCGTTTGGACCCAAGCCCGGACAACATACTGGAGAACAAACGCGGCTGCAATCCCACGAAGTCATCTTTAGCTATCTTCTCTGCTGGTTCTCAGTAGGGGTAAGGGAACGAGTCTGCATTGGCTTCTTTTACGGGGAACCCCAGATTCATTCAAGTGCTTCTTGAAATTCCCTGCTTCGCACCAAGTTTTCTCATTTGCCAGCATCCCTCCTTCCAATCTGGTTTGGAAGCTGCAGAGTTGCGCTCTGCCACCTGTCAGCTCCGGTTCAACTTCAAGTGTCCAAGCCAAAAATGCTAGTTGTCCAAAAAAGCCGGCCACCCCACCCAATCACCAGACGATTGCAGCCGCGGGCGCCGTGGAGCAGTACCCCATGCCACAGCGCCCGCACTTCTGCGTCCCAGCGGCCCTGCAGCCCTCTGCTGCGCAGGTGGCCATGGCAACGCGGAACGCGCGGAGGGGCCTGCTGCTCCCCCGTGTGGTTTGTGCTTGTGGAAGGTGCCTATGTGCTATGACCTATTGTTGGAGTCAGTCATGTATTCAGTCCCGCGTCTCCTGTCGAAATGTCTTGAATGTTGAATGCGCCCACGAGCTGTCACCTTCCGAACTTACCGATCTGAAGGGGTGAAACTTCTTGGGTCTGCCATCTTGTTCTAAAAGTCTGCTTCAATTCATTAAACGTGTGGGCCCTCGAAGCTCCCATGACTCATTCCAGTTTCCCGCAGGGGAGTGGCAACGTTTAGGACCCCTTGACCTCTTGCGCCTGCAACAGGGGCTCTTACCCGTTTCGTGAGTCGGAAAAGGGCGACGTTTCGACTTTTGGGGAGCCCCAGATTGACGTTCATGTGCTTTTCGCAGATCCGGGCGCCTGGAGCCGCCACCTCGGAGCAGAGAAAGCCCAAGTGCTTGACTGGAAACTGACACAACCTGCCCGGTGCGACCAAGCCAAATGGAGCGGCGGACTTGAAACGGATCATTTCCACATTGAAGCCCCAAGGACCTACAAGACAAGCTTGAGAAGCCCACAGTTTTTCAAACGTCGAGTTGTTTGGTTGCAAGCGAATTTTCAGGTGAACCCTGCTTCCAACTTTGGGGGGGAGTGGGATCCCGGCCCCGAACGTACGGCAGTACCAACACCGTCGCCCTTGGAGCCGGGTCCCTTCAAGTGACATCAAGAAACATCCTTACCCGTCAGACTATCAGACCCCTCCAAGTGCTCGCCGTTGAGGGGCATGGTGAAACCTCGGTGGCTGGGGGAACTGGGGCTGGTCCACTCAGCCGCCATAAACTGGGACAGCCAAACTGACGGCGCCAGCGCAGCTTGCCAGTCCTCACCACAGACAGCAAGGGCACGGACAGGAGCATGCCGGGGACACCCCACACCTGCGGCGCATGCTTATGGATCTTTAACCCACTCAGCAAGTAGGTTATGACTAAACAGCCGGACCCTGGTTCCATGAAGGCTGTGTAAACAATGGAAGGTTTAACATGCTTAAAACGGGTTGATTGGCCCCTGGTTGCAGTCTACTTACCTGGTGGGGTGAACATGCACAAAGAGAGAGAAGAGAAGTTCAGTCTTTCAAGGCGGGGGGAAAGCGACAGGGCAGGTTGCCAGTCGACATTGGCTGATTCCCCGCTGGGTGCTTGATGATTTGCTGCCGGAGCCCTTGTTTCAGCCTTCGCTGTGGCCGAGGATGAGAAAAACCCCTGGCTCTGGCTGATTTACGGGGGTCCCCTTTCTTGGGGGGTCTTTCACTTAGTTCCCCCTTCCAAATTTTATGTCACGGCGAATGTTCGAGCCCCGGAGCAGTATGCCTCATAGAAGAACCAAATGCCGAGGATCACTATGACCTCAGCGGGCAAACGCTCCATGGCTTGGCTCCCTGGGATGGGAAACTTGGTGAGCCCCCCATGTCCCTCCCAAGGAGAACCATAGACTCTCCGCTGAACATGGCTTGGTCCAGGAGTCACTCAAGGAGACTCACTTCAAATCCCAAAAGGCGATGGTAGCCATCCCTTTTGACGGAACAACCTACAAAGCGCCGTGCGAAAAGGCATCTGGTCCGTCTAAGTGTAAAAGTGCATTCCAGACCCCTTGGCTCCTTTTTTGAGGGGCATGAACAAAAGGTTGCCAAGAAATATGTAAAAGGGACATGTGTACAAACACCACAGATTGTGGGAGAAAACCGTCAACCTGCCCATGTATCGCCCAGGCGCCGAATGGATCTCCACTGAGATGCCAAAGATCACGGGCTCAATCCTAGGTGTATGGTGTGGGCCTCTCAAAATGGGGCAACCCACAGAATGAGTGGCTTCCCTTTGGTTTCGCTGAAGCGCAACCTAAGGAAGAGACGCCTGAATCCAGCGGCCACCCCAAGCCAAAACAAAAAAAGGCGAGTCCCGGAGGCGAGGGGCACAAAGTCGATGAAGAAGTGCACAATGATCTGCATGAAAAATGCGATCGCCACCTGCACGCGGAAACAAGCAAAAGCCGGGAGGCACGAAAACCCGCGCCCGTGCGGCCCTACCACCGCTTCCAAGCGCTTAGAGGTGCTCCTTGTGGACTCAGCACGGGCGAAGCCAAGTCGACCAGTTGCGCCGTCCATTTTTCAGTCACCTACTGCGTTTTCGGGGACTCTTCCGTCCTGGGGTAGAACAACAAACCGGGTGCGCTTGGGTAAAATGTGGAGAGGTAGTTGCTTGCCAAAGCAAAGTCTGCTTGCTTCCCCTGACCTTCTCATTGTCAAGCTCCGTTTCTGGCTGGGGATGGGGCAATCGCCGGCCGCGCAGAAAAACTCACCAACCTGAAATGAAACAAGCCCCTGCTCGTGACACACGGCGTCCTGGATACACGCACCAATCTACACGTGTGCCCCACGTCCCAAAACTAACAAATACCATGGGTTGTTGAGTCCATTTCAAACCCAAGGACTGGATTTACGACAGTTCTGAAGCGTGGAGCGTTTTCTGGTAGAACCATACGGGTGTCATTTTTAGGACGAGGGAAACTGAATAAGGGAAGAACAGGCTCCGTTTTGGTTGTTTGCATCTTGTTGTTGTTTTTGTTGTTCTTTCTGTTTTTTTTTGGTGGGCGGGGGGGGGGGGGGGGGTAAACTGTCCTGTACCCAACCAAATTTGTGAGCAACACAAATTTGTTCATAGTGATTTGGCGCGCGTGTCCATGCTCAAGCTGCAACAGGTCATCATGAGTATGCCCACTATCCTACGAACATAACATCTGACAGCGGGCCCCTGCAAAAGCAAGCTGATCTTCCAGGTCAGACCATTGCCCATATGGGCAGAACCACTCCTCCCGTTAGCCCCTCCTGGGTAGGCGTCCTGCGCACGTCGATGATCGCCAGCAGGCACGGCAGCACAGAGGCGGCGGGAGAGCCGATGCCTCGCAGAACTACCAAGTCGAATGGGCTTGAACTGGATGACCGATTATTTCCCTTTGCAAGAAATGTGCACGCGCTAAGGCTAAGGCACGTGAGAATGCGTTTGGACGTGGTCTTGAGCATACATCGACATGTACGTATGAATGTATATATACATATATAGATATATATTTACATAGGGATCAACGTAACACAAATAGCCAAATGCGATGGTTTGGAGGTTGCCTCTCAGCTCTTCATGCCCCCGAAACAGCCGAACCCGAACTCATCGATAAACTCCTGAGCGCCTTCCATGGAAGAGGGATCTGTGCTTGAGCTTCATCCGGAGTCGACGTGCGACATTCCCCCCCCCCGCTTAATCCATTGCGACCCTAATTTATATATATATATATGTATGTATATATGCATGTATATATACACATGTATGTACTATGTGTGTGTGTCTTTGTACACATACAAGAGTATATACTTCTATACAAAGAGAATAGATATCTACATGTATACATATCCTTCCAGCCCTCCCCCACCTGGCAGGAAGTTGGCCAGGAAGGACATGAGCCCAAAGGCCGCCGGCAGGTCCAGGCCCAGGCCATAGAGCAGCAGCCCTGAGGTGAAACATGCGAAGCCCGGTCTTCCGATCGATCGCGAGGGCTGAAGGATATTTCGCTGCCATGCCTAAGAGCGGGTTTTTTGAAGGAGAATGACTTTTACGTAATTTTCGGTGATTAGAAGGAACCGATGAGTAAGCTGTTCGCATAATTTGCGAATGTTAATAACTTTAGCCCAAGAACCTTATCTCATGCTTGAACAACTTTTGCGGTGTTCTGTTTGCATCTTTGTGGATCGTATTTGCGGTAGCTCCAATCGAATGGTGCATCAGTGGATTGAACGAAAAAATACCTTAAGCAAATGGAAGTGTCTGGTTGGGCGTTCGAGGTAAATGAAAAGGAACCTGGAGAACAAAGTCACCGATCCGTTTGTTTACCACAAAAATGGTCCAATCCCAACAAGTGACTAATTCCAACTCAGGAAGTGAGAAATTGGTCAAGGTGATGCTAGGTGACGCCCGCCACACTGCCACACGTCGCGACCAGCGCAGAAGCTCCACCCGGCATGGGTGGTGATGCATGACTAGTAGTTAATTACTTCTTCGCAGTGGGCACTCCCAACAAATGTCATGTGTTCGACCCTGGATGAGTCAAGGCTGCGTGCAAGCCCTTTCGACTGCTCTTTTGCTTTGATTTCGTCGGCGGCTCATGTTGCGAGACAACATGGCCTTAAGACCGGACCAGCGCTGCAAATCTGTTGCAGCCTGGAAAACCCGAAGCCTTTCGCTCTTGTCAACCGCATCACGCCCCAGGCACGGGACACCAACTTCCGCGCCTATAGAGAGCCCCGTAAAGGCCGAGATCACGCACTTCACCTTGAGATAGCGGCTCGTGGAGTTGAAGACCTGCCAGTGAAGCGAACTACAACCGAAACCGCACCCTGCGCGCAGAGGAACATTTTGCTTTACACCAGCTTGCACAAGAACGCCGGATGTTCCGGGGCATTGGGGAGAACATGCGGGGCAACCAGTGGGAGCCCTGAAGTGACAATTTCCGTGGTGCTCCAGGGCCCCAGCGGCCCTCCCACCGGTTTTTTTGTTGGTTCACCGCGCCTCCGTGGCCATGGCGCTGCCATCCACCTTGATGGGGCTCCACAACATGTAGATCAGGAAGATGAAGGTGACCACCTAAACGAACCCCACCCCCCCCCCACCCCAAATCCTGCGACTGGAAAACCGATCCGAAAAGGAGACTCCTCTAGAACTTGCTGGTGCGACAGATAGGGAATGACTCAGCCAGCCGGGTGTTGGGAATGAACCGGAAGGGGATTCCCTTAGAAACCACAGCGGATGGCTTGTAGGGGTCATAACCCTCATTCCCTGCTGAGAACCAGCAAGACAATCCGTGGGTTTTTTGCAGGGTTCAACGTTCATCTGCAGGAGAGCAACAGGAACAAAACCCAAAAGCACGCACATGTGTTGAAACGACCAGTGCCCTCACTACGTCAAGCAAGTTTTACCATCCCGGGCAATCCCTACAAAGCCTTCAATCTTTGACATGTCCTCATGCCCGTCGTTTTTTTTGAGGATTGACGTTTTGCCAATCGCGCAGTGAGCCCGTGCGAAAGGGGGTCCATTTTTGGAGTTGACCAATTCTAGCGGGAAGGTCACAAAATCAAAGAAATGAGGAGAGCGAGGGACCCCATACAAATAATCCACAACTCCTGTGACACAAGGCAGGCACAGCGCTTTTGCTAACCTTCACTGGCTCTGCCAGACAAAATGTCGAATACCTCAAGCTAACCGATTTCAAGAGAAGCACTTGACACACCGCTCCAAACAAAAGGAATACCGGAAGGAGTCCAACCGCGGAACTTGTAAACCGATGCTGTGGCGCCCCCGACTTGGGAACCTCTCGCTCCACACCTTATCCCAACGCCGGGAACGGCTAGGGCTGAAGACCACCTTTTCTTCTGACTTTTTTACAGTTGCTGAAGCCCAAAGGCATTTTCGGTTCAGCCCTGCAGCTTTGGTACCGCAACTCTCACCCCGAGACTGGGCCCAGCCACTCCCTGGATCATGATGTACACCACGCTCTGCGTCACCACCGTGCCAATGTGCTCCACCTACCCGAGGCTGTTGGCAAGGTTCGGGCCGAGAGTGCGATGCTGTTTGCGGAATCGCCCGCATGCGGCTGGGTCCGGGCACAAGGCTGCAAGACTGGGTCAGCCCGACCATGTCGGAGTTCGGGTGGGGTTGGCTTTGTCTTGTTCTGTTGTCTTCGCTCTGGTGCACGACATCCATCCAAGCTGCTTCGTTTCACAGCCTTCTGCACGAAGCAGCAGAAAACATATCCGCTTCGCTTTGGTTGCTTTGCAGCCGCACCCCGTGACAGTCGTAAAACACAGGGTCTGAGAGAGAGAAAGAGAGACAAAGAGAGAAAGAGAGAGAGAGAGAGAGAAAGGGCGCACGCGTGTTGCCATGTCTTTTGCCATAGCGCAACTTCACGGGCCCTAAACCACGCCCAAGCCGCATCTCTACAAACCTCAAGGAACACATCCCTCCACTTCCCACAAACCATGATATTGCGGCAAAGCCTCGGATGTTGTGCATATGTTGAATACCCCTATATATATATACATATCTTTACAGGGGCGTCTTGTTGTTGAGGGTACCTGGTGCTTGATGGTTTTGAAGGGAAACCCAAGGGAAAACAACAGCGTTGGGTCTAAACCAGGCAGCCACTAGGGGCCTCGGCCACCAGATCGTCCAGAACCTCCTGGTAGTTGATGGCCTCGATGTGAAGGTCGCTGATGTAGGTTTGCACCCACCTGGGGAAAGCGCCGTGGCCTTTCCAGGTGGCCGAAACTCTTCCGGACATTCCCCGAAACTTCAGGGATATCGGTTCCCGAACCGGAGGATGGGAGAAAAGGGAGGCCGAGCCTCAAGGGCAACCAACCCCAAAGCTTGGCCCAAGCCCCTCGGTTTCACAGCCAAATTGGAAAAACAAAGAAGCTGAAGGTGCACTCCCTCCCACTGACACAGTATCTCACAGGAGGTTGCTTTAAGAGGAAACTGATCTTGCAGGTACCCTCCCACCGGTGCTATGTCAGTGGGGGGGGGGGAAGGGGAAGGGTCTTTTAGGATTCACTTGGGTTGGTCAAGCCGGATATATCCTCGGAGCCGAAGGAACTTAACCCACCCAAACCGAAAAGAGGCTAGGCCTCAACGGACCACCGGGTTCAGCACCGCTCGAGCCCGAGGCTGGCGCCAGTGCCTGGCTGAGTCTCCCACTTCTTCAGCCTCTCGGCGCCGTGTCTGTAGTACGCCATGTCGGCCGCAATCCTTGGAAGGATTGCATCCATCAACTTCCATCAACTTCCAACCATACCGCCAAACTGGGTTTGACCCTGTGTTTGGGTGAGGTTTAAAAGGAAACTAGAGGAAGCCGGCCATTTTGCAAAGAACATGGTTGACTTTGGCTTCTTCCTGGCCCCCGTTTACACAAGGCCCATGTAAGCCTTACCATGTTGGTAGAACCAAACGTTGGCATACAGGGCCCGGCCGCCCACTGGCGACCAGGTATGCCGAGTCGGCATTCACCGATACTGCCTAAGCACTCTTGATCATGGCGGTGCATGTGTGGAGGTGCACGTGGGTGTGCCTCAAAATAGGTGACCCCGGGATTCTGTGCGATTCAGCACCGAGAATAATTTCGTACCTACTTCACCGGAGACATCTCACCAATGTCCGCCTTGGGCGTTGCTCTTCGGAAACACCAGCCTGAGGAATGTGAAGGCTGCCCGTTTTTCGATGCCCCTCCGAAGCTACCAGGAAACCATTTCTTCGGCCATTTCTTCGGCGACTTAGATCACAAATAGTTGCCCAGTATGGCCCAGTGGACCTGGCAGCGTTCCGGAACCCCTTTTAGGGGGAAAAAACAAAACTAGAGGACGATTGGCCCGAAAGCATTTTTCCCAAGGTGCTCATCCAGCCGCGGAGACACCTTTTTACATCGCTGCGGCGAGCGTGTCTGCACGCGGCGATGCTCAATGTGTATGGTCACATGAGAGCTCCATCTCATCATCCTAGTTTCCTCTCGAACTGCGCCGCGCGATTTCTCACGAAAGTGGTCTGCGCAAGCTGCGTTGTTCCAGGCTGCTGCGCGCAAGTTGCTCTCTGCAAGCTGCTGCACGCAAGTGCTCTGTGCAAGTTGCTCTGCGCAAGTGCTCTGAGCAAGTGCTCTGAGCAAGTTGCTCTGCGCAAGTGCTGCGCCAGTTGCTCCGTGCAAGCGCTTTGCGCATGTGCTCTGTGCAAATTGGTCTGTGCAAGTTGCTCTGCGCCAGTTGCTCCGTGCAAGCGCTTTGCGAATGTGCTCTGTGCAGGTTGCTCTGCGCAAGTGCTCTGAGAAAGTTGCTCTGCGCAAGTGCTC
Organism: Effrenium voratum; assembly: GCA_963377175.1. Taxonomy (NCBI): domain Eukaryota; class Dinophyceae; order Suessiales; family Symbiodiniaceae; genus Effrenium; species Effrenium voratum. Next base: position 671,023 of record CAUJNA010003227.1, read on the forward strand.
TGCGCCAGTTGCTCCGTGCAAGCGCTTTGCGCATGTGCTCTGTGCAAGTTGGTCTGTGCAAGTTGCTCTGCGCAAGTGCTTTGTGCAACTGCTCTGTGCAATTCGCAGAGCGCAAGTTGCTCTGCGCAAGTGACTCTGCGCAAGTTGCTCTGCGCAAGTGCTGCCAGAGCTGTGGGAACGTACTTCGCGTACTGTTTTTGTACTTAAAAATTGCGATTTTCCAGCCGGAGCTGCGGGAGCACGCTCCGCATACTACGTCTGTACTTAAAAGTTGCGATTTTCCAACCGGAGCTGCGGGAGCACGCTCCGCATACTACGTCTGCACTTAAAAGTGGCGATTTTCCAGCCGGAGCTGCAGGAGCACGCTCCGCGTACTACGTTTGTACTTAAAAGCTGCCGCGGACCAGGGGGGAATCGAACCCGGGACCGCGGGATTGCGAAAGCAGGCGCGCGAGCCACGAGACAACTTCCAAAGGCCATTTCGCGGGTCGTGCGCACCGCAGAAATCGTAAAAAGCCCTCAGTTTTGGAACCTCGACCACTCGAATCTCCGCATCGCGCGCGGCTTGCAGAAATCGTAAAGAGTCCTCAGTTTTGGAACCTCGACCACTCGAATCTCCGCAGAGGGTCGCGCGCGGCTTGCAGAAATCGTAAAAAGTCCTCAGTTTTGGAACCTCGACCACCCGAATCTCCGCAGAGGGTCGCGCGCGCACCGCAGAAATCGTAAAAAGTCCCCAGTTTTTGAACCTCGACCACGCGAATCTCCGCAGAAGGTCGCGCGCGCATGCTAAAAATCGCAAAAAGTCCTCAGTTTTTTGACCTCGACCACGCGAATCTCCGCAGAGGGTCGCGCGCGGCTTGCAGAAATCGTAAAAGTCCTCAGTTTTGGAACCTCGACCACTCGAATCTCCGCAGAGGGTCGCGCGCGCACCGCAGAAATTGTAAAAAGTCCTCAGTTTTGGAACCTCGACCACTCGAATCTCCGCAGAGGGTCGCGCGCGCACCGCAGAAATCGTAAAAAGTCCCCAGTTTTTGAACCTCGACCACGCGAATCTCCGCAGAAGGTCGCGCGCGCATGCTAAAAATCGCAAAAAGTCCTCAGTTTTTTGACCTCGACCACGCGAATCTCCGCAGAGGGTCGCGCGCGGCTTGCAGAAATCGTAAAAAGTCCTCAGTTTTTTAACATCGACCACGCGGATCTCCGCAGAGGGTCGCAATCCCGAGCGATGATCAACTCCCGCCCCGGCGCCTTAGAAACCTAAACTAACTTACATAGCTGCTTACGCCGAAGCTCTACGCAAGCTCTACCTAACCTTGGCTCTGTGCCACTTGGCTCTGTGGCTCTATGTAACTTGGCTCTGTGTAACTTGGCTCTATGTAACTTGGCTCTATGTAACTTGGCTCTATGTAACTTGGCTCTATGTAACTTGGCTCTATGTAACTTGGCTCTATGTAACTTGGCTCTATGTAACTTGGCTCTATGTAACTTGGCTCTATGTAACTTGGCTCTATGTAACTTGGCTCTATGTAACTTGGCTCTATGTAACTTGGCTCTGTGCAACTTGGCTCTGTGCAACTTGGCTCTATGTAACTTGGCTCTATGTAACTTGGCTCTATGTAACTTGGCTCTATGTAACTTGGCTCTATGTAACTTGGCTCTGTGCAACTTGGCTCTGTGTAACTTGTCCAAGGGCTCCGCACAGAAGAACCCTTCGCGATGCTTTCGGGAAAAAACTTGAACGGTGGAATCCGCTGAAGTGAGAACTGGGTCAACCGTGGCAAAGCCGCCCATCTTTGCCACTCCGAACTTCCGAACTCCAAGCGGCACGTCGGCGGCGCGGAAGAAGACCCTGGCGGTCAGCCACAGCACCCGGCCAGACAGCGCCAGGCAGTAGAAGATGGACAACGCCACCAAGAGTCCTGACGGACACGTTCCGTCAGGATCCCACATCCATAACCCGTGTAGAAATTAACAAAATCTCCGACAAAATCAACAGGGCTGGGGTTTTGACAAACAAATGCTTGAGTGACTGAAAATCTTCATTTGGCCCAGTGATTTGACTTTCCTTTGAGTTGTCCCGAAGAAAAAAAGAAAAGAAAAGAAAAAAACACGTCCCAAACGAGGGTCGCCTATTTAGGTGCCTCTTTCTGAGTAGACCCTCTCAAGGGTAGCCTCAAACGAGGCAGAAGAGAAGCACCTGTTGATTTCCGGCCGAAGCCCGGAAGTTGGAATCTTGCCTTTTCTTGGCCTTGCAATCAGCTCTCGGTAGGTTTCTTTGCTTCGTTTTAAAACTCCTCCTCCATCTCGCGCTGATCTTCCACTCTGATCAAACCGTTCGTTAGTGCACAGCAGAATCAAACTCGAGGCTGTGTCTGACTCCTGAAAAAGCTGGCCAGAGCACACGAGTAGGCCCGTGGGCGGACTGGGGTGCAGCTGAGTATCTTTTCACCGCAGGGATGGGCATGACCACGCGGGAGGTGCTCACATCCTGCACGCAGACTGCCCGGCTGGAAGGCAGTCTGCTAATGCAGTGCCGCAAGTGTGCAGCAACCGGTCTGTTTTGCTGCATGAAATTGCCCACCCTACGCTCTACTGCTCCGACCGGATGCGTTGACTTAGCTGCATGAAGGTAAAACACGGGCAAGCCTCAAGGCTCACAATGGCCTAGGGCCCAAGTGTAGCGCCCTCTTTTGAGGGCGCCCGTTCTACCACGTGGGTGCTGAAAATCCAAACAGCTTTCGCCAAAATACGACCCCGAACTATTTCTCCAGACCCTGTCAAACCCTATGGCTCCCAGGCCTCAGCTGGCGAATCCTCTGGGATGCTGCCATACTCTGGCTGGCCCTCCATCATGTCCACGCTGGGGTGCCGCATGTCTGCCAAGGACTCCCACCCCCACCCGCCACCCCCCGCAAACAAAGCAAACTCCAAAATGGAGACATGAGATTCCAATCCAATCTTCCGTTCTTTTTAATTAGTTCGGAATCCAGCACAAATCCCTCCAAGCAGCAAAAGGGAGGGGAGTGAGTCCCCCAATTTACCTCTGGTCGTCCTCACACAAGGGAAGCCACACTGTGTCTTGCGTTCTCCCCCGGACCATTCACAGGTTTGGCCAATCGTCACGAACATGCTCCAACGAAGCTCTGAGACAATCGATGCTGATGCTAGACTGTACTGAGCCTGGAGGGGTTGAAGCCGTTTGGCAGAATGGCATTGCAAGGTTCAGCTACCCATGTTCCAAACGAAACAAGAAGCGACTGATGAACAGGGCCAAGCGATTTCAACTCAATGGTCAATAGTCTTTTAGTGGAATGCATGTGCCATCTCTGTGTTCAATACATGGCCCGACCTACAATTAAAATCCGGCCAAAGCAAGAACTCGCTCTCATGTATTCTGAGGTTCGCACTCCCGTATTCTAAATGTCTCGTTCCTGATTTCTGAATTTCACGCCACTATATTCTGAATTTTCTTTGTGAATGGCGCGTCTGTACTCCGAAAGTTGCGTTGCCCCGGGATCTACGCAAAAGCTTCTTCCGGGATCAAGATCAAACGCAAACAACACTCGGGTTGTTTGTACCCGACCTGACAAGTGACATGAAAGTGGCAGTATACAGTGGGATATGGTTTTTGTTCGTGACAATGATGCTGAGACGTGGTATTGAGCTGCGGCAGTGTAGAGTAGGCTATATGATTGAAGTGGTATGGAGACGGTTTATTTGCAGGCGATGACATTGAGCAGTTGCTCTTTGAAGAAGAACCATTCGCTGTACTTGCTGGAAAACAGAAGGCCAGATTCTCAAAAAGGCCGATTTGCTCTCAACAAGCCAGCTAGAAATCAACTAGGGGGCCTGAATTTGCAAGCACAATGCACAACTTAACAAGCACGTGTAAACTGGCCACTGCGAACGGCCATGAAGCTGCAACCGTTGAGACTATGTGGGGAAAAAACGTTGACAGAGATGCAGCATTAATAAATTCTGACAAGACAAGGACCCCTGGTAGATAAACAAGCCATCTCCCCTGCTTGCCTGTCCAACACCCAGCCGCGGGCCTGACATCTTCTGCCCGTCCACGCAAAAGTCTAGCCGCAGTAAGAGGAAAAGGCCTGAAGCTGACAGCGACATGCATTGTTGTTGTCCTGTTTGGCGGGAGGATTCAGCATCATCCTGAAAGATGTGTTAAAGCTCTGCGGGATATCAACTCGCTGCAGGCTCCCAAAAAACAAAGATCAAAACGGTAGATTTCGATGTTGGGACCATTCAAAAACCGCCCAAAGCACAGTAAATTCTACTTGGGGTGCTACAATCTGAAAGTCGTTGCGTTCCTTCGGTGTGCAAGTTTCCGCCAACGCGACCTCACCGTTTTGGTCATCCAGGAGTCCTGGAGGCCGCCCGAAAGCCGCAAACCACTGCTGTTGCCCAAGGCACGCACGGCAAGCCTGCAAAGAACCCGCATCACGAACTTCTTGAGCGGCTCCAGAACAATCATCACCAGCACCGCAAAGATGAAAGGAAGCAGCACCTGCCACAAAACGGCAGAAGGCCAACTCTTTCCATCCCACACCTTGCAGCAAACAAACAAACAAACAAACAAACAAACAAACAAACAAACAAGCAAGCAAGCAAGCAAGCAAGCAAACAAACAAACACATACCTGCGCGGGCCCGTGAAGTGAACATGTTGAACCCAAGCAACTTCCTCCATGGCAAGCACCCGTACGCACCGCGTTTTGGGAAGCGTGAGTCCTTTTCTTTGGAAGGGCGCCAGAAACCCATCCATCCTGTAAGTGGAATTTCAGGGTACGCTTGCTGAGTGGATTGGCCAAAAAAGGTCTGGACTAGTTATTTACATCTTTCCAACAAGTGCTTTTTGGGAGTGAGTAAGGAGGTCTGGCATGTTCGGGCAGGCTCGAATCCACCTTGCCTCTGCAAAGGTCACCAGAAGCTGAATCGTGAGATAGCCTGGACAAGGCAAACCACCCGAAAGGTTTTCAGCAACCTGCTGAGAGCCCTAGCTTTCTCAGAAACTCTCAGTGTTGTTTTGGGCGCGGCCTTTGGCCGGTGTTATGTGTGGGTTCGGGCCCATTTTTAGTGGACAAATCAAATGAGAAAGATGAGGCCACGGGTGCAAGATCTAAACCAAAAGTACCGTAAAACCACACCATGCCAGTGCAGCTGCGCAGCAGGCGGTGACAGACACCGCAAACTTCACCAGGTAGAAGCCCCGAATTTGAGAGGTCACGGTCTTCATGACGCTCGGCCCTGCAGTGGAAAGAAGACGGCAAATCAAAGACGAACTGACAGGAAAGGGACTCAACAATCTTGGCGCTGGTGGAAGGATGTGGGAGGACACGCTTCACATGAGGACGTACATCCCCTTTGCGGCCTATTTTGAGGGCGGCAAATATTTCCCTTTGGGAATCTTTTCATAAAATCGACCAAAATGTCAATGTAGCACCCAGTTGTGGCATTTTGCTGTCTACAACTTGTTTGCATCTTACAACCTGGAAATTAAAAGGAACCTTAATCACGGCAAGCTCGTTTTACCCCCCCCCCCGAACAGTCAGAACACTTGGACCTCCTTGGTTCCCTTTCAACCTGCAAAGGGTAAAATTTTTCAAAGCACGCTTTTGAAAGCACAAGCCCATCGCAGTTGCTCAGCATGGCACAAAAAAGAGATGGACGGCTGCTTGCTCATCTGGAGCAAGGGTTTGGGCCTCTTTTCCCTTTGGCTTAAGGCCACCCTTGTTGGCGCGCACAAGACCAATACGGTAAAACCCGTGGCACATGGGCCATCACTACAAACCAGGCCTGTGGGAAATGACCACTTCGGTGATACAACAAATAAGGCTTCCAAAACAAAGGCCCAAAGGCTAACTTTAACCCCCCCCAAAAAAAAAAGGGGGGAGATTCCCAAAAGTATCACAGCGGCTGGACAAAGCCCCGAGTGATCCCACGCGACCGTCTCAGCGGAGCCTTCCCGCGGCTCCCGCGGCAGCTCGCTGCTGATCCGCTCCGCCACGCGCTGGCGCAGCCCGGGCCTCGGGGAGGAAACCTCGCCTACGACCACCCCCCCCCCCCGCCCCCCCAGGAACACCGGCTTCTGGGTTTCTGGGCCGCTGGACGGCCAAACCAGGCCCCCCTGCGTTTTCCCTTGGAACATCACCCCTGAACTCAACTTGACCAGAAACACCCTCTGACCTTGGGAATTGTTGGGAAATCAAATCCCTAGGCCGGATGTGTGAATCAAAAAGGACGGCAAGAAATGCGACCGCCACCAGATTGACATGTTCTCATGCATTTCAATCTTGCATGATGTTGCGGGTGGTGTCAGCTTATGCTGCGACCACGGAGCTTGAGCCATTTCTCATGAAGCATTTCAATCAATGGCCAAATCTTCTGGTGCATTTCCCTCAATGGTTTCATTTGCCTTGCGGTAGACTTGGTCACTGCTAAGTCTTTATAAGTGTTGCTACTGTCACCATACCAGGAAACAACTCTCTCAACCCTTTGAGTGTTTAAACTTGTCCAGCTCGGCGAACGTGGCCTCTGTTGGCTCCAGGCTTCTAAACTGAGGAGTGTCGATTAGCCAGCCACATACCGTCAGCTTCCATTTGTTCGCAGCTTGTTCCATCTTTGCAACATGGTTCTGATTTTTCTGGTAAAGGGTTGATGACCACCCCTCCCAACCCCAAGTGAGGGGTGTTGGCACACAAGAGGCATATGCCCCGTATGTCTTCTTGCAGGGCCTTGCTTGGCGTTACTTGAAAGGGCTTCCCCCCCAGAAAAAAAAAGTTCCCGGCATGCCAGGCCCTTCTTAACCCCCCAAAACAACCCTCTGATTTGCGCAGGGGTTGTGGCAAAAACCGGCCTTGCGCTACCAGAGTGGGCGAAGTGGCAGGGTGCCCAAACCGACCTCCCGCCACTCCGACCATCCCAGCGGCGCGTGGACCTCGGTGAAGGCCCGGCGCCGGAAGTCCGGGAGCTCGGCAAGCACCTGGTGTCTGGATCCGTGGTTGGTTTCGCGTCCTTTGGGGCGGAGGCCTTTCAACGTGGCCTCTTGCGCCCAAACACCTGGTGGCTGTTGACCCCCTCTGCAAAAAGTGCTTAACTTTTGGTGGTTCTGGAAAATCCTCAAAGTCCAAAAACAAGGCGCCAAAGAGCGCGCCTGCCTTGCTTCGAAGCCACAAACCCCCCGAAGGAGAACCCAGGATGAATGAAGCCCTCAGATTTTGATGGGGTGCAGCCGGCAACTCACTGGAACCAGAGTAGGCAACCCCTTGTAATTGCCTTGCAAAGCGGCCATGTCGGCCAAACGCTCGATTTTCTGACTGGTACTAAGTCCTTGGGCTTTGGCTATAGAACCCTATGAACCCTGATGCAACTGGCGCGCCTTCTTTAATATGGCTGTGAACTTTTTCGAGGGTACGTAACGCGCGCGTGGCACGAATCTTGTTGTCATGGGGGTGCTTGTTACGGAGGTGTGAAACGGGAAAACGTATCAGCAGCGCAATGCGGTATACCCAGACACGCCAAAAACAAACACGTATGGCAGTGATTTTGTTTGAGGAGTCTGTAACACAGCCACGGCGAACATTCGTAACAGACCTCGTTGCAGAGCTCTGTAACAAGACCCGCTGCGTCCCCCTCGTTACATACCTTCGTTACACACCTTGCATGAACATGCCCCTCGTTGCAAACCCCGATGCGTAGCCAAACTCTCAGTGAGCAGTGCATGAAGAGCCGGCCTCAAGAAAGAACCCCCATTTGTGCTATGCCTTGTTACACACCTCGCCGTTACAGACCTCGTTGCAGACCCACCCAGCCAACTCCGGCCCGGGCCAGCAACCCCGTTGTTGCCGTCGCTTGGCTTGCGCTGAGTAGCTGCAACTTTTCAAGCTGGAGCTGCGGAGGTGCGCTTTGCGTACTGCGCTTGCACTGAATAGTTTCAGCTTTCGAGCTGGAGCTGCCTCCAAGAAATTGGGGGCTGGAATTCCTGCAAGATCCTCGGCTTTACCTACGGGACAAGCCACGGGGGCCGACTTGGTGCCTAAAGCGCTCAAACTACAAACGCCAGCAAGCAACACAAATTGAGAATCGGCAAGGCACGCGCTTTTAAATGGGTGCTGCTTTGGGGGAAATACAGCTTTCCAACAATCCTTGATTTCGAGTGGACAGTGCGCTCTAGAAAGGGACAGCTCAGTTCGTGTTTATTCACCTGGACCCCGGCTTTCCCTTTCTGGACCAGAAGCCGTGCCAAAGACCGAGAAAGTCAAGTGTGGAATTGCGTTAACTTTCGAGCCACAAAATGGGGCGTGTGTGTGTTTCCGCAAGGTACCCTTTATTGGAAACCAAAAGGAAAACCCCACAATTGAGGCATCCCCTCAAAAAGGACACCCATGTAGAAGCACACTGCTAAACTCAGGAAGAACTCGAACTTCCAGGCCTTCCTGAACAAATAGAAAATACACCCATTATTTGTTGCCCGTAGGATCCAGAGTAGATGGTCTTGATGGTCTGTGCTCCTGATTGAATTATCAATTTGATCCGAAAGCGACAAAGCCTCCCAAACTCTCTTGCATCACGTCCGGTTGCCGTAACATCAACATAGTTGCCATTGGGTAGCACAAAAGGCACTTTTCAGCACAACACGACTAGCACACCTGCCTATAAGTCATTTCGCCAGTGTGTGTGCTCGCATCAGCTTCCAAATTCTAACAACGCAGCAAGTCCATCTCGAAATGCAAAACCACTGCATCACCTTACAATACCACAACGCCAACGAAAAATCGTACATGCCTGCCGACCGACTTCCGTTTCCATTGACATGACGCCCCGGGTTCTCCTACACCTTTTCCCATCAGGCGGCACTCTTCATTTGCTGGGGGTCGCAAAAGCGGGGCCCTTTAACCATCACAAAGGAGAAGTCAGGCACCGCAGGGCCCCTTTTTGAACAACCCTTGCTTTGCAAGGCACCCCTCCAGGGCTCTCCTCAACCACATCGCCAGTAGGGCTGGGGGCGAAGCGCAGGGACTGGTCTGCGCGGTCTGCGCGGGCACGCAGATCCGACGAGGAGTTTCAGGGAGAGCCCCCATAGGCCCCGCCTTAAGGAGGGAAAAGCGGGAGGGGGGGGGGGGGGGCATCAGTTCTTCCAGAAGTTGAAATGGAAACCACAAATTAATGGTCAGCGAAAGCTTGGAATCTTCAACCGCAAGTCCAGCTTTCGGCTGAGGGGGAAGCTTGCGGAAGCCCAAGAAATAGCGTCAATAGGAGAAGCCTGGCTCAGAAGGTTGCTCTCAAGTAGAGCACAAGCGCTGTGCTGGTTAGGTAGTGGGGTCGGTGTTAGTGGTTCTCCCCATAGGTTCCGGAGGTAAAACGGTAACACCGCTTTAAACAAACCTATCCGGTAAAACGATGTAAAACGGTAAAACCATTTTACTGCTCTGCTAAACCAGCTTAGAAACTCCAAGGCCCTCCACCCCTGGTAGAAAGCAAAGGGACCGCAAGAAAAAGCTGGCCCCATTGTTTACCACTGCCTAAGTCCATCCTCAACTGATAGGCAAAAGGGGGACCGACAAAACCATTAGGTGCTCGGCCCTTCCAGGAATCCTCCAGGTGGTCGCCAAGACCAAACGGGATATCTCATACCTTCCCTCCCCCTACCCACATGGACACTTCGAGCCAATTGTGCAACCAGTTTCAGGCATCATGGTATCGGGTTTAGAATGCGATGCAACATCTCAGGGCACCCCCCCAGAGCCAAGCCTCTCTCCCGGGGCGAGCGCCCCCTCGGGAGCTCCAGCCCCTCCATCCCGAGGATCCGAACACCACGCCCCACGCCCGGGCGTCCTTTCCCTCCCCGAGCCGAGACATGGCGAGAAGCCAGGCGAGGGGTCCGCACGCCTGGGAGTTCCATGGACTGGGCGGATCTGGCCCAATTTCCAGGTGATGGCTCCAAAGAGTCTCCAAGTCTCTGTCGGGACTCCCCGAAATTGGAGAGCCCTTCGTGCAGCATGACAGATCAGAATTGGCCCAGTTGCCCCTGCGCCTGCTTTCCGATGGCCAGGAAGGAATCCCGAATCCCTCTGGACCAATCGCTTCAGCTAAGCGTCCACCAATCACAAACGCGGGGGGCCTACTGTAGGAACCACAAAAGCTCCGCGCTTTTGAGGTACTTGGAACGTTGAGCCCCTTGCTTGGAAAAAGGAGCGCCTGACCCGAGGGATAACAGGCGAACCCTGCGCAACGAAACCTATGTGTTCAGGCATGCATGCAAGCACCTTGCATAGTGACAAGCAGAAATACAAATGCACATGTACAGATACATGTATTATATATATATATATATGTACACACACACATATATATATATGTGTGTGTGCAATATGTGGAATGTGCTTGTGTGTATGCCTGCATGTGTGTGTGTGTGTGTGCTGTTGCGCCGACTTGTATCGAGTTGAACTGGAAAACAAGGGGCAAGTGCAACCGCACATGTCTCATGCGCCGGTCCAGGCTGCCGTGCCCATGAGACCTGCGGCCTGCGCCAGCAAAGCACACTGCAAACTCCCCAAGAACAGCTGATGGGATGTCATAGAGGGTCAGGATGTCATGTCTGATCTCGGGACCGCGCCCTCGTGAGGGTCCAAGTGGCTTTTGTCTGCTTGGTTCGGGACCATCTGGTTTATCTGTCCTGCCACCTTCCATCTCCACAACGGCATTCCAAGATGCACATGCGGCGGGCGGGAAGTGCAAAGCTAAAGGGTTCCTCTCTTGGACGCGAAATGGGAAATTAAACATTTGGCCCTGCTCAATCTCTTCGGAAAGATCAGGCTTCCCGAGTACAAGATCCAAAGGTCTTCCTTTACATACCCCATACTTACCCCATGCCTGGTCAAACATGTGGCTGAGGCGCGGCCAACCCCCCGAAGAACACGTGTACTTTTGTTCCTTGCACGTCTGTTCTTTTCATGAGGGTGGCCGTTTGAGACATCTCCAAAAGGCAAACCACGACAATTTCCGGGCACCCTTTTCTGGAAGCGAAGGAACTCAAGGGACCTGTGAGCTGCTGAGCACGTGTCGTTCCCGCAAGCTGAATGCCTCGATCCGGCGGCATGGGACCTGGCGCTGGCTGTGCTCCAGAGACCCTCTGGTAGATTTTGAGCATCGAGGCTGCCTTCACGTGGAAATGTAAATGCGTGCACTTTTAGGGGGGCGAAAACGAACAACTCGGTTCTGTGGTTGCGGCGCGCCTTTTTGGATTTGCTGCTAGGCCCAATCCTTCCTCTTGCTCTATTCGCCCTTGTGCGTAGTCCACGGCTCTGCGTGGAATGTCCCTCCGGGGGCGAGTTTACGTGCCCCCGGCGGGCAAATGTGGCCATTGTCAGCTCGACCGCCCCGGGTCCCAAACGTCTCCGATTAAAGGAAGAGGTTTGTACTCCCGGGCCAGCCCAAGGCTTTGCGTTTTTTCCGCAAGCCCCAAGGGAGAGTTAACTCAGTTAAGTATGGGCCAGTCACAACACCGACACTTGCTAGAGACCGGCGCATTTCTGCTTCCTTTCGCGTTCCAGCTCGGCCTGCAATACCTGTTCTCCGGACGAGTTCTGATCCGCCTGAACTGAAAGTGGCTCCCTCAAAAAGGCTTCAGGCCATTCGCATCTGCAGGTCCCACTGGCAACGCTTAGGCCGGCTGAAACTTCGGCCAATGCAACTGGCAGAGAGTCCCGTGCTGTGCAACAAAACAAGCGTTCACGCAGCTCTCGCCCTTGGCATGGGACAAGTTAGAAGAAGAATTCACACCCTGTGGCCAACCATGGCATGGAGCACTGAAAATATGCAGCCATCAACTTCAGCCATTGCTTGCTCTTGTTGCATGGCTGTAAGCTCGCATCAGCAATCCGATTTGTAGGCTGTTTCAACAGGAATCCTAAACGACCAAGATCTGTTTGGGGGCCCCCTCTCTTGAGCCACGCCCTCTTTCCAGTGCTCCATGGGCTGCCCGTCGCTTTTGGTGCGCGACGGGTGCCCCCAGGGAAACGGAACGCTCGGGCCGCCTCTTAGAGCACATGCGCCGAGCACCGCGAAGCAAAGCGAAACCCAAGGCCGACACGACCTGCAGGTCTTCAGCCACGTCAGTCGGTCGCCTGACGCCGGAAGATCAAAAGTATCCTAGGGCCGGAGGGCCACAAAGCTGCGGACACAAATTCGCCCCACAAAGCAGTTCGGATTTGGACTATGCAACTTCCAGGCACATGCCAAATTCGAGCTCCTTCCCCGTGTATCCGAAATGCTGCGGCGTGCCGCGAGAAACTCCACTTGCACCGGCTGGGGGGCCACGACCGTCCGTCGAGAGCCCCCGTCGAAAAACCAAGACTGCCAGAACGCCAGCAGGCAATGGTCTCACATGTTTGCACGTGACAACAAATTGGCTGCTTGTTGGACGTAGCGGTCCTATGTTCCTCATGCCTTGAATACATCACCCGAATGCGAAACTCACTTTCTGGCCTACAAGATGGCATCACCCAGGTAGATCAGAAGAACAAGAATCCCTCCATAAGGCAAGGCAAGCAAGCTGTTTCGCAACCTATGTGGAAGACTGGAGATTTGAGAGCTGGCGCTTCTGTGCTGATAGATTCTGCGATTCGCGGTGCATGCAGGCCGGGCACCCAGCACTTGCCGGTTGAACGGGTTCCTTGACGGTCCCTTTTGAACATTCAGCCGAAAAACTCCTTTGAAATAGTCCAAATCCCTGAAGGGAAGGTTCCCTGGAAATTCCCTGGTATTACAAAAGCGGGCACGCCCGCCCGCCCCAAAATCGACTCACGTGGAACGAGCCTAGGTGGTTTTCTCACTTTCTAAGTGGATTGGCCCAAATAAAGTCTGAACTGTTTATTACAAATTATATGCATTTCAGTTGTGGACTGGTGACACAAAGTCTGCACCTTTTGTTTACCACTAAAATTGTCTTTCCAAAAAGCTTGAAGTCCATGACCTCAGGGAGTGAGTTTCAGTGGCCCATGAGCCGGCCCCAAGTGCTTGGGAACCCAACAAAAGCTCATTTGTTGACACCAACCCCCTTTGCCAAGGCAGGCGCTCCAGAAAATTCATGAAGAAACTTGTTGGTTTCCTCACAAGGGGAGATTCAACGAGCCTTTTAGCAGCCAGCCCGGATTTGGCTGGCAAGGCCGGGCTTCAAGATCGCCAGCTGCTGCTCTCTCAAAGCAAATCGCTGGGGCCCAGGCCGTGGAAGAAAGGCAAACGTGGAGCTTCCTTTCTGAAATCTTGGGTTCCGAGAAGCTCCGAAAGCATTCAAAAAAGGCTGTGCCAGCGCAGCTTGGTGCTAAACACGAAGCATTGTGGACATCTCTGGGCATACCTCGGCCGGCCAGGATGATTTCCACGTCCAAAGCATGTTTGGAGTTGGGCTGGATCTATCGCTCTGCCATGGTCTGCCTTCAGACTGATCCCTGTGATCCACACCATCTTTGCACCAATCCCCATCGTACCCCCATCCAGTGCGGGGATTTAGCAGTCAGTTCAGCTCCAAATGGCTGTGGGTCAAAACAGGGTACCCAAAATGGAACCCTGGTAAATGGAACCAAGGACTAAAACCTGTGGTCCCCTGATGGTTTAATTTTGACCCACACCCAAATGGAAGCTCCACCTAACCGAAGGCCCCCAAAGGCTTGGGCATCCACCCGGCCTGTCGACGCACAGTTGCCGCATGCCACACTGGGAACTTCTCGCCGTCCTGCGCCAGGCCCCAGAAAGAAACCCCACTGCGTCGACTGCCCTCGAATCCAAGCCTCACATCCGAGGAATGAGGTCGACATGAGGACCTCTCATGTGATCCTCTGAAAGGCGTTCCACCTTGGGCACTCGGGGGGATTCTTCCGGCTGGTATGGTCCCCCTTGACATCCGAACTTCACAGTGCACTTGGATGAAAGTAGACGGCACAACTCCCGTCTGTTTGCCAAGCTAAGGAGATGACGAAACCAAAATCTGGAAACGTGTGCCATCCTGCTGTCACCCACCGTGCACTCGAAGAAGTGCGATCGGCTGCGCTCCTTCCACCGCAGGTATCGCGCTCAAAAGTCCCAGCACTTCCACACCTCAGCGCTCGTTTCTTGCGCGCGAGATCGGCCTGCTATGAGACATGCACGCCATGGCTTGCTTCACTTTGGGCCACGCAAAACAAGAAAATGGGTCTGACCCTTTGAGAAATTGTGCCCATGTTTGAGGGGGTCCTTGTTAGAATTCGCAGCCATGTGAGCTGAGCAAAAATCGCTGTCAAGGAACCGGTGACTTGAAGGAAAAGATACTGTTTCGGTCGCTTCTCTGTATGCTGCCAATGGGACGCCGCTGGTAGGTTGTGCTAGAATGAAATGCAAGGGGTGGTTAAAAACCATTGACTGACCCGCGGCCTGCATCGGCCTGCCTAAAATCTCTGAACTGACCGCCGAAAAGGGGCCTATTTGAGAATGAACGGCCAAGAGGCCGTCCCGCTGCCTGCATCGGCATGAGTCCAAAATAGGAGGCCTCGGGTCGCTCAGTTGGTGTGCCTTGGAAACAGGCTAGGCTTCTGAAAAACCAAACCACCAGGTCCAAAGGCTGGCTTCGCGCATAGCACTGGAGAATGGAAGAGGGCTAGGGCTAACTGCCCTAAAATAAGTCCACGCTAAGCCATGACCACAAAGCACCTGTCGAACCAGCTGGGAGCTCCTCTTGCCCCTAACTTCCCTAGCAAAGCCATTCATAACGTTATTCGATGCTAGTGTGTTCTCGTTTTGGGAAGCTTTGGGAACTACTGGGGACGGGGTAAGGGGGCTTGGGATCATATGATGCATTCGCGGACTTGAAGGCCCTCTGATCTTGACAAGCAGTAGGGTCTATGCAAGATGCGCGGCTGCCTTTCAAGGATCAGCTCGCAACAAGCATGCCCAACATACCCGGATGCGAGAAAGTGGCCGTGCCTCCAACACATACCACCGAAACAAGGATTGGCGATGCTCTGGAGTTTCCAAGCCAAGTGATCCACCCACCCCCAAGGCGAATTCGCCTCAAGCTACAATGTTCACAGGTGAGCCTGGAAAAGAATAACGAACTAAAATGATCCTGTCTGGTGGCTTGTAGAACCTGTCCTGGTGAATAAGAACCCAACTTACTTCCTTACATCTGCCTAAGGGCGGGCATGGCAAAAAAGCTTGTGTCCGAATATCCGCCCAAAGCATCCATCATCCACAGTGCTGATCAGGACGGCATCACCTTCTCTACGTCGCAAAGGCAAACAAGTCCATGGGAGAACTGGCATTCATGTTCAGCAAGCCTTGCTTCTGGGTCAGCCGGGAGGGCTGCCTGCTGTATCAAACTCATGATGCAGGCTCCTTTGAGGGTCAAGTATGGCCATCTGCTGGTTTCAATTCCCATTGTCTCCAGAGATCCTCCTTTCCACCAGGGAGAAGGGCCGGCCTTTGGAAAGAGCGGTGATCCAAAAGAACTGGACACTGACTCAACCCCTATCATTCAGGCCCGGAACCCGGAGCCATTGAATCGGCCAAGCTCTAGGCAAGACCTGGCACGGCTTGCCGAACCAAATTTCAGCAAGCGGTAGCAGGCCCAATGAGGTGAACATAACTTCTGGTCAAATTAAATGGGTATGGGGTAAAATTGAACCAGCAGACCACAGGTTTTAGTCCATGTATCCATCTACCAGGGCGATCCAATGTTCAACCACAGCCAAGTCATTTCTGCAGAAAACAACGGCTTCCGAGGCCCAGGCGTCCAGCTTCTCCCATCTGCCGGGAGGAGTCTAGATCGCGCCAGGCAGCCAGCAGGCCGGAGCCTCTCGCGCCGGCTTCTCAGGGGAAAGTAAGGAGCCTCCCGCCTCTGGCCCCTTCAGATCAACAAGGGGATGCATCTGTTCATTTTGTTGGTACACTTGCTCTTTTGGTTGTTGGTTTTGGGGGGGTGGGCACGGCGCTGGTTTCTTGGCCGGTAAGAGGCACTTCTTGGCCCTAGATTCCCATCACGCCGGGCAAAAGCTCTGGACAACAACCCGTTTCCTCCAGCCCTGTGTAGCAAGCGTGCTGTAGGCAAGCAGCAATGTTCCCTGCTGTGCCTGCCTAAATCTGCCAATTGTTTCATTAAACTTGGGAGAAGCCACCCCAAAACAACAAAACCAGGCTCCAAGAGCAACCCAATCTGCCAGATCTTGTAGGCGTAGCCACTTGGCAACAATGAACAATCTATGTATGGAGCTGCACATGCCTAGCCTAATGATGACCTGAGGGTCAACCCCGCAACGCGTGCGCCTCCGAGGCTTTCACAACAGCGCGAATCCCTCTCTTGAGGAGGCATGTGGCAAGGACATGGAAGTAAAGATGATCACTTTTAAACTTTTGGCCGGTGACTAGAAGCCAAACTGGGCAAGTAAGTTAGCTGGCGTGTTCGCACACAGCTTTGTCCTTTTGCAGCAATTCTTGGGCGTGTCTGGGCCCAAGTGGCAGCCACATGCCTTCAACGCCGGCTGAGCCTTCCCTCAAATTCTTCGTCCGAGGGGCGGCTGTCAAAAATGATATTCTGCAGAGCCGCGTTGAATGCCTCTGCGGCAGAGAGCTAAGGCCCCCAACCTTTTTGGGCGTTCCCAAAACGGCTGAAGCGACGACACATGCGATGGTGCTGCTGCTCTTCAAACTGCGGAACCCGGTTGTAAGGGTATGGTAGCCGACTTGGGCCCCATCTGACTTGCATCATCGGCAGGTGTGAGCGAGCATGGCAGCAACATTTGCCGCGTTGAAGGCTCGAAAAAGGGACCTGGTGGGGGTTGGAGTAAAGCTCTTTTTGCTGCTCCGTCACATCCTTGTCCGGGATCTTGGCCAAAATGTGCTCCACCTGGGCTGGTTCCGGCACGCGAGATTTCTGCTTGACTTAGAAAAAGGGCAAACAGTTTTTTTTCAAGACGTGGTGCTTCCGCTTTACCTGGCAGCATATAATCAGGGAAGACCATCATGTTAATTTTTGGAAGGGGGAACACCTGGTTGACTACCACAATGGCAATTAGAGACACTGGGAAGGGAGCACCACAATGATTTCAACTGGTGCCTCCTTCCTCAGCACAAAGGACACCCGACTTGTTGTTGGCCGTTTGAAGGGACGATACCCTCCAATGACGGCCGCTGGCTACAGGAGGTGACCCATCCTCAGGATTGTTGGGTTGAGCCATGCCAACAGGGGTAACATTGTTAAAGACCGGCTTGATCAGTGCCTTTGACCTGGTGGCTCACTGATCCAAAGGAAAAGGAAATAGGGTAATCTTTGTGGACTTTGGCAAACATGTTTTTTTTCAAACAGGGGAAGCCAGGCTCCAAAAAGGGTGGGTTTTCAACATGCTCAAGTTGAACCTTCTGATGGTTTCCCTTGAACCGCTTCTTTCGATTTGTCCCAAGCCTTGTGGGTCCCGGGCCCCACCCTGTTTGGGGGGCCGCCCGGAAGGGAAACCAACGCAAAACCCTTTGGAGCCAACTCCCCTGACATCACTTCACCACTTTTCTGACATCAGCCCAAAAGGGTGATGGTTCAAATGTGACATGTTCAGTACAAAACATGGCAAACCGCAGGCCCTTAAAAAGCTGGGTTCACAATGGCTTAAAGCCATTGATTTCAAGAGGACCACTTGGTTGGACCGAAGCCACGTCTTCGACGCGCGAGGCCTGGCGCGGGCTTCGCTTCCCTTTAATTAAGACCCAGAAGACCCCTGCTGTATTGCGGCCGTGTTTGGAGGAAACCAGACGGAGAGGGGGGGGGGTGGAATCCTCTGACATGTCCAACTCTAGACCCCCAAAGGAAACCCACTCAAACTTCGACCGAAAACGTATGTTTAAAGCCACCAAAGGGGGAAATGCAAACACCCATCCGAAACCAGAAAGGAAAAGGGAATGAGAAAACGGAGCGCCGACTGGGCCTCCAAGCCGTTTCCCACTATGTTGCTTCGCTGCTTCTTTGGGCCGGCATGTTTCCTTCCGCGGACTCAACCAAAAGCGGGCTTGAGCAACATCTGCAACATTACTTTGGATCTTTACGAGCTGTTCTATCCCTTCTTGACAGCTGGTTCCCAACAGAAAGCAAAAGCAACCCGGGCTCTTGGGAGGCTCCCCCCAGTCGGCTTGGGTTCCCTTTGGGCTCCAACCAGGTGCCACACACCTCTGGCAGGCCTACTTCAGGCTGGGGTGACTTCACACGACGTGGTTCTATGAGGCGTACTCAAAACCCATCGGTATGAAAATGGTCTACCCAGAACCATGTAAAGAAGTGAAACAAGGCGGCTGCACCCATTTATGATTGGGAGTATCCCTTTCCAATCTTCACCTGCCTGGTTTTGATTGGTTCTCCTATGCTCATGGCTTGCATTTTCTTTATAATTATAGGACAATAATTCCCAAATCTCAGGCAAATATGTGAAGCAGTCGCTCCAGCCATAGTTGGAGCTTTGTAAACTGTGTTTTGGCAGCTGCGAGGCCTTTTGTTGTACCGAGTGTTGTCCTCGCACAGCGTTTTGGACATCCGCGCTGGCCAAGAGGTGCAAACATGCACCTGCTTCTATTGGCGTTTGGGCGCAGGCAACTCGCAGCTTTTACTTGCGTAGGGAGTGTCTCAGTTGTACCTTGGTTGCTTTTGAACGGGGCGTATGGAAATCCACAAAGTTTTAGCCAAAAATCCATAGTTTCGTTACCAAATAGCCATAGGGTTGCAGGCTGGTGGTGACCTGGAGCCAGGGCTGGCGACGTTTTCTTTGTTGGAGGTCAGGCAGGCTGTAGGCTGTGCGGTGCTGGTTTCTCCCAAGCGGCGAGCAGGAAATGCCAAAAATCGAATCGTTCCAGCCTACCAAGTTGCACAACTCCAGGTAGCTCCTTGGCCCTTGGCTCACTTTTAACACCCTGCCAGTAGTGTGTTGAAAATGACACCGGAATACTTTATCAAATGACTTCACCATAAGCCAATGCAGGGAGTGATGGGAGCATGTGCACTTTGGGCTTCTTTCCCACCGCCGCGCACCTAGGATTCCTGAGAGGCGCGGTGGGTAAACTCCAGCGTCCCGGCCGAACAGATCTCCCCGCCTTCATCTCCCGGACATCCAGATCTCTCAAGCGAGCGCCTGTCCGAATGAGCCCCTCCTGGCGAGCTCGCCGGTGTTAGTCTAAGGTCATGTACGCCCCTGTGACTGGAGAGGCTGCTAGCCATGCAAGAGGACAAGGAACTTGACGTGTCTCTGGATGCCTGGATTGGTTTCTCAAAGATCTGGGACTAATGCTTGCAAATTGGATCTGTTGCTGTGTTGCTGATCTGATCTGCATTGCCGGTGACTGGCTCACTGAACTGACAGGTTGGGTTCGCTCGCCAAAGTAGAACCCCAACCTGCCATAGTGATGCAACCTCTGCACCTCCCGTGAATTCCCGTAAGTCGGCCGCAATATGAGTGACCCCCCAACAACAGGCCCGATCGGAACCCAAGATGGGTAAACCCGTGGCTGACGAATGTGGGGGGGGTTCACCTTTCAGAAACATCCCCAACCAAAGTTCAACTGGTTCTAGATCCCGGGTCCACAATTTGACATCCCTTGGGCTCCTTGTCTCGCAGCTTCAAGTGTGTGGTGATGCCAAGGTTGCTGGCCTGCGTGGCTTGCAGTTCGAAGCCAAGAGCTAGCACGCAGGTTGCGTGGGCCCTATGCTGGCGTTTCTTGCCAAGACAAATGCATCTTAACGGTCAATGAAGGGAAGGCAGCGCGCATCACTAACTTTGGATGCGCCAAGAAAGGAGCCTTCTTTTGTACAGAAATCCCCTTACCCTGCAGTTCCCACACCAGACCGCAGCTGATCTGCTCCACAGGGACTGACAGCAAGTGCTGGCATGCCAAGCTGTCCATCGAAACCTCTTCTGGCCACGGAGTTCCCTTCCCTCTGACGTGGATTTTGAGACCCAGATGGCCCCCGAAAGGCCCCTTCCGCTTTAATCCAGGGACGGAATCAATTCACCCTCATGGGACACCTCTCGTAAGAGAACCGTGCGACCAAAACCCCTCCCCCCCGAAGGCCAAAGGGCTCCCTGTGAGTGAATCCCAGTTGCCCAGTGCCAGTAATCCTGGCAGCAAAAGGCAACTTTTTGGGGGTTCCCGGTTTAGTGGGGAACCACCGAACGAAATGGGGAGAAAAACAGTGTCAAAATGGTGAAGAACTGCGGAACAGAACTCAATGAGTCTTTCACCTCCAGCCTCTGGGCCTAAGTTCAGCCCAATTCTTTAGCAACTGATTGTGGGGTGCCCATTGGCGCGAAAGCAGCTTTGGAATCATCGGAGGGCCACCACCGCGCTCCTTCCACCCCTTCCTCCCACAAAATTCCCATTGCAGGGCCAGCCAAAATGGACAAGCGCCGAGGAAACCCAAGGCTCAGTTCTGGAAATGTCTTTTCGTCTGCCCTTTCCGTTTGGTTGCAGGAGGAAATCGGAAGGGGCGTCCGTATTTTGAGACACCTCCATTTGATCCTTCGGAACTTCACGCGCGTCCGAGGCCGCTTTTTGCAGCCCTGGCCGTGCCTGCGCCATTTCTGCCTCGAAAGGGAAGAGATGGCAACGCGCTACAGAGAAACAAAATCGGTCGCTGCATCTGATCTTGAAACTCCAGTTCGGCTGGTAAAAGACAAGGAGAATGGAGCACCGCACGCAAACACGAGGCTTGACCGGAGCTGTGAAAGCCCACCCGAAAACCGGCACCCTCCTTCAGGGCTCCTGCCCAAAAGGTGATGTTCGAACCAGGGAAAGAAAAGGACAAGAACCCCCTGTCCCTTGAATGTGTGCAAACACCCTTTGCGGCATACCCGCTTCACTTTCCTATATAGGGGCTCTTCAGTTGACAAACCTGCTCAACAGCGTGGGCCCAGGATAAACCATCCACTTGAAGCATGTGTCAACCACAATTCCAAAAGGCACCGGGCAGCTGGTTGCCTAATTCAACCATGAGAAAGCAGGCTTTGTGGCTGCCCAGGACCTCGCTTAACGAACCTCCCAATGCTAAAAAGCCAGTGGCAACAAGCACAGGCTCTCAATTGGCGTCGTGCCTGAAACCAAGATGCCGCCCAACAGGAGAGCAAACATAGCGCCTTGCCCCTAGCCCATCAAGAAGTTTTGTCTCTTGTTCAACACACTTCGGCATTCGGCACCCACCCCAGAAAGCAAAGGAGCCTTTCACCTGAAACCTCTCTCGCTTGCCGCCCAGGATCCATGCACCACGCCCGGGTGAAGACCCCAAAGTCGCTGTCCACGGCAACAACTTGGCAAAAGTTGGGATCCTCGGGACGCGATGGGGCGACAAATACGGGGCTTGCAAAATGAAGCGATTACCCTTGTGCTTCCTTCTTGGGGGAATGATTGCGCGCGTGAGATGGTTCAAGTTGCCTGAACCTCCCTCACATCCCGTCGCATGGAACCAAACCCTCCAGGTTCAGACGAAGCTTGGCACCACCTGAGCTCGAGAGACAGCTAAATGTCGGCCGGGCGGCACGAGCTGCACAAAACGCCATCATCTCGTCGAACTTGTTCATTTCCTTGCAGGCACGGGAGATTTTGCCTTACGACCCGAAAGGTTACTCCTTGCACAAAAATGGGAGCATCCAAACCCATAAGCGAGCCTGGACTCATGAAGGGTGAAGGCAAGGCTTGGCCAAGGGAGGCATGCAGTACCGTGGCGAACACGAGTAAAGGAGTTGCCGCCCATGGTTACCCCCATGACCCAATGCTTGTTTGCCCTCCTTGCAACACTGGAAGTAGATTGGAGGGCTTCAAAAACTACCATCTAGAAAAAGGCCCTTTTGCACTTGCGACGTTGGGCAAAAATGCGCGACCGCTGAATGAACAGCTCGACCTGTGCTGGCGACCCGAGGAAGCCGTTGGCTCCAAGCGAAATTTCTACGCCGCGGCTCGCATTCGTCACCGTCGTAGTACCTGAGGAACACGCTTGACAGGTATATAGGCCCGCAAAGAAAATATTGCTTGGTCCATGCATGCCCGCGCTAGCCCATTACAGCAAGTTCAAGAAGTGAACTGCGCCCACCCCTCGCCTTTCAACACCATGATGCACCACCTGTCCCGACTCAGCATGTGCCACAAGGTGTTCCTTTTTCGCATAGTCGCGGCTGCTGTCCGGGGCGCCAACTTCAAAGGCAAACTGAGCAGGGCGAGGGCGAGAGTTCTTGAAGGTGCCGAAAGGCGAATACTTGCAAACGCCAAATACCCCGCTCCCTTCCGAGGGATCCTTACCACCAATCATGTCCGACTGGCAGGGTGAGACGCTTGGCAGTGCACGCACCGCGAAGATCCGGGGCGTGAGGACCGCACGCCGGCCTGTACGGGTACATGAAAAAGCACCCAGTCTTGCTGCACTGCAGCGGGCACGCACGCACATGAAATGGGCATTCTTGGACCACAAAAAGAACAACAGAATATATGGCTGTGGGTCAAAAATAGATACCCAAATTGGAACCCTGGTAAATGGAACCAAGGACTAAAACCTGCGGTCTTCCTGGTGGTTTAATTTGACACTCATATCTAAAAATGCTCCCCCCAGCGCTCGAGCTACACAGCGCCGCTTGGTGAGCGCTGTTCCCGGGGACTGCTCCGGCGGCCTCATGAGGACGGAAGATGAATTCTTGATGGCCCCTGCGCCAAAGCGAAAGCTGAGCCTGAGTTGGTCATGGGATTTCTGATGAAGCACCACCGGATTGGTTGATTGATTGATTGATTGATTGATGGATGGATGGATGGATGGATGGATGGATGGATGGATGGATGGATGGATGGATGGATTGATTGATTGATTGATGGCTGACCCAGGGAAAAAAGAAGGAAAAGGTGCCCCTCGCCTGGGTTGGTTGATCTTGTTGATGGAACCCTCACATGGGCACCGGAGCCATCTGCCGATCCCCTCACACTGCCGCAGTAGCGGAGTCAGCCACTGTCGCCTCCCAGCTCAAACCAAATGGCGCGGTGGATTCCCAACACTTTGACAAATCAACCAGCCACGTCCAATCACAAATCCCCGGTCAGTTGCTTCGCGGATAAGAGAGCCCTTTGTTCTCCCGCAGGAGGATAGCTGGCGAATTAAATGTTACCCCAAATGTGCCCATGTAAGACTTGAACATCTGTTGTGGCCTGCGCACGCATGTTTCAAGTCACTCAAATTTGAGGTGTCAAGTTCCTTATGGGATGCGATTGGCTTCATGAAATGCCTATGGCAGATGAAACGTCCAGGCTTTCTGGGTGGAAGACGCACTTCGTGGACGAGGGCTGCGGCTTTCACCCGAATGGCCGCCCGGGCGGCATGCCTTCCTTCCTGGCTTCCCTGAAAGGTCAAGACTCAAGACGCAGCGATCTGAGTGCAGCTTTTGTCACGTCTCAACGTTCAACAAAGAGTCTAGAAATCCAGCGTTTTGCATGGTCAGTCGGGAACGTGTCTTTTTTGCTCCGGGCCGAGTCGACTCTCCACCCGCGCCTGTGACATCATGAGCGGCGTCTTCTCTTCCTGCCAAGGTCCAGGACGATCGGCAAGCCAAGTTCAACGACGCCTTGCCACTTGGCAACCAACCGACTAAAACAAGCGCTCGCTTTGAAAACGCTGAAAGCAATGATGCTGCCAGGCTAAAACTTCTGCACACAGACTGCAGCTCGGCTGGAATTTGTGCGGTCCCTCCCATGGGTGGGGCCCCTTCTTCTACCAGTTTGCGTGCGAGAAGTCCTCAGTGTCATTGTCTGCTTGCGAAAAGCTCACAGGGTCTATGCATGTTTCGGGGGTCAGAACATCAATCAACTCAAACACTACACCCCCCGCTCCCTCCCTCAAAGTCGCCTAAAAAAAACTACCCCAAAAGCAAACAAAATGGCCCGTTGGCAACCGGCCGTTGTTTCACTTTCTTTGGGGAAGGCGCCGGTTTTGCAACGTCCAGATCTCCCTCCACGGGTGCCCTCCAATGCGCTCCTCTGGAGTGACCACTGTCACCACCTCGCTGCCTCGCGAGCCCTCCGGCATGGGCGCCCCGGTGTCCTCGCCCGGGAGCCGAAGTGTAGAAAAAGCTGAGCCCAAAACATCCTCCCTCCTGAACAAACAAACTCAGGAGTGTTTTCTTTTGTTTCCCGGTTGTTTTGTTGCCACAGCTGGTCAGTTTAGGGGCCCCGTGCTAGGGGTTTCAGCCGTTTGAAAGGGGCGAAGCGAAGGCGAAGCCAAGGCAAAGCGCGAAGATCCTGGAAGGCCAATCGGTACACGTCGTCGTAGTGGTCCACGAAATGAGCCGTGAGGCCTGCCGCGGGAATTCGAATTCCTCCCAGAGACTCACATCGACCCCCCCCCCCACCCGAAGCAAGGTTCCTTGTGAATCTGTTTGTAGGGTTGGTTTTCTTGAGTTGGCCCGACCAAAAAAAAGAGCAAACTCCGCCTTCAGGAAGGGCTTTTGTGGATGTTAGGCTCTTCCTGCTTCTCAAGGACTTCTTGAACGGTTCACCCACTCAAGTAGGGTATGACCATAGTTGAAAGTTGGAGAACATCCAAATGCCCTCAGGACGTGGGTGGGAGGGGGCAAGCATCGTGCTAGTCTACGATCAGGTGGTTGAGCATGCAAGTACATCACCAACTTGTCTGGGTTACTGAATGCCAAACGACTACCCAATGAGAAGCAGGGCATGATTTTCCCTCATTAGTGGCTAAAATAGATAGCGGTAGCCATTGTCAGAACCTGGTGCTTGGGGATAGTCAAGGCCAGCCAGCAACAAGGGCGCCCACTTCAACAAACAAACCACCCCAATGGGAAAAAACACCCAATCAGGATATTCTCACTGCACACCCCGGACGGGAAGCAGATTGCCTGCTCTGAGGTACGGCTTCAACTCCAGGTAGTCAGCCTGCGCAGCCGATCTCCGTCCATTCTGATCGAGTATGCAGTTGAAGGATGAGAGGCGGCAAGTCAAACTACGTGCTCCGTTCACCCAGTGCAAGGACATGACATGTTCAGTCTGGTCGTGCTATCGCAGTGCGACACCCGCGTTCTTCCAACGCCCAATTGTGCGACACCTGCATGATTGGTTTGGTGTTGGTGGTCACTGATGCGCTGGTGGTTGTCGGGTTTGGCTTGGGTCTGAATCGGATTAGTTTGGGATCAGAGCGAGCTTTTCCTAGATTCTCTCTGACGAGTCGTCTTGCCTCAAACATGCCTGGCATCAATGGCAGTTTGCAATCCTTCAGTCACCATCATGTTCAAAACCATGATTTGGCGCGTTTGAACGGGCCCGTCGCCATTCCCACTTGTTCTGCTGAGGTGAGACCACTAGCGGCCCACCAGCTTCTGAGTTTCTGGACTCAGTCCGCGCCTGATTGGACATGGGCAGCACCAGTCTGTCGACGTTCTCGCGCTTGGCGGCCAGCGTTTTCCTTTCCAAACGCTAACTGCAATGCAAACTGGGGCCCTTTGAAATGCCGAGGCAGTGCATGACGAGTCTGCATTGGCCGGGGCCATGTGGACTATGTTAAGGTACGGCTATGCTTCTCAGGCAGGCCCGGGTGAGGGGAGAAGAGTATGCTCTGGAAACTGAAAGGTGGCACGTGGTTCGCAAAGGCTTATACTAGTGACCACTTCCGGTGCCCACACAACCAGGTGCCACCAAGTCTCTCTTTGATCCCGCCAACCCGCAGCACCTTGCCAGTAAGTGTGACCTGCATGCGAATCGAACCGCAGGACATCGACAACAAAACCCGCCACACATCATTTCCTGGTGCATGCCGTAGGGAAGAGACGCCAGGCACCACACGCCCGGAAATCCGCCCTTCGCATGGAATGAGAAACAGTGCCATACATGTGCCCTTACATCATCCTCGAAGGGACTTACATTGGCTCAAAAGGCGACGCCCAAAGTGGTGGTTCTCCTTTTGCTTTCCCTTCAGCACCACCAAAAAGGCTGGCCTCATTATTTTACTATGATCAAAGTCACCCCCAAAGTGGTGGGTTAAAGGGAGACAACCACATTTTCTGACTATGATAACCCCCAGAAACCGCCAAAATAATGACCCCAGAAAGGGTACCCTCAAAAACTGTTTTTTTTAAAAAAAAAAAGAACGACACGTCCCATTTGGGCAGATCTCGCAGCAAACCTCTCGAGGAACGTTCCGCCCGAAGTTCGCCTCCCCGCTCATGGCCAGGTCCCGCTTCACCGGCCGGTCCAGTGCCATGCTCAGCCTCGACGGCTAAACTGGGCTCTCGGATCCCCTGCGAAAAGCTTCACTTGTGGGTTTACATGGTTCCCAACCACTACAACTACATAAACTGCTAAAAAGCTAAGGGGATGGCTGGGAGCCACCAACTTAACAACTAGATGGGTTGTACATTTGATGGGGGAGGGGCATAAATTGAACACCCAAGAGGAGGTAGGGTGCCACTTAATCAATTCTGACTTGAGCTGGCGTGAAGTGGCCTTCCAAAGGTGATGCTGCGCAACTCGCCTTCAACCGGCCCTCCAATTAAATGATGCCTAAAGCTCGCTCCTTCAGCTAGCTCACTTTAACCTCGCCTTTCCCAAGCTGGCTCCTGGGACAGGGTCCCAGTTTCGTGGCTTCCCCGTAAACATCCGAGAAGGAGGCCCCTCAAAAAAGCGAACCCCCCCCCCCCTTCAGTCCCGAAAAGTGCGAGTCCCTTAACCAAGAGGCAGCGCGGAGGTCATCGTCACCCCTGCAGATGGCCCATCCTGCACCATTCGCAGCTGGAGCTGGTCAGGCCAACCTCCCTCTCGCTTGTGGCCATGGGTCAGAATCCCGCACCGCCTGAACATCCCAATCCCCACTAAAATAGGCTACCATTGGTTTTGACCCACAGCCATGTGTTACTCAGTATGTGCTTTCTTTACGCAACCTCGTGGCTTTCCCTTTGGGCATGTTGAAACCAACATCACGACCTTCTGTGGGCTTTGCACCAGTTGCACCAAGGTCTGATTCTTTGAAACCAACGTTGCCCCAGGCCACTAGCGAGACTCTTGCCAGTGGAGCTCTGAATGGAGGCATATTCACCATGGCTCAGAGCTTCACTAAGAGCTGGGAGGCTTCAACCCATCCTGGAGACCTTTGAGACGAGCCAAGTCGGGCTAGCGCGTGGTTTCCTGTTCAAGGGCCGCTCCAAAAAGATGGGCCGTTCCGAATTCCACGCCTTGTGCCTTCTAGTTCCCTGGCTTTCGCTTGCCTCTTCCCGGGGGTTTCCTTCCTGCGCTGACCAGTCAATCAGGATGCAGCCCCCCCGCAAAACTCTCCGCAGCGCACTTTGGCCAGTCTGAAACTCTTTTCCTATGGCCGTCCCTGGCTTTTCTTATGCGTTCCAATGTGCTTTGTCCGTTGTTTACCCTTCCTCCAACGGTATTCCCATCATTCCCCATGTTTGTCCAGCATGTTTTCCTGATTTGGGATTTGGAAAACAGAAGGACAACTACTGGAGTCGTCTAATCTGCATTTTAGGTGAAGAGACCTCATTTGAAGACGAAAAACTGAATGTTTTAAAACGCTCGCGTGGCGACCGGCGCGCTGCCTTAGAAATCGCCCCTTCCGGCATGTTCATGTGGATGTACGCCTGGGACGGCGGTCGCTGTTGAGCTGAAACCCCCGAGCCCGTTTGCACAAGCGAAACCAGGTCTTGAAAAGGAATGGGTTCCTTAGGTCCAGTGCTTCGACAACATTCGTGAAAGACGATTCAAGTGGTTGGCCCAGGCAAATGCACAAATGTGAGCTCAAAGCAGGAAAGTCAAGCCAGGCACCCAGGAAACTTCTTTGAGACCTTCCACTGCCCCATGGGAATCATTAGATCTTAAGGCCAAGCCACCATGTCTAGGAATTCGTTCTTCGGCTCCAGCTCCCGGAGGAAGATCTTGGCGTAGGTGAGCGCGATCTCGCTAGACTCACCCATGACCTGGACTCAATACTGGTTCTGGCGTGCCTCAAAGGGGTCTTCTAGGATGGTTGTCTTTTGGTGTCCGATTGAAGAAAGACTCCTGTGGCTCATTGAAAATGGGGCATGCCATTTGCAAATCATGCAAGCGGCTGATGGAGGGGAATGCCGCGCCTGTGAGTGGACTGCGGCTGGGTGGTCACAAACTGGAACAACATAAGGCAACTCATGTGACCTGCCCAATGTTGTAGTGAATGAAGCGAGGGGTTGCTTAAGAGGCAATATGGTGCTGTGCCACTTCAATTTTTTGGATGGGAGTTTCGAGTTGCAGACATTTCTCCAGCTGGCCCGTAGCTCCAATCCCCCAGTTCACCGGTTTCGACTCATCACTTGCCCCGCCTTGCCCAGCTTCCCGGTGACCTTCATGCGGGGCCCCGAGTTGCGGGCCCGGCTGGGGGCAGGCCTCGGCCGGTGTGAAGCGACCAGTGTGAAGTGGCCGCTTTGGGCGACCAACATGAAGATCATGTCAAGTCCATGCATTCCAATGGGTACCCCGGCTGGAAGCAAATCGAGGTTTCGTGTGAAGCTTCCAAGGTTCCCTGTTGCCTTGTCACGCCCCGGGTCCCGGAAGGCAATTTCCCTCACCTGTGAGTTCGATGGGTATGATTACGGCTGGCTTCGTTTGGAGCTTTGCACAAAAGAAGAAGGGCGACCCTCCAAGCAAACGCACACTGAAAGGATCTAGCCTTCCCAAAGGGGAACTTAGCGCACTTGAGGATGGAAGCCGAACTAAAAGTAGAACAAGTGCAAACCGTGATAGGTATGATCCCTGACTGGAAAGTACGAAAGTCCCCTCATTCAGCGCACTTCCCAAAAGAAGGCCCAACAACAGGGACCTTCAGGTGACCATTTCGACATCCCTCTTTCCAAAGCTTCGATTAAAAGCTAATTCGTCGAATTTGCGGAAGTAGACACACACACACACACACACACTGTTTGAAACAAAATAAGGCGCCCAACCCTTCGAACCCATTGCTCCGGACAAGCTGCAAATTGTGTCTTTTGAGAGGCGCCCCATAAAGCAAGTCGCCTTTTCTGCGGGGTGCCATCTTCATACAGGAACCACCCCACCCAGCCAAAAGAAACGCAAACAACCCGTGGAATCCACGGAGCCACTCGGCCTCTCTCGGCTCGGCCGCCAGCCGAGGCTCGCTTCCTCGCCGCCGCCCTCCGCAGTGGCCGTGGCCTTCAGCGAGACGTTGGCGTCGGCCATCCGCTCCTCGGATGGGAAGCGCAGGACAAAAGGCACCGCTCCATAGGCGGCCTCTGTAGGTGTTGGCTAAAAGATTTGGGTGTGGCTCAACACTAAACAGGAGGGGGTACAGGTGTTGGTCCATGCTTCCACTTACCAGGGTTCCAGTTTGGTACCGGTTTGTGAGCCCCAGCCAAATAGATGGGTTCCACTGGGTTAGATGGGGTTTCTTCCATGGGCCGTCTATTTTTCTAAAAGGCCACCTATGTGCTTGATATGCAGAGGAAAAGATGCCCCTCCCAAATTCTGATTGGAACCCCACAAGGGGGAGGTGGTGCCTCGGCTGCATGTCAGTCAGGGGTGCACCACTGGGTTGGCCTTTCTGGTGCATGTCACCGTTGTCAATGTCACCCCCTAATTGGTACCTTCGAGAGACTGCCCACACCATGCCGGCAGTCCTCTTCGTCGGAATGAGAGGTCTCAAACCTAAAAACATCGCAAAACAAAAAGGGGCCCAACAACCATACACTAAGATGCTTCAGTCTCAGGCCCCCTTCACTTTTCCGGCTGATGAGGAATGACACTTAAAGGTTGAGGTAAGATCGAACCGCTTCAAGGGGCATTCTTCCAGCTGCAGCCAATGACACGAAAGGTAGAAACAGAGAGGGGGCTGGAAAAACGTGTGGCTTTTGTTTTTTTGGGAGCTCAACAAGAAGGAAGCTGGAAGGTGACTGGATCATGCTTCCCCTCCACTTGCACCATTTTAAAGGGCCATGAAACTGCAATGCTTTATCCTTCCGAAAAAGGAAATGCAAACCCAAGCATCAACCACGCCAGCACCTTAGCACCTTAGCACCTTAGCACCTTTGCACCTTTGCAACCTGCACCCCTTGCGGCGCGCGGAAGTCACCCGCACCTGAAATCAAAAATCACCATCCCTCCCAGACTCATCCGAGAACCCCTCAAAGGGGTATGATTAGCATGCTCGGTTTACCTTCGGATCCCCATTAAAACAACCTTTAAAAAAGGGTTCCTGAACTCAGATCGAATCTCCCCGTCCACCATTCGCAAACCACCAGGGTTCCTTCCCAAACTCCTGAAGCCAGCTTTTTGGGCTAACTCCATCGTTTCACCCTCTTGGCCAGGCTTCTTTACCAACCTCCTCACACCGGACCATCTTTTGTTTGCCCTGGTTGCCTCCCGCGTTCTTTCTCCGCCGCGGCGCGTTGGAGGCGGGCACCCGGCCCCTGGCCTCCACGAAGAGCGTCTTGCCCCCCAGCGCGGTCCAGGCCAGGCCCATGGCCACGCCGCTGGGGGAGTCCTGGAAGAGCCTCCGCGCGTCTCCGCGCGTCTTCCGGCGGCTGGACGTTGGAAGGGGAGCCAAAAATCGGATTTTCTTAGCGGTTCTCTCTTCTAAATCTTAGCAGTTCTCTCTCTCTCTCGCTCTAAATCTTAGCAGTTAAGCGGTTGGATTTCAACGGCTAAGCCAATGATAAGCAAAGATGTGGGATGTGTCCCAACAACAGCCATGGTTTCAGGCGGTTTCTTTTCCAAGAAGCGGATGCGGAGATGCAGTTGGCCCGCGGTTGCCCTTCAGGACGAAAGGTTTGGAAGGGAAAGGCAAGGATGGAATGGAAGGAAAGAAAGAAAGGAAAAAAGGAAAGGGAAGAAAGGAAATAAAGGAAAGAACGGAAAGAAAGGAAGGGAAAAAAAGAGAAACAAAAATGAGGCGTGCAAGCAAAAACACACGCGTGCAACCAGAAAAAACAACAAAACAAACGAACAAACAAGCACGATGTACACACAAACAAACAAAGAAGCAAACACACAAACAAACAGACAAACAAACAAAAAACAAAGAAACAAACAAACAGACTAACAGTTAAACAAACAAACAAACAAACAAACAAACAAACAGCCAAACAAGCAAGCACGCAAGCAGGCAGGCCATTTAGCTGGCAAACAGACAAACAAACAAACAAACAAACAAACCCACAAACCCACAAACCCAACAAACACACAAACAAACAAACAAGCAAAACAAACAAACAAACAAACAAACAAACAAACAAAGCATGAATGAATTGACAACCACACAAAAAGCAAGTAAGCAAGCAAGCAAGCAAGCAAGCATGCCAGCAAGCAAGCAGGCCAGTAAGCAAGCCAGCAAGCCAGCAAGCAAGCAAGCCAACTAAAAACAAGCAAACAAACAAACAAACAAACAAACAAACACACAACGAAAAACAAACAGACACACAAAACAAACAAACGAACAAACGAACAAACGAACTGACAATCCTTGAGATTGCGCCTCTAGCTTTCAAATAATGGTTTGCTGGGCTTGCTGGCATAGTGACAAAGGTGGTAACTGGATGATGTGACGTATGTATGTATGTATGTATGTATGTATGTATGTATGTATGTATGTATGTATGTATGTATGTATGTATGTATGTATGTATGTATGTATGTATGTATGTATGTATGTATGTATGTATGTATGTATGTATGTATGTATGTATGTATGTATGTATGTATGTATGTATGTATGTATGTATGTATGTATGTATGTATGTATGTATGTATGTATGTATGTATGTATGTATGTATGTATGTATGTATGTATGTATGTATGTATGTAGTGTATGTATGTATGTAGTGTATGTATGTATGTATGTAGTGTATGTAGTGTATGTATGTATGTATGTATGTATGTATGTATGTATGTATGTATGTATGTATGTATGTATGTATGTATGTATGTATGTATGTATGTATGTATGTATGTATGTATGTATGTATGTATGTATGTATGTATGTATGTATGTATGTATGTATGTATGTATGTATGTATGTATGTATGTATGTATGTATGTATGTATGTATGTATGTATGTATGTATGTATGTATGTATGTATGTATGTATGTATGTATGTATGTATGTATGTATGTATGTATGTATGTATGTATGTATGTATGTATGTATGTATGTATGTATGTATGTATGTATGTATGTATGTATGTATGTATGTATGTATGTATGTATGTATGTATGTATGTATGTATGTATGTATGTATGTATGTATGTAATGTATGTATGTATGTATGTATGTAATGTAATGTATGTATGTATGTATGTATGTATGTATGTATGTATGTATGTATGTATGTATGTATGTATGTATGTATGTATGTATGTATGTATGTATGTATGTATGTATGTATGTATGTATGTATGTATGTATGTATGTATGTATGTATGTATGTATGTATGTATGTATGTATGTATGTATGTATGTATGTATGTATGTATGTAATGTATGTATGTATGTATGTATGTATGTATGTATGTATGTATGTATGTATGTATGTATGTATGTATGTATGTATGTATGTATGTATGTATGTATGTATGTATGTATGTATGTATGTATGTATGTATGTATGTATGTATGTATGTATGTATGTATGTATGTATGTATGTATGTATGTATGTATGTATGTATGTATGTATGTATGTATGTATGTATGTATGTATGTATGTATGTATGTATGTATGTATGTATGTATGTATGTATGTATGTATGTATGTATGTAATGTATGTATGTATGTATGTATGTATGTATGTATGTATGTATGTATGTATGTAATGTAATGTAATGTAATGTAATGTAATGTAATGTAATGTAATGTAATGTAATGTAATGTAATGTAATGTAATGTAATGTAATGTAATGTAATGTAATGTAATGTAATGTAATGTAATGTAATGTAATGTAATGTATGTATGCATGCATATATGTATGTATGTATGCAGTCCAAAGGAATCCGGCAAACGCCCACCTTTGCCTTCGCTATGGCTGAAAACTGGCGCTACTTTTCTGCAAAACTCCGGCAACACCAATTAGATGCTTTCTCTCTCTCTCTCTCTCCAGCATCGTCGAGCAGGTCTCGCTCGTCCCAGATCAGGGATGCGAAAACAAATGCTTTGGGTTGCAGAGTTTGCGTTCGGCTTTGGGAAAGTGAGGGAATCCACGGGATCATTCTGGCATACCGCTCAGCCCGATCCCTCTCGCTCCGCGCCTCTCCGAGGAGTGGGGTGGCTGGCCTCACACTCGGTTTAGATGAACATGTTTCAATGAATACTCTTACTCCCACAAACATGGCACCTGTGGGAGGATACCAGGAAAGATCGTTTCCTCTTGGGGGGACCCTTTGTCAGGTGCCATATTAGTGGGAGAGAGGGTAGTCCTTTTTGGGTGAGAGATAGAAACTGAAAGCGGACCAGCCAGTTTGACACCCCCCCCCCCTCAAGTTTCTTCCATTGAGCCTTCTTGCTTTTCCCATCCCTGACCCCCCACGCATGTGCCAACATGTTGTGTAATGCACGCTATCTTCCCCCATCTCCTCCCCTTCTCCCCCCACAATCCACCAAAAAGGCTTCGTGCCTAACCCCGACAAACTTTACCAACAAAAACAAAAGGGCGTTGGCACAAAAAAACTAAGATCCACATTAAAAGCGCCTTCTGGGAAAAAACCAAGCCAACCATTTGGCCATGGGTCAAAATCCCATACCCCTAGAGAACATTCCAATTCCCACTAAAACAGGCTCTAAAATGGGTGGTGCACCTACCCCCAAAATGGGATCCCCTTGGTTTTGACAACCAGGGCCATTTATCAGTTCGCTTGAACCAACTCGATTCGCGACTAGGTCCTCCAGTAGAGAGGTTAGAATAAGGGCACCCTTTTATCTGTAGTCTATTTTAGTAGGGGAACCCTGCCCCAAACCAGAAACGGTAAAAGTTGGCACCTAGCTGGACCTAGGCGAAGTCTTCGGATCCGCGGCGCCCACGAACTTCCGCAGGTTCTCCAGGGAGATGACGCTCCGCTCCCTCGCCTCCTCGTCCACGCGGACCAAGCTCAGAGCCACCTTCCTGAAAAGGAGGCGACGCATGCGACGCCTGGGCCTCCCCGAATTGGTACACGTCGGGTTCCCTGGTTTGGGTTCGTTTACGTTGGTTTAGGTTGGTTTAGGGTGGGTTTGGGGTTGGTTTAGGGTTGGTTTAGGGTGGTTTGGGGGTGGTTTAGGGTTGGTTTAGGGTTGGCTTAGGGTGGTTCAGGGTTGTTTAGAGTTGGTTTAGAGTTGGTTTATGGTTGGTTTAGGGTTGGTTTGTGGTTGGTTTAGGGTGAATTTGGGGTTGGTTTAGGGTTGGCTTAGGGTGATTTGGGGTTGGTTAGGTTGGTTTAGGGTTTGTTCAGGGTGGTTCAGGGTTGGTTTAGGGTTGGCTTAGGGTTGGCTCAGGGTGGTTCAGGGTTGGTTAGGTTGGTTTAGGGTTGGTTCAGGGTGGTTTAGAGTTGGTTTAGAGTTGGTTTATGGTTGGTTTAGGGTGGGTTTCGGGTTGGTTTAGGGTTGGCTTAGGGTGGCTGAGGGTTGTTTAGAGTTGGTTTAGAGTTGGTTTATGGTTGGTTTAGGGTTGGTTTGCGGTTGGTTTAGGGTGGGTTTGGGGTTGGTTTAGGGTTAGTTTAGGGTGGTTTGGGGTTGGTTTAGGGTTGGTTTAGGGTTGGTTCAGGGTGGCTCAGGGTTGGTTAGGTTGTTTAGGGTGAAACAGGCTTGGTTAGGTGGTAGAGTTGGTTTATGGTTGGTTTAGGGGTGGGTTTGGGGTTGGTTTAGGGTGGTTTGGGGTTGGTTTGGTTTAGGGTTGGTTCAGGGTGGTTCAGGGTTGGTTAGGTTGGTCTAGGGTTGGTTCGGGTGGTTCCGGGTTGGTTAGGTTGTTTAGAGTTGGTTTAGAGTTGGTTTAGGGTTGGTTTAGAGTTGGTTTAGGGTTGGTTTAGGGTGGTTTGGGGTTGGCTTAGGGTGGCTGAGGGTTGTTTAGAGTTGGTTTAGAGTTGGTTTATGGTTGGTTTAGGGTTGGTTTGTGGTTGGTTTAGAGTTCGTTTAGGGTTGGTTTAGGGTGGGTTTGGGGTTGGTTTAGGGTTGGTTTAGAGTGGTTTGGGGTTGGTTTGTGGTTGGTTTAGGGTGGGTTTAGGGCGGTTCAGCGTTGGTTAGGTTGGTTTAGGGTTGGCTCAGGGTGCTTCAGGGTTGGTTAGGTTGGTTTAGAGTTGGTTTAGAGTTGGTTTAGGGTTGGTTTAGAGTTGGTTTAGGGCTGGTGTAGGGTGAGTTTGGGGTTGGTTTAGGGTTGGTTTAGGGTGGTTTGGGGTTGGTTTAGGGTTGGTTTCGGGTTGCTTTAGGGTGGTTCAGGGTTGGTTAGGTTGGTTTAGGGTTGGTTCAAGGTGGTTCAGTGTTGGTTAGGTTGGTTTAGAGTTGGTTTAGAGTTGGTTTAGGGCCGTTTTAGAGTTGGTTTAGGGTTGGTTTAGAGTTGGTTTAGGGTTGGCTTAGGGTGGTTTAGTGTCGGTTTAGGGTTGGTTTAGGGTTGGTTTAGGGTTGGCTCAGGGTGGCTCAGGGTTGGTTAGGTTGGCTTAGAGTTGGTTTAGTTTAGGGTTGGTTTAGGGCTGGCTTAGGGTTGTTCAGGTTTGGTTAGGTTGGCTTAGAGTTGGTTTAGGGTTGGTTTAGGGTTGGTTTGGGGTGGTTTGGGGTTGGTTTAGGGTTGGCTTAGGGTTGGTTAGGTTGGTTTAGGGTTGGTTCAGGGTGGTTCAGGGTTGGTTAGGTTGGTTAAGAGTTGGTTTAGAGTTGGTTTAGGGTTGGTTTAGGGTTGGCTTAGGGTGGTTTGTGGTTGGTTAGGTGGGCTTGGTTGGTTTAGGGTTGGTTT
Source organism: Effrenium voratum (assembly GCA_963377175.1). Lineage (NCBI taxonomy): Eukaryota > Dinophyceae > Suessiales > Symbiodiniaceae > Effrenium > Effrenium voratum. The sequence goes on from CAUJNA010003227.1 coordinate 706,971, forward strand.
AGGGTGGTTTGGGGTTGGTTAGGTTGGTTTAGGGTTGGTTCAGGGTGGTTCAGGGTTGGTTAAGTTGGTTTAGAGTTGGTTGGTTTAGGGTGGCTTAGGTGCTTTGGGGTTGGTTTAGGGTTGGTTTAGGGTTGGTTCAGGGTGGCTCAGGGTTGGTTACGTTGGCTTAGAGTTGGTTTAGGGTTGGTTTAGGGTTGGTTTGTTGGTTTAGGGTTGGTTTAGGGTGGTTTAGGGTGTTAGGATTGGTTTACGGTGGTTTAGGGTTGGTTTAGGTTGGTTTACGGTTGGTTTGGGGTGGTTCAGGTTGGTTAGGTTGGTTTAGTGTTGGTTTAGGGTGGGTTTGGGGTTGGTTTAGGGTTGGTTTAGGGCGGTTTAGGGTTGGTTTAGGTTGGTTTAGGGTTGGTTTGGGGTGGTTTAGGGTTGGTTTGTGGTTGGTTTAGGGTTGATTTAGGTGGTTTAGGGTTGGTTTAGGGTTGGTTTAGGGTTGGTTTAGGGTTGGTTTAGTTTAGGGTTGGTTTAGGGTTTGTTTTGGGTGGTTTAGGGTTGGTTTAGCGTGATTTAGGGTTGGTTTAGGGTGGTTTATGGTTGGTTTAGGTTGGTTTAGTGGTGGGGTTGGGTTTTGTTTAGGGTTGGTTTAGGGTTTTGTTTTAGTGTTGGTTTAGGGTTGGTCTTTTTTTAACATCGGGTGGTTTTGGGATAGCGAAGGACGAAAAACCACACCCTTCCCGAAACAGTCGTGGAAGTGCGCAGCCTCTTCACAACCTCCCAAACTCCTCTTCGTCGTTGTTCGCCCTTCACCTTTTGCGAATGACAGAAAGGTCAAAGTTTAGCACTCAGCTAGAGTTGTGTTTTGCAGAAGGTCAACCCCCGTGGTCCAATAACAACCCCCCGACAAACCCCAGAAAGGGGTGACACACGGACAAAAACTTGGTCGCCTCAAAACGGGGGGGGAGAAAAAAAAAAAGAAGACAAACCTCCGCTTCCCATACTGCGCCAAGGTGCCGGGTGATCTTCTCAAGAAGCTTGCGCAACTCCCGGACCCCAGCCTCAGAGCTCAGGTGGCAAGGAAGCCGCAATGGGGGGGGATGGGCATTGCTTTCCAACCCTCGGAAAGGTAGCAACAAAAACCTGGTTGTTCGCATCCCCCTACCAAAAATGAAGAGAACAAAACCCCCCCAAAAAAAACATGATCCAGTAACAGTGAAGATTGCGCCATCTACCTTCCAATTCCGTGCCCTGTCCTAAGCGCATCTTTTCCAAACAAACTTCCGCGGCCGATGCCGTCTCTGCCGGGGCGCCTCCCGGGCGTAGTTGCGGATCAGCTCCGCGAGCGCCTGGCAGCATGCCCGGTGATGTGGGCAAGGCACGGGGGGGCCGTTCAACTTTTCCTTGGGGTTGGGAAGCTGTTGCCCAAGGGGTCCAAGTACCTCATACTTGCGGATTTGAAGAATCTGTAACTGACGAATCCCCTTGAACCGAACCCAAAAACCGCAAATATGGGGTACTTAGGACCCTCTGGGTTGGGGAAACCGAATCAAAAAGGGCTTCTAAGGGTGCCATTGAAGAACTGGTGGGCTGGCCAGTTTTCAACATGCAACCCAAAGAAGAAGCGTGTTTATGCCGGTGGTTCGTTGCGGAATGCCATTTGTTCCTCCTGTTTACTCCCTTTTCGCTTCGTATTTGCTTGGGGTTTGGCAACCTCCCGCACGGTTTCCAGGCATGGGACCAGAGAAGTCTGAGGCTTCTCCAGCCGCCCTGGGACCAAAAGGCATGGGTGGCGCAGCGTGACTTCTTGCGCAACATGAATCTTAAGGCACGTGCCCAATGCAAGTTCGAGGGCTGCTAGCCCTGTAACTTGCAAAAGGAGAAGAAAGAGGCTGGGAAAACCGACAATGAAGCAGTATCTTTCGCAATGCATTCAGCACACATGAAACAGGAGGGGGAGACCGCTCTCGCCATACTTGGCGACGGTGTTTTTGAAAGGACAAATAAGAAATGCCTGGCACCGTGCGCTTCCGAGAGGGAATATAGCCAGGCAGTTGCTTTCCACAACCTTACTCCTCGCCCACGATGCCCAACCCCAATGGCCCAACGGGGCTGTCACATGGCTCAACAAAGGCACACCCGCCATAGCAAATAGACAGCATCTCCTAAATTCGGGCGTTATCCCAAACTTCTGATGTGTTCTTCAGCCTCTGACCCCACCCGCGGACTCAGGAACGGACCCGTTCCGCATGTCTAAGCACGGTAGAACAAGTAGACAGCATCAGTTTCTTCAATTAGGCTTCCCCGAACCGACTATCAGCAACATTCGGGAGTTCAGCAACCAGCCACGAAGTCTCCCAGTCCCATCCCCACCTCCGGCTGCAGGTCCAACAGCTCCTTGGCCACACCGTTGCTGGCCTCAGCGCCGTTTGTCCCACGACGTCGGGTCCCATCCCATGAGAAGCAGCTGCCCGCTTGCTGAGGATTGAGGCAGCCCAGAACTGGTTCCACTTCGCGCTTCTCTGAAAAACATGTTGGATGCCATCTGAGCAGGTGAATCTGCAACCAGCGCCCTCCCACATGGAACAAGGGGCCAGTTGTCCATGTTCCCCTCCCAGGGTTCTTCTACGGGACGTAAACGGGGGACTGACGGCCATGCAGGCAAAGAGGCGCTGTGGACAATGCAGCCCCCTTTCAAGCAGGCGGCAATGGTTTGCGGGACCAAGTACTGGTTTGCAATAGCCAGCTTCTCCTCGTAGACATACCCAGCAAGCCTGATCACTTCCATACCTTAGCTAGTGAATGGTCCGTTCAAGGACAACTTCCAACAAGACTGCGCGGCCATACGATGCAATAGGGGGGGGCTATCCGTTCAACGTTTGCCTCTAGTGGGCCCTTGCCCGAGGTGTCTTTCCAATCGGAAACCTATTTGCAAGCTCTGCGATCACATTTGCTTTCTTACTCACCATGGCCGACAACCATGGGCGATTCTGCCGGCAGCCGGCCGCGCTAAGTTGCTCCAGATTGACTGCATGGCAGATTCACTCCACTCCATTGACCTTCTAACCTAGCATGACTGCCGTTTGGCCCGTCTCGAACTGGGACAGGTGAAGAGGCACCCCCCATTGTTTGGTGTAAGCTAGAGGTGGTGTCCCCTTAAAGGGATCCCTTGATGCAAGTCATCCTGTTGCGTTTGGTCAAACACTCAGACCATGGGCAGAGGTGTCCCGCTTGCTTCACGCACTGCAGCCGCGTCGCGGTCCAACAAAGGCCCTGGAAAGGGCAACGGAGCAAGATCCCCACGCCATCCCAACTTTCCGCAAACCAGCCAGCAAACCGGGAGGGGGGGGGGGCGGAATTCCGCGCTTGGAAAAATCCTGGCCTACAACAGGAAGCTCCAACAAGCACGGAAAGGAAACGGCCTTGTGGCCTGTCAAACAAGCCGAACCCAACCCCCAGTTATGAATCCGGGGCTCCCCTGCTAAGTGAGAAGCCCCTTCCACATCCCCGTGTTGATAACTGAGGGCGGTTCTTCATCTTCGCCAGGAGCCCAAATCATCAAATGAGTGTGTCTGAAAACCGCTGACCCCTCTGCTTCTTGTCTTACGCTCGGTTTCGGGGGTGAGAGGCGTGGTATGCAACTTGATGGCGATCTCTGCCCTTTCTTGCCTTGCTGGGGAGACCTGTATGCCTTTGGTGTGCCCTGTGAGACCCCCTCCTTGTAGGCCAAGCGTTGCATTCTCTCCTGAAGTATCACCCCTAGAGGAAACTTTATAAAGTTCGCCCTTCAAGGTCTTTGAGCCGAGGCAAAGGCCTCCAACCGCGGGTTGCAGCGGGGCACACGGAAAGCCACGGCAAAAGCCACGGGAACCGGTGTCCTTTCCCTGGTGCCGCGGCCTGGGATGGTGTCAGTGACGTTTGCAGTGCAGATGAAGAGGACCTTGGACAGGTCGAAGGGCACATCCTCAGCTTCGCTGTGTTCGATGGATGTCGGGTCTGAAGAAAAAAATAGAAAAAAACCGCCCCCTACTTGGCGCTGCCAGCGCCCATGGCTTGACCGAGCATCCAGGTAGAGGTCCCTGAAGGCCGCGTTCTGCTCAGGATCCAGCACTTCCAGCAAGGCAGACGAAGGGTCGCCGCCTTGATTGCGCGCTCTTTCCATCCGATTCATCCCCTTCAATTGGGACATCTTCGAAGAAAGGACCCCCACGAAAGAAAGGACCCAAGGTCTCAACCCCCCTCTCCCCCCTCGCCTCACCAAAAACGTAACGGGAGAAAAAAGAAAGAAGCAGAAAAAAAAAAAAACGAGCTCAACATGTGAAAAGAATGGGCGGTTGGCCGCACCCCATCAATAGTTTCCGCACAGCATACTCCGACTTCTGGCAACGATTTTGCCTGCTCAGCCTGGCACACCTACCTTTGATTTGCTTGGGGCAATCGCAAAAGCGATCGAAGCCCGTTGTTAAAAAGAACGCGTTTGGCATGGGTCCCCGGCACAGAGCATCCCAGTTCATGCAGGGTGCGGAAGTCTCTGCCCAGCTTGTCCACCTCGTCTACCAAGATGACCGGGTTGGAGACTTGCCTCAGGTCAGGCGCGTGGGTCGGTTTGAGGGGAAACTCTCCAGCCCTTGACATAGTAGCACAAAACTTTGTTAAATAAACAGAACCCCCCCCCCCCCCCACAAAAAAAAGAAGAAAAACAAACTAAAAACTCAAAACATGCCAACAACAGGAAAACCAACGCAAACAACCCTCTGCCGATTCCAGCCCGCTCCTTTCTGAACCGAAGACTTGCCGACCTATGTTCTGTGTTGGAATGAAGTGGATTCAAAGGCTTACGGCAGAACTGGCCCATAGCGTTGCGGGCACCATCCGCGGAAGCTCCTGGCAAACATCGCCGGCACTGCGGTGCAGACTGGCTGCTTGATCTTCAGAGCCTCGCTCACATGCAACGCTGGACAGTCGGACATGGCTGGAAGGCCCTCCCTCCAAGCCGACATGGCGTGACCCGTTGATGTTTCTTGCCTTTGGACCCAGGGCTAAAGTAAATGGCACAAATTCCCCTTTTAGGTGGGCACCTTTGTATCGAACAAAAAAAACGGGTCCTTCACTTTGGCTCAGGTTTTCTCTTGATCCGAATCAGCTTTCCCCCAGCCGATGAGTCGCCTGGATGATCTTCCCCGGCATGGCGCCCACGTAGGTCCGGCGGTGGCCACGGATCTCCGAGACGTCGTGCAGGCCGCCCACCGAGAAACGGAAGAACTGCCTGACGGCCAGCCGGAGAAGGCGGGGGAGGATGGATGGGGAGGGGAAGGGTTGGGGGGGGGGGGGAATAAACGGGGGAAGGGGGGAATAAACGGGGGAAGGGGGGAATGAACGGGGGAAGGGGGGAATAAACGGGGGAAGGGGGGAATAAACGGGGGAAGGGGGGAAGGGAAACTGGAGGACGATTGGCCCGAAAGAATTTTTCCACAGGCGCTCATCCAGCCGCGGAGACACCTTTTTACATCGCTGCGGCAAGCGTGTCTGCGCGCGGCGATGCTCAGTGTGTATGGTCACATGAGAGCTCCATCTCATCATCCTACTTTCCTCTCGAACTGCGCCGCGCGATTTCTCACGAAAGTGGTCTGCGCAAGCTGCATTGTTCCAGGCTGCTGCGCGCAAGTTGCTCTCTGCAAGCTGCTGCACGCTGCTGCACGCAAGCGCTCTGTGCAAGTTGCTCTGCGCAAGTGCTCTGAGCAAGTTGCTCTGCGCAAGTGCTCTGCGCCAGTTGCTCCGCGCAAGCGCTTTGCGCATGTGCTCTGTGCAAGTTGGTCTGCGCAAGTTGCTCTGCGCCAGTTGCTCCGTGCAAGCGCTTTGCGCATGTGCTCTGTGCAAGTTGCTCTGCGCAAGTGCTCTGAGCAAGTGCTCTGCGCCAGTTGCTCCGTGCAAGCGCTTTGCGCATGTGCTCTGTGCAAGTTGGTCTGTGCAAGTTGCTCTGCGCAAGTGCTTTGTGCAATTGCTCTGTGCAAGTTGCTCTGCGCAAGTTGCTCTGCGCAAGTGACTCTGCGCAAGTTGCTCTGCGCAAGTGCTGCCGGAGCTGTGGGAATGTACTTCGCATACTATTTTTGTACTTAAAAGTTGCGATTTTCCAGCCGGAGCTGCGGGGGTGTGCTCCGCGTACTACGTTTGTACTTAAAAGTTGCGCGGGAGCACGCTCCGCATACTACGTCTGTACTTAAAAGTTGCGATTTTCCAGCCGGAGCTGCAGGAGTGTGCTCCGCGTACTACGTTTGTACTTAAAAGTTGCGATTTTCCAGCCTGAGCTGCGGGAGCACGCTGCGCATACTACGTCTGTACTTAAAAGTTGCGATTTTCCAGCTGCAGGAGCACGCTCCGCGTACTACGTCTGTACCGGAGCTGCCGCGGACCAGGGGGGAATCGAACCCGCGACCGCGGGATTGCGAAAGCAGGCGCGCGAGCCACGAGACAACTTCCAAAGGCCGTTTCGCGAGCAACAAATTCGCACCGCGCCACAGCGAGAGCGCTTCGACACGCACGATCCCCGCAGAGGGTCGCGCGCGGCTTGCAGAAATCGTAAAAAGTCCGCAGAAATCGTAAAAAGTCCTCAGTTTTTGAACCTTGACCACGCGAATCTCCGCAGAGGGGCGCGCGCATGCTAAAAATCGTAAAAAGTCCTCAGTATTTGAACCTCGACCACGAATCTCCGCAGAGGGTCGCGCGCGAAAGTCCTCAGTTTTTGAACCTTGACCACGCGAATCTCCGCAGAGGGCTCCTGTTCGGGCCAATCGTCCTCTAGCATTTTTCCACAGGCGCTCATCCAGCCGCGGAGACACCTTTTTACATCGCTGCGGCAAGCGTGTCTGCGCGCGGCGATGCTCAGTGTGTATGGTCACATGAGAGCTCCATCTCATCATCCTACTTTCCTCTCGAACTGCGCCGCGCGATTTCTCACGAAAGTGGTCTGCGCAAGCTGCAGTGTTCCAGGCTGCTGCGCGCAAGTTGCTCTCTGCAAGCTGCTGCATGCTGCTGCACGCAAGTGCTCTGTGCAAACTGCTCTGCGCAAGTGCTCTGAGCAAGTTGCTCTGCGCAAGTGCTCTGCGCCAGTTGCTCCGCGCAAGCGCTTTGCGCATGTGCTCTGTGCAAGTTGGTAAGGGGCAAGTTGCTCTGCGCCAGTTGCTCCGCGCAAGCGCTTTGCGCATGTGCTCTGTGCAAGTTGCTCTGCGCAAGTGCTCTGAGCAAGTTGCTCTGCGCAAGTGCTCTGCGCCAGTTGCTCCGTGCAAGCGCTTTGCGCATGTGCTCTGTGCAAGTTGGTCTGTGCAAGTTGCTCTGCGCAAGTGCTTTGTGCAATTGCTCTGTGCAAGTTGCTCTACGCAAGTTGCTCTGCGCAAGTGACTCTGCGCAAGTTGCTCTGCGCAAGTGCTGCCGGAGCTGTGGGAATGCACTTCGCATACTATTTGTGTACTTAAAAGTTGCGATTTTCCAGCCGGAGCTGCGGGGGTGTGCTCCGCGTACTACGTTTGTGCTTAAGTTGCGCGGGAGCACGCTCCGCACACTACGTCTGTACTTAAAAGTTGCGATTTTCCAGCCGGAGCTGCAGGAGTACGGTCCGCGTACTACGTTGCGATTTTCAAGCCGGAGCTGCGGGGGTGTGCTCCGCGTACTACGTTTGTACTTAAAAGTTGCGATTTTCCAGCCTGAGCTGCGGGAGCACGCTCCGCATACTACGTCTGTACCGGAGCTGCCGCGGACCAGGGGGGAATCGAACCCGCGACCGCGGGATTGCGAAAGCAGGCGCGCAAACCACGAGACAACTTCCAAAGGCCGTTTCGCGAGCAACAAGAATATTGCACAGCGCCACAGCGAGAGTGCTTCGACACGCACAATCTCCGCAGAGCTTTCGCCGAGACTAAGACAAATTCGCACGGCGCCACAGCGAGAGCGCTTCAACGCGCGCGATCTCTGCAGAGGGTCGCGCGCGGACCGCAGAAATCGTAAAAAGTCCTCAGTTTTTGAACCTCGACCACGCGAATCTCCGCAGAGGGTCGCGCGCGCACCGCAGAAATCGTAAAAAGTCCTCAGTTTTTGAACCTCGACCACGCGAATCTCCGCAGAGGGTCGCGCGCGCACCGCAGAAATCGTAAAAAGTCCTCAGTAGTTTCACCTCGACCACGCGAATCTCCGCAGAGGGTCGCGCGCGCACCGCAGAAATCGTAAAAAGTCCTCAGTTTCTTGACCTCGACCACGCGAATCTCCGCAGAGGGTCGCAATCCCGAGCGACGATCAAACTCCCGCCCCGGTTACATAGCTGCTGACGCCGAAGCTCTACGCAAGCTCTACCTAACCTTGGCTCTCTGCCACCTGGCTCTGTGTCACTTGGCTCTGTGCCACTTGGCTCTATGCAACTTGGCTCTATGTAACTTGGCTCTATGTAACTTGGCTCTATGTAACTTGGCTCTATGTAACTTGGCTCTATGTAACTTGGCTCTATGTAACTTGGCTCTATGTAACTTGGCTCTATGTAACTTGGCTCTATGTAACTTGGCTCTATGTAACTTGGCTCTATGTAACTTGGCTCTATGTAACTTGGCTCTATGTAACTTGGCTCTATGTAACTTGGCTCTATGTAACTTGGCTCTATGTAACTTGGCTCTATGTAACTTGGCTCTATGTAACTTGGCTCTATGTAACTTGGCTCTATGTAACTTGGCTCTATGTAACTTGGCTCTATGTAACTTGGCTCTATGTAACTTGGCTCTATGTAACTTGGCTCTATGTAACTTGGCTCTATGTAACTTGGCTCTATGTAACTTGGCTCTATGTAACTTGGCTCTATGTAACTTGGCTCTGTGCAACTTGGCTCTGTGCAACTTGGCTCTGTGTAACTTGTCCAAGGGCTCCGCACGGAAGAACCCTTCGCGATGCTTTCGGGAAAACCAACATTTGCTTGGGTCCACGAAAGTGACATCCTCAAAAACACCCCAACTAGTGGGATAAAAGGGTGAGTTCGTCGCCTTTCAGGGAAGCAGTCAAATGCTTAAACCCCTGGCTGATGTATGGAGAGAGTCCCTTTCTAGGGGTGTTGGATGTTCGGAAGGTTGCAGGCCGCGTTGATGATGGCTGATGGATGTTGCGCGGTACGCCGGAAGGGGGGGGGGAATCGGTGCTGTCAGGAGTGCTCGTTGGTGTCGTCTCTCTGGGCAAGAATGGTACAAACCGCTGATTGAACAAATAAAAGGGTCCCATTTTACAGGGGACACATCACCTTAGGGGGAGTTGCACACCAGGTTTCCTCAGGTTGATTCATCCAGGGCCAGCATTCCGGTGCGGTGGACACGTGCAGGGTTCGATCTCCTTCGTGGAGGGGCAGCAACTGGAAACACCCTGCCGGCAACTGAACAAAAAAAAGTCCGGCAGCACCCACCAAACCACCGCAAAACGCCCGGCAGGGCCTGTCCAGCGCGCGGGCTACGCTCTTGCCGATGGAGGTCTTGCCCACACCCGGCGGGCCCACCAGGCACATGATCTTGCCGTGCACCTCGCCTGCAGCAAAACTGCGACCTAAAGAACCACAGAAGGAAGCCACCCTAAGGAACTCCAAGCAACCTTAAGCAAGCTTGAGGAAGTCTAGGAAGAGCGTGGCCCTCTCGCCCCCAGATCTGGCCCCAGCAATATACTTAAAAGGCCCTAGGCAAACATTGAAACATTGACCCAACTCACGAACCAACGCCATGGACGCTTGCCTTCCCCCTTCTCCGCGCCTTTCAAAAAGCTCACGGCCATATGCTCTAAGATGCGCTCCTTGACATCCTGCAAAGAGCTTGTCTCTCCCACTCCTTCAACTAAGAGAGCCCGGTCTTCGTCTTCAGTCTGTGAAATTCACCCGAGATATGGTGCATCGCAAACTTTGCGAGAATGGATGTCTTGCTTTGGGGCTGCAAGTGCCGGTCCGATCAGGGAGTTGCTAAGTCGTGACAAGCACCGATCATCGTCAGCCCTATCCGCGGAAATCTGTCCTCCAGGCTGTAGTGGTCCTGCAGTGACTGGCACGCCGCCCTCCCAAGAACTGAACCACACGACCTGCCAAGCAACAAACACCTTTCGCGGCAGAAAAACACTCCTCGTTCAGGATCCGCTCGGCCTTGTCAATATCCGTGTTGTCCTGCCACTCGCATAGTCAGGGAAGTGCTCTGATTCATAATGTCCACATGTCCGATTGCGACACCCTCTCCGTTTGGGGTGATCCACCTCTTAGTGGCTGGGCATCATACATTTCGTCCCTCTGATCAATTTGCTGACCCGAGCTGAAGTCGCAAGCCCCGAAAAGCGCGCCCCTGAAGGGAAGCCCGCTCCAAAGTTGAAAGTCTAAAGCCAACAGAAAGGGTACGCCTTGCTCAGGGTGCGCACCCAATGTCAGGGATACTCTACGAAAAAAGATCCTCACTGATTCGACGACTCTCTGCCTCTCTGGGCAGCCCCGCCTCGCTAAACTTGCCCCAGGGCAGTGCCGTCAGCCACTCCAAGTAGGTCCGGCATACCTAGGCTTGCCGTCTCCATTTTAAGGGTTGACAAAGAGCGAAGGGCGGAGAGAAGAGTGGGTAGAAGAGTGGGTAGAACAGTGGAGAGAAGACCGGAGCAAAGAGATGGGAAGAAGAGCGAAGTGAGGATTGCGAAGAGAAGAGCACAGCAAAGAGTGGGGTGAGGTGCTCGGAGAAGAGCGAAGCCAAGAGTCGGCAGAAGCCAGGGAACCTTGCGGGGGCTCCAGGGGGGAGTCAAGCTTGCATGGAGAAGGAAAAGTCATCTTCCCAAGCCAAGCTTATTGGACCGCAGTGAGCACGCAAAAATTATTATATCACAAAGTTGTGGGATTCACTCACTTGCCCAAAGAGCTACAGCAAGCTAGCTTGAGTCCACCCAAAAATCCATACTCCGACATTCCCTGGATTTGGAAGTTAACGACCTCTACCAGTGCCATTGCTAGCAAAAGCCCGGGCGCCGCGACCACCCCACCACCACTTCCAGGCTGTGCTTTGAATTTGATGTCCTCAAATGATTGAGGGGGGACGGACCGAACAAAGTGCGGAGAGAAAACTCCGAGGGCAGTGCGATCTGCGATGCGGCCCTCAATGGGGGAGAAAGGGTCCGTAAAAGACAAAGTGTACAAGTTGAAGTGTAAACGGACAGGAAAGGCCAAGATGTCGAAGGACAAACGGCGGGCGCTGGAACCAAGTCGCGTTGAACTCGGCGCTCTGCGGCTCCAAGCCACCCAGCCTGCTGAGCTCCTAAGCCAATTCAAGGTACTGCCTCCCTAGGGGGCCCGAAAAGACGAATGGACAAGGGGACCAGCATGACAGCAACCCTCTGGATATAGCGAGTTCTTGCACGCACACACAAACACAAACAAAAAACATGCGGGCAGTTTTGGGTCACTGTTGGGCTACCATAAACTTTAAACGGTGCATTGCTGGGGCCGTTGTCCGCAAAGCCGTACATCACGTACATCACTTGCTTATTCCCCTTTGCATACTGAACAGGAGCCCTGTTCCATGTACCCCGACACGTCCGGATGGTAGCCACTAAGTGATTTGCCATGCCAGACAGCAAGGGGGATATGGGCAAGGTGTCCCAACAACCCTTAGATGCCTTGGGCTGAAAAAAGGCGCCAAGCAAGGCTCCGTGAAAACTCAACGAGGCATGCCGGGGCAGAAACGACTCACGACCCCCTGGACGAAACTTTCGCGTCTCCTGGTCCATGGCCTTGGCGGCCTCCTCGGGGACTTTGTCCCCCAACTCTTTGATGGACTCCTGGCCATGGCCGGGTCGTCCCTTGTTTGGGGGGGTCAAACCCGCCTGGGCTGGGGGGTTGGGAACGAAGCCTGAGCTGGGTGGCTTGTTCTTAGCGGGGTGTTCTGCAAGCCTTCCTGCGCGGGCCCGGCCCAACTGGTTCGACAAGTTTGTTTGAGCCATGGCACCGGTAACATGAGATCCGCACGCCCTGGCCCCTCATTTAACCCCCCCTCCCCCCCCTGGCTTTGCAAACAGAAATCTGCAAACAAATGCATACCCCACCCCACCCCCTGATTCCCAAAAAGAAAGGCATTCCACCCACCGGCCTTGAAGGCGGCGATGATGGACTGCTTGTCGTCCCGCTCCAGGTTCAGCTCCCGCTTGATGTACCGGAGCTGCTGCGTGAGGATGAACTTCCTGAGCCAACGGAGTCTCCCTTAAAGGGCCTAAAACAACTTGCTGGTGCTCGGCAGGGGATGAAGTAAAACCCATCCCCTATGGAATGTTTCAAGGGAATCCCTAGGCTCATTCCCAACCCGGGGTCATTCCCCACTGAGAGCAAGATAAGGCCGGTGTACCAGCTTTTCCTCCGGGAAAGCTGCTGAAAAGGGCCAAGCAGAAACTCTGAAGCACATGTATCTGGATGCCCTTCCGGGGTTGCAAATCATCGGGTGGTTCCGAAGGCTAAGCTCCCACAGGACAAGTAAGCCAAGGTTCGTCCGATTCAAGCATACAACTGGGACCACAAGCGGACTCGCTGGCAATTTTGGGGACCAACTGGCTTGCAACCTGTTGGAGGGCGGCCCACGGAAAAAGCTGGACAGAATGCCAAGCCGCTTGTTCTCCTTGGCAAACCTGTCCTCAATTTGAGTCTTGAGCCTTGGCCGGTATGGTTTGGATGTGCCAATTGGACCCACCGGCTGGCACCAAATCCAAAAGCCCCAACAAAAGTTGGCCTCGCCTTTTAGAGCCTGCACCCTTTCCGAGCCAAGAAAGAACCACTACGTAAAACCAGGGGGGGACAGCCTCAGGGAAACAAAGAACACACACACAAACACGGTCTGCCAAGGGGAGGAAGCCCCTTGGCCCACTTTGGGGTGTGGTCCTCTGAGAGCGCCGCTGACTCTGGAGCCGGGTGCTCACCAGGTCCTGGCCCATGGGCTTGCCATCTCACGGAATAGGCTCTGAGTCAACCTCCTGGAACCTTGACTGAAGAACCGAAATGGGAACACCGAAAGGTCAAAAGGCCGGCTTGCAAGTGAGAACAGGGAAGTTGGCAGGGAGGTTCTGACGTACCTCGCGACGTGCCAAAAAAAGACACGACTTGAAATGGGCATGGTTTGTCCCACACCAAAAAAAAGTGGCGGAGAGGGAGGCAAAGAGGGAAGGAGGGGGGAGGGAGGCAGAAAGCAAGAAGAGAAATGCAAGAAACAAAGAAAGAAAGAAAGAAAACCAGAAAACAAGAAGACAAGAAAAAATATATTTTTTGTATATAAACACAAAACAAGAAAGAAAGAAAAAAGAAAGAGCGCACCATAGTTGTTCGTTGTTGTCCCTTGCAAAGACAGCACGCCGGCAAAATCGGGGGCAAGACCACAGCGACCGCAGGGTCCTTCTTCAAAACCAGCAGGACCTTCTTCAGTCTCTCCACCGGCTCCTCGCCGAGGGCTTGGACGCATCGCGGAAGCCGAAAGCCGAAAGCCGGCAAAACACGGGAGCCATCATGTCGCCAAATGTTTCACCTGAGAAGCCGTCAGAAAGGAAGTCCAACATCGCGCCTTCAGGGCAAACCCCCTTCAAATTGCCAGGGGTGATGACAAAGAGGGATCGGCACGGCTTGAGCCGACGTTTCCGCTCCGCAGCTTCGCACCCACACTTCATCGCAGGATTCCCTCGGAAGGGCAAAACAGACCAAACTCGCACGTAGTTTAATCCACTGGGCAGTTCTACGTAAATCTTGGTCAACCGCCATTCTGAATTCCAAACCATGCGATTTCCGGGCTCAGCCTAGGCGAATGGCCGGCCTTGAGAATCAAATTGTTTCACAGTAAGCGACACAACCCTCGCATTTCGCCGTTGGCATTTCGCCATCCCAAAACGGCCAGTTTCTGCCTTGAATCACTTTAAGGAGGCCCAAAGAAGCCAAGGCCTGCAGCGGTCCTCGCAGGCAAGGACCTCCTGCAGGTCTTGCCGGGAACCGCTGGACATGCCCGCAACCTGGGCAAACAAACTGTTGCTGTCCTTCCGGCAAACTCTTCAAACATGTTGACCCCTCTGCAAAAAGTTGTCAACTTTTTGTGGGTCCGATGGAAATTCACTTTCCCAAAAAGCTGAAGTCCAAAAATCCAGCCAAATCGACCCTGGTCGCAACAGACACCAGCGGAAACAGATCCAGGTAGCTAAGTCTGCGAGCTTCAGGGCATCCTCCACGTTGTAGTACCTCAACCAAAAACGCTGCAACCTGCGTGCAAACAGCACGTTCGGGACCTGAACCACAATTCAAAGGGTGATTTTGCACACGTCACTTTGCTGGACCCAGACCTAGACCTCCAGACAGGTGAAAAGGGGGAAAGCCCAAAACAAGGCTCCACTGGAGATCTGGGTCAAAATTGGCAACCCCGCCCCCTTGAAACCAACCTGGATGGGGTCTCTGAAGTTGGAAACGCCCGTCTGAAGAAGTTCCTTGCACAGGTTCCCACCAATCTGAGATCCCTGCATCCGCGCAGCTATATAAACATCTGGCGCCCGCGCTTTCTGGATGCACCACCCCCGATTCGACTTAGGGGATACGCACGGCTTCCTGGCCACTCAAAGAATTTGACCCACGATGCCACAAAAAGGTTGAGACAAAATACACATCGCTCAACACAACCTTGTCTTGATGTCAGAATTGCACCACTTACCCAAAAAGGAAACAACTGTGCCTTAACAATTCATAAAGGGAACCCAGGATTAAGGAACCCCCGCTTGAATAAATAGAGCGTCCCGTTTGAGCAAGAAGCCTTCACTTCTTGGGAACGCGGCTTTGATCCGAGGTCCATATGAAGTCCGTGGTTTGGCAACCTTCGGGTCACTTGATGACCTGCTCCAGGGGCTCCTTGTTGACAAACTGCAGCTTCAACAGCTCCTGGGAGAGTCACTGGTGCTCTTGGCGTCGTTCTTGCTGCTGGGGGGGAGGGCGCTGCCAGGAGACAGGCCGATCTGGGCTGATCTGGGGCCTGGTCAACTTCGGAGGACCTTTTTCTGTTTCGGAAACGCGGCCGGGAGCCATCCCGATTTTTCGGACGTGAAGATTCAGACAAACACGGACCCTCCCACAAAAAAAGGAACAGCGCACACACCAACATGTGGCTGTGGACAAGCCATGATAAGTCCACGTGCTTTGCCCCTCAAACATGCCCTCATCCAAGAGAAAGCGCACGCGCAAAGCGCAAGGGCAAGAGCAACGGGAAGGGCAAGCCTGAGGGGAAGGGCAAGGTGGCACTGGGTGAGGAAAGCTTTCAAAAGAATCCAAAATCGAACCTGGGTCAATGGTGCCTCCCCTGACTGACAGAAGGGAGTCCCGCAGAGATTTCCAAGCACGACAATCCCAATGAGGATGTTTTACTAGCCTAGCCCAGGCTTTTTACTAGCGCCGGCTCAGCACAAGGCCTCCCGTCCTGTAAACAGGTTGGATGGGACCTTGCTTCACTGTTAGGTTGGGAACAAGCCTGATTGACGGGGCTGGTTGGACGCATGGCCAGCATATGCCAGCATCACCGGCCTCGCTAGGACCTATTGGCTTTGTTTTGGTGGCAGTTGAGAGTTGCCCGGGGCTGGTTTTGGGTGAGGCTGAGATCTTGATCAGCTCCGAGCCAACCCAAAGTCAACCCCAAACCACCCAACAACGGTACGGGTTCGAGAATCAGTGTCTTTTTTCTAGCCCCGGCTACGGCATAAGGTCAGGTGGGTGGGTGGGTGGGTGGGTGGGTGGGCTGGCTGGCCGGCCGGCCGGCCGGTCAGTTGGGTGGCTGCACCCCAGCGTCTCCGGGTGTTAGGGATCCGTATCGGCGTAGCTGTGATTTGGTGTCCCTTGGTCCGGTGAGCCGCAATCCCAGCATCACTGGCATCGCTCGGACCTAGGGCTGCCTATTGGCTTTGACTTGGTGGAAGTTGGGCTGGGGGCGTGTCTTGGGGCTTTGTTTGGGGTTCATTTGGGGGTTGGCAAAGGGCTGATGTCCGTGTCACCCTCCTTCCAGCTAAGGCAGTGGAGCCGCCAGGCTCTGCTTAAAGCTCTGCGCCATACGCCCCGCGCCTTCATGGTAGCCACCATCTCGTGATTCAGCGCTCGCGCGACTGCATCATCTGCACCCACCTCAGTGGCGCCGGCCTTCCTCCGTGCAAAGCGATCCGAACCCCGAAATGGGCGGCTTCTCTGACTTCTCTCCTTTAAAGCCTCTATCCTACCTCCGGCCGTTGCGCGACTTTGGAATGCGAGCTGGTGTCAATGGGTTCAGGGCTCCCTTTGCTCAGGCATCATATCCGCCTGCAATCAAGTGCTTCGCGAAATCAGGGGAAGCCATCAGCCAAAGAAAATCCGGCTCGTGACAAAGTTCCCCAGTGACACTCGTCAAAAAGGGCTCACGGAACTGGGTTCAGCATGCTTCTCTTTGGTGCAGTTTGCATATAAACCATTAAAAGTTAGTCACTTATAGCAGGGGAGCAAGCAACCGAGTTCTGCCAGATCTTTGAGCACAACTGGGCTTTGCTTTTCTTCTCAGTGCCGGGGTCCCCGCGGGCACCGTCGGCAGCGGCACCGCTTCCACCGCGCAGAGCGGGGCATCCTTCGTGGGGTTCGAGATGACGCCCACCTCAGTGACCCGCTGAAGGGGCGACCAGATTTCTTCGTTCCTGTGGGAGGCCTCCCAATCCCCTTCATCACAGAAGCAGAATTTCAGAATCCCTCAATTACGCGAGACATCTTTGGAAGAAGGCTCGTCCAAGCGACGATGATTGCTTGGTGTGTGTTCTATGGTTGGAGAGATTGCCCTGACATGCCCTCATGAGCCATTGTCAACGTGCAGCTGGCAGTCCTACAACAAAGTTCCCTCATTCTGAACGAAACGGACTTTCATCTCAGCCCAATAAAGGCGGAACAAGAGGGAACCTTGTGCAATCAACACCTATCAAAAAACAAAAGTAGCGCGCAAGGGACGGGTTACCAAGCCAGCCCAGTGGGGCAGGCCGATGGCCCCAGGTTTTCAGCAACGCTTCCGTGATAAGGCTTTTTGGACTGGGCTCTGTGGCAACCTTGATGACGCCTGTTGAGGAGCGAGGGGCCCGCCGTATCCTCTGAAGGGGCATCACCACCAGGGTGCCCCCGGAGTTGGCGGGCTTCAGGCTGATGACCTCTCCACTTGTCAAAGTGAACTGCCCCCTGTGGCGCTGAACAGCGCAAGAGGGCTAATTCCAACACCCAGACCCTCTCCTGAAGGAGGAACAGAAGAGACATGGGAGGTAAACCCTATACAAGAAAAGCGAAGGAGTGCCATGATGAAAATACCAGGATCTCAGGACAAACCACCCCTGTGCCTGGCAAAAAAACAAACCGTGCTTCTTGCTTGCTGCGCTTGTCCATCGTGGATTTCTTGATCTCGACCGCGGGCCCGGGGTCTAAGAGATCAACCCCTGGCCTTACAAGAAAAAGTCGAAAGCCGGTGCTGCAACAGCAAACCAAAGGGATACAACAAAATGGTGGTCCTGGCGCTACCCTTGGGACAAGATACCTCCAAAGGAACTTCGCAACCTGCCTTTGTTCTGAATAAGGCGGTAACCCGACACGGATCGGAGGGAGCACTGTGATATGTTCAGGCGGTTGCTCCAAGGCTCGCGTACAATCCACCGAACAGTCTGCCTAACAAGCTGAGATCGCGCATCTCAGCCACCCTATGGAATACTAAACGCTATCCTAGAATCTGAGCGTCCTGGAAGACCATGGTCCTCTAAAAGCACCTTCAAGTTTTGTGGGTGCGGGCAGCGTGATGAAAAAACATATTTTTATCGGAATCAGACCCTCCCCTCCAGCCTGCAACTTGGTGCCGACCTTAGCCCGACGAGCGCGGCAAAACCATGCCCCACAGCGTTGATGCCCCGAATTTGAATATGAAGCAGGGGACAAAGGAGTCAAACTTGAAGAAGTACTTCAACCTCTGTAACTTCGTATTGCCAATTAATATCAATATCTTGCTTGCAAATTTGAACCCCTGCAATGTCTGCAACTTGCCGGGGTTTTGTAGTTGGAATAGTTAGATGTGGCTGGTTCACTTGAAACGTTTGGGATGCCCCACCCTTAAAATGCTCAAGCCATAAGCGGCCTGTGGTAAAATTGTTGTTGCTGCGCTTCCTCATGTGGGTTTGCCAGCTTTATTTCGAGTTTTTTTCCGTTGCCGCGCTTTCCGTCTGAGATGTGTGTGTGTGTGTGTGTGTTTCCGTGCTGTTGCTCCCGCACGCTCCTGGTTTCCATACTTTTGTTCCTGCACTGTCCTTCTTTGGGGCTGACCGCCCTGCTTGCGTCACCCAGATCCAGCTAGTACTGGGTAAGCATGGCGCTGGGCAGGGGACGGAGGTTATCGATGGGATGCGGGCATCCCACAGAATATACTTGTGCGTTGTCTTTTCCAAGCGGGGTTGTCAAGGGTTGGCCGCAAGGGGGGCCTTTGAACACTTCAAGCTAGTTGAGGTTCGTGGGTAGGGCTGGCTCAAGCTTGGTTGTGGGCTGGAATTGGAAGGGTTTGGGGTTGGGCACGGCCGGACTCAGGTGCGGGGGGTGGGAGTTGAGGTCAGTTTAGGGCCAGGCAAGGGTGAGTTTAGGAACTGGCCTGTGTTTCCATACTGCTTTCTTGCTTGCTTCTTGCTTGCTTACTTCCTTCCTGGCCTGCCTGCCTGCCTGCCTGCTTGCTTGCTGGCATGAAACTGGATAGAATCCCGGAGCAAAGTGACGGAGCGGCCAAACACCGACTCATAAAATCGGCGCCCCGCCAAGCGCTTGCACTGGGCGCCAGGCCTCCATCAGAGCATCGGCATTGGCCACCTGGCAAACCCCCATACAAGCGCAAGCCAGTTTAACAAATGGCCTCTCACTCGGAGAAGCTGGAATTCTATGGTCCCAAGTAGCTTCAATTTTGGAAGAATGAAGCAGGTGAAGTCCGTCTGGCTTTAGAACGACGTGTCCCATGTCCCAGGTGCTGGTCTGAAACTCGTGAACTTCGAACCATGAAGGAATGCCTTCCATGACGTCCCGAATGTACCAAACAAACGAGTACACGTGAGCCTGTGAGGGGGCAGGCGCGCCCCCATTTGCATTTGAAACCCACCCACTACCCCCATTCCATTTATGAGGAATATCCCTAACTCATGTTTTGGTGTAACTTCTGACTCTAACATGTTTTGTAACTTAACAACCTCCTTTCAGTCTCCCTTCAAAAACAACGGTCCAACTGTGGACCAAAAAGCTATGTTCTAACCATGGTTATAAAGCTACAACCATGGTTGTACGCTATGTACTTGGCGGGCTGAGCATCCAAGTAGGCCTTTTGGGAACGCCGCCACCGATTCAGGACACTCGTCTTGTGCTCTTCTTTTGCCTCCAATTGAGCCATCCCGGGGCCCAAATCCCGTGGTCCCATCTTGGGCCCTTCCACCGGGAACTCAGGGAGTGAGGCATGGTAAGATACCAACCCAGGTCTGTTGACCTTGCAAAAAAATGAACTTCTTGTGGGCTCAATGGAAGACCCCAAAGATCTTCTTCAAAAAAAGTCCAAAGACCCGCTACCCAACAGCAATCACGTCCTATCCACCTTATTGACATCCATCCAGAATTCCCTTCCCCAGACCCTGCCATGCCCCAAACGCGTCGAAGACGCCGCCGACTTGGACCCCCCGCGCCTTCCCGGTGTCTTTGCGGAGCCTGGGCTGCGACTCCTTCGCCTCCGGCGGGGGCACCGACAACAAGGGCGCCGCCGTCTCCGTGAGCGGGGCGTCCTCGGAGCCCCCAGCAGCCCCAGCCCCCCGCCTGCCCCCCAGCCCCTGCCCCCCAGCCCGCACCCCCCCCCCCGAATTTTTCCCATCTTGGAACTCCAAACCATGTGTTCCACCCGCATGGTAGGCTCCATGATAAAAGCTGAGGTAAGTGGGATACGTTTGTAACCATGGTTCGACCCTAGCAAGTAGGTAAGTGAACCCCCAAGAAGAATCCAGGAGTACGGACAAAAGCAGAGGGCGAGGGGAGGAGGTTGCTTTGCTGAGCCTTGATTTGGGCTCGCAAATGCTTGGGTACAACACCAGTATAAACCACCACTCGAATACCTATCACATGCATAAATACATATCTAGCTCTCCCTATATCTCTCTCTCTGTGGACGTTCATGCATATATATATATATACTACAAATAGTGTATGTCCGGCCCGGCTTTCGTTTGCGGTCAGTGTTTTTGGGGATGCGGGATGTCCGCTTTCCTTTGCGGGTAGTGGTTTGGGGATGGGGACACCCTCATTGAATCAATCCTAACAGCCGGAATCCACAAGCATGCCACCTGAAAGTAGCTCTAAAGTCAGGCGTCCGCCAATTCACGAGGCAAGTCCACAGTCATGAAGCCAGCTAGGAAGTCGAATTTGTTGGAAGATTTCAGCTTCATGAAGTACTTCATGATTTCCTGATCGTCGATGTAGATCGCGTGGTAAAACCTGCTGTGTCGGCATGCCAGCATCCCCACCGCTCAACTGGAAATGAGGGTCCCTCAAGCCAAGGGCCCATCTCAATGGATGAGGACTGGGGATGTGGATCCAGAGCAACAGGGCCATAAGTTTTCTCCCTCCACTGGCCCTGGCGCCTGTGGAAGGAACGCATGCAACAAGTCACATTAAACCAACCAGCGCTTCCGTCCTGAGAGGCGCCGTTCCCTTCGAAAACAGTGTCAAACAGTGGAACGGCACATTTCCACAGCTCGGGACCAAAGTGTGTCCAATACCTTCACCGTACGGGCGCTCGGGCATGAGGCAACCTCCCCAAGCTGCCCCCCCCCCCCGGCTGAACTTACCTCATCTTCATCCCGCCAACCCGAAAAATGCATTCAGGGGCACATACCCTCCCACCAGAAGCAAGAAGAACGCACAAACCACAAAAACAAGAAGCAGCCATAAAACCACCCCCCCCCCCCAAAAAAAAGAAAAAAAACTGTTATTCAAAGACCCCCCCCGCTCAAGAGGAAACGCTCCAAGGGGCCCGGGGAAAGCGGGTTTCCGAAAGAGCGGAAGGGCATAGAGCAGCAGATCCTTCTCCTGGCCGGGCGATTTTATTTTCGCGATTTGAGGGGTCCAACAGCGAACTCTACCCTGCGATGGAAGTGGACTGGGGGGTGTCAAGAGGAAAATTGCCTTCCAACTGTCAGCTTCCACGGAGGGAAAGTGCAACTCTATAAGAAATCCATTGCCAGGTGATTAGATCTGAATGCTGTCAGCTCTTGTAAACCAGCCCACCCACCCCCATTTATGAAATCCGACCTCTGCCTCCCGTCCCAGCCTCCTGCAGAGGGGACCGGCGTGGGATGCAACTGGAAGTGATTGGAATCAATGATGGTCCCTGGGAGGCACGCCCGAAAGCACAAAAAGTGGACCGGGACCGGTCCCAGGACCGGTCCTGGGACCAGTCCCAGACCGGTCCCAGGACCGGTCCTGCAACCAGTCCTGAGACTGGTCCTGGGACTGGTCCCGGTCAAGACCGCTTTCAGGACTGGTCCAAGCCGGTCCAGGATCGAGTCCTGGTATGACCGCTGGTATCGGATCCCACTTCAAACCGCCGCTGCAGAAACTCGGTGCCACCTCAACAGCTCCAAAGTGTCGCTGTTTCCGGACTGGCACCCGTGTTTCAGGACCGGACAGGGTCCCAAGTCCCAGTCCCTCCCTGCGACCGGTTGAGGGGCACCGACGGCCTTGTTTCTAGGACCAGCTCAACGTGACTTGGGCGCGAGCCGGCCCGTGCGGTCATTGACGGACAAGCTGCCGTCTGTCTGACTTTTCCGCTAATCCTTGTGGTAGTAGAGGATCCCTGTACGTCGAGTCAAACCGCGCCAGACGGTCCCAAGTCCCGGTCCCTGCCGGCGACCGGTCCAGGGCCACTAGGGCCACTGTCGCCGGGGCAGTTTCGGGAGGGCCAGTTTCAGGGCGACCCGGGACAGGCGACTGCTCCCGGGCCAACTCGAAGTGACTTGGGCGCAAGCCGGCCCAAGCGGCAATTAACGGACTAGCTGCCATATTCCTGACTTTTCCGTTAATCCTTGTTTGTGGTCGTAGAAAATCTTATAAGTGGTCCCTGGGTTTGCGGACGTGTTTCAGGACCGGTCCTTGTGACTTTTCCCTTAATGCGCCGAGGGTCGGCAGCAGCAGGCGGGATCCTGGTTAATCCGGCTACGCCTCCTTGGGGTCATGTCGCCGCTAGGCAATTAGCCTGCTAGCTTTAGCTATAGGGGGTGCACCCTGGTGCCGCCGACCCTCGCCACTTGGTCGTGATGCGCTGCCTAAATCCGGCACCTCTGCATGACCAGCTCGGGCTTGCGGTTTTGCTTGCCTGTGGGAAACCCTCGCAAAACATCGCGTATATGCAGGGTTTAGGCCATGTGGCTGACATCATCAGGGTCTGGGGTTGGGCCTGGGTGATGCTTCAGCGGGGCTTGGTCTGCATCATCAAGACTTCCTTCCAAAAAGCCTCTCCACCCAAAAAGCACTGTTTTTGAGTAGGTATCGGAGGGGTATAAGCGAGGCTCATTTTTGCGCATTTTGGCGCCAAGCGCTGCTGGGCATGCGGCGATGCTGGGTCCTCGCTCTACAAAACGCTGTAAATACCGCCAAAAACTGCTGCGCTGAGCGTTGGGCTGTTGTTCTGTCCGTTTTGCTTTTGCTGTGGCTGGCTCGCGTGCTGCGCGGTCCTTGCTTTTTTCGCGTTGTTTTTCGAGCCTTCTGGCGCGCGCGCGCGCGACCCCAGCCACAAAACGCTGCTATTTACAGTGTTTTGTTGCATTTGCGTTTCCGGCCTGGCTTGCGGGCTGCTCTTTTTGGGCTGCTTTTTTTTGGGTCCTCTGGCGCGCGCGCGCGCGCGCGACCCCATGTCAGCCTTCTGGGTTGGGGCCTGGATGGGGCCCAGAAAGCCGGCATCCCCGGGATTATCTGGGTAACCTAACCAGCCATATCATAGCACACGCTACGTTTCTCATGCAAAAACCATGACATGACCTGGCATAACTTCAAAGAGGCGTAGCCGGCTAGAGGCCGCAGGCCCAGAAAATAAGCAAAGGAATGTCGACAGATTCATCAACCTTCGTGGGTTGTTGGGGGGATGTGCCCCCTGAATGTCAAGAATCTCTTCAATATGGGGCACCCCCATCAGTTCAACCAGCGGTCTATATACTCCTGGTTCCAATTAAGGGGTCTCCCCTATGTGCCGTCCATTTTTTGTGCCCCAGGACAAATTGATTGAAATCAGACCAACACCAGGCTTCTAAACCAACCTCCAGCTCCGCTTCGCTTGGTTTCAGAGGAAACTAAAGACAAACAAACAAACAAACAAACAAACAAACAACCAAACAAACAAACAAACAAACAAACAAACAAACACGCAAACAAACAAACAAACAAACAAACAAGAAAACAAACACGCAAGCAAACAAACACGCAAACAAACAAACAAACAAACAAACAAACAAACAAACAAACAACTAAGCAAGCAAGCAAACAAAGAAACGAGGAAGCAAACAAACACACAAGCAAACAAACAAACAAACAAACAAACAAACAAACAAACAAACACACAAGCAAACAAACAAACAAACAAACAAACAAACAAGCAAACAAACAAGCACGCAAACAAACAAACAAACAAACAAACAAACAAACAAACAAACAAACAAACACGCAAACATGCAAGCAAGCAAGCAAGCAAACAAACAAACAAACAAAACAAACAAACAAACAAACAAACAAACAAACAAACAAACACGCAAACACGCAAACAAACAAACAAACAAACAAACAAACAAACACAAAACAGCTTTTGCGGGAACCATCATTTGGAGGATGGCATGTTTCCGGTAGCCGTCCTTGAACTGCCATCATGTTTCTTTTCAGATTTGGGAAACGCGCAAATGATCTTGAACATCCGGACTCACATCGGTCTCCTTCAGTCATACTTCCAATTATCATCCCGAGGAACATGCCCGGTTTGGGAAACACCTAGATCTGGATCCCGCCCACCAACATGAAACTCCCCCTTTGCTCCCTCTCCAAAGGAGTCTTCCAAAAGGGTCTGTGCACCAATCTATGCTTGCTGGTCGGAGGACAATCTATCCCTTGGCACTTTGCTTTAACACTTCCCCCCGCAACCGCAGATGACTCCTCGTAGGGAAAGAGTGGGAGGGCATCCATTCCCAGTGGGGTGATTCAACCATTTTTCCTTCTGCAACGGCAGTTTAAATCTATCTTGGGTTGTGCTCGTAAATTGCCACAATGTCCGTTCTGCAAGGAGCCTTCAGCACAGGTTTGCTCATGTTGCCCCTTGTCAACCTAAGAACCGCAAGGTGCCACTAGTAAGAACCCTTCCTGAGACCTGGGGAGCCTTGGGCTTTCACTTCTCCTCCGCGGCTCCGGCAGCCGCAGCCCCTTCCGAAGCGGCGCCTGCAACACGCATACCCGGAACACCGAACCGGCACCCGCTTTTGCCGGACGTCGGGCGCGGGGGACCCCATATGCCTCGCCGGAATAAATAGAGCAATCAAGCAGAGAAGGAAGCACCCTTTAAGGGAAACGTACCACAACAGTTGAAGATGGAGATTCGTCTCATCTGTCGTTTGATGCATCCGAGGGTTCGGGTGAATGCCCTTCCAGGTGAAAAACATCAGCAGTCATCCTCTCTGGCAGGTCCCTAGTCCACGGGGTTGGGGATAGATACACAAGTCCGAGGCTCGATCAGATTTGAGTGGATATCTCAGAGAGGTTGCCCGAAGCACTTTCAAGCGGTCGAAAAAAGCAAGGCCTACAAAAAGCAATGTTAAACCCGGGTTCATCAAGCCGGCGGACTAGTAAGGGAATAGTTCCACCTCAAAAAGAAATGAAGAATCAACCAGCAAGACGCTATGTTTTTCTTGCATCCGTCCATGTCCATGTTTGCCCCTTTTTCATCAACCAATTGAACCCGCCAGCCCGCGAATTCTCCGCCTTCATCGGCGGCCTGGCCCTTCTCCGGAGCGCCATCCGAATTGGACGCCTGCCAATTCGAAGCAAGAACAAAGCTGTTCCTGCAGATTTGGGGCCTCGGAACTGCAGATGGACAATCAGTGCACGACCCGAGTGCATCTTCAGAAACGGCTCAGGTCCTTTCGCCTGACTGATGGAAGCTTTCAAGGGAGGCTGTCTTGGAGGACTGTGATTGACCCGGCTACGCACAAAGGCGAGCACAAGGGGCCGGAAGCTTTTGTGGGAAGTAAACCATCGCACCATCAAAGAGCATGCAAACAAGAGGGCAAATGAACACGAGCAAACAAAGAAGCAAACCAACAGGCAACCACAAGGAAAAGAGAAAGATAGGCAAACCAACAAACAGAGAAGCAACCCAACAAGCAAAAACGCAAACCAAAGAGCCAACAAACAACTAAAAGAAGAAGCAAACCGACAACAAAGAAAGAAACAAAGAAGCAAACCAAGAATCAAGAGGCAAATCAACAAGCGAAGAGGCAAACCAACAAGCAAACAAAGAAACGAGGATGCAAACAAGCAAACAAACAAACAAACAAGCAAACAAGCCAGCAAACAAACAAACAAACAAACAAACAAACAAACAAACAAACAAGAAACCAAACAAAGAAGCAAACAAACAAACAAACAAACAAACAAACAAACAAACAAACAGACAAACAAACAAACAAGCAGAAAACAAACAAACAAACAAACAAACAAACAACTTAAGCAAGCAAGCAAACAAAGAAACGAGGAAGCAAACAAACAAATAGTCAAACAAACAAACACACAAACAAACAAACAAACAAACAAGCAAACAAGCAAACAAAAAAACAAACAAACAAACAAACAAACAAACAAACAAACAAAGAAGCAAAGAAGCAAATAAGAAACAAACAAACAAACAAACAAACAAACAAACAAGCAAACAAGCAAAAAGGCAAACAAACAACAAACAAACAAACAAACTGTCAAACAAACAAACAAACACACAACTAAGCAAGCAAGCAAACCAAGAAACGATCAAGCAAACAAACACAGAAGCAATGCGATTTGCTGGACTGATTTGGACTGGGCTTCCAAGCGCAAAAGCGGGCGCCACCGTTTGCCCAAACTCTCGGGAGAACCAGCTCTCGCCGAGGCCTGGCCGCGCGGCAGCCCTACAGCCCTAAGAAGACACGGGCCAACTGACCTATGAGACGGAACCCGAAGAAACTCCCCTCCCCATGTCCAACTGTTCGGAATCTCATTTTGAAAGGAACCCCTTTTCCTGATGAAAATGCGGCATGTCCGCATGTGCAAGCTGGAAACCTAAGTCTAACAAGCGAACCCAGACTATTGCAATGCAGTGGGACCATCCCAGGATGGCTGGGAACCTAAGAAGCTCCCTCCTGGGCCATTAGCCCCCTGACAGGGGACTCCGCATGGTGATTTGTCTTTGGGGCACAACTGGTGGATGATGGGAGTTGCGTGCAGACTGGTTCAAAGGCCAACAAATCAAGGAAGACCAAGGAAGGCTGCGTGAGCGGTTGGGACCGACCCGCAGTAGACGCATGTGCTTGCTGTAGCGCATCAAGGCGGCATGCAAAGCACGGAGCGAAGGATGTTAGACGCCTGCAGAACAAAGAAAGAATCAAAGCCAGAAAGCCAGAAAGAAAAGAAACATATGCACAGAGTCCAACCAGGGACGTGATTGCCCAGCAAATTCGCGGAGAGGACCATGGGTACTCAACGTTGAACAACCCAAACTAAGGTTTTCTCCAAAGGACCACCCTGCCGTGTCTGCCGGCGCCTGGCGCAAAGCCTAGGCCTTACCAGGCGCGTGCAGCGCACCACGCGCAGCATTGCCCGCCTAAGCGGCCACCGTCAAAGCGCCCTATGTGGGTCGTGGTCATAGTCCCGTATATTTCACGGAGATGGAAAAGGATCTCTGCAAATGGATGTTTCCAAATGTGAAAGTGAGAGGCATGGCTTTCTTTCCCAAATCCTTGCCCTAGTGGTCAGGGGTCCCTACTTTGGGGTTGATGACCGACTACCCCCCACCAAGCCTCATCGATTCTAATGAATCCTGGCCACGTGGCGCGGGCCCCTCCGCCAGCAGCTGGAAGCCCCTTTCACGGCACCTAATTACTGATCTACCTGCTACCCTTGAGCCAACAGATATCCGTGCCATAGCCCGGCCGGCCCAGCATCATATCAGGCAGCGCTCCATATAAGACCGCATGAATAGGACACCTTCCCCCCTTTCAGCGATGATCATTCATGGCAGGCAAGCAGGTAACAATGGATACAACGAGGGATCTGAGGATAGTCTATGCCGCGGGCACGATTTTCCGCCCAAGTGTGCTGAACGTCCAAGTGATAAGTGGCTGGGAACCCCTCAAAGATCCTTGGTGGACCCCCGATACAGAGCACTGCACTCAGATAGTCTTCGGGAAAAAGGGCGGCTTTCAGTGGAGGCAGAGTTCACAAGGGTCGATTCCTGCAGCATAGGCTATCCTCAGATCCCCCGTTGTATCCATTGTTACCTGCTTACCTGAGACCCACGGATGGGGGCAGAGTAGCGCTTTGTGTGCGGGGCACTTGGGCAGACCGCAGTCGCACAGCGGGTGCGGCTGCCCCGTGACCGAGTCCTTGTCGTGATTCTGGCCCTGGCGGCTCTGCAACTGGTGACCCTGGCGATGTGAAACCTGAATTATTCAACCTGGTGAAACACAACAGGGCGGTTCCTCCAAAACGTGAAGGATCACCTTGGAAGAATTGGAGGGCCCCTTCTGAATCAACATGAATCAACCCTGTGATTATTCATCCTGGGTCCCCATTGGAAAAGTGAAACATGTTTGGAGGCCAGCTGGTCATTCTTAATGAGGAACCCACCATACAAAGGGTTGGGATGCAGTGAACAACTATGGGTCAGCAGAGACATGCCAACTCTGGACTGGTGCCAAGGTTCGTACCACGCCCAAGCCCAAAATCCAAAAAGGCAAGACTCAGTCAGCTTGCATCTGCTGACACCTGGACCCATTGCAGTCGAGGTGCACAAATGGACGCATGCTGGTTTACGCCTTGGACA
This sequence comes from Effrenium voratum, assembly GCA_963377175.1. Classification (NCBI taxonomy): domain Eukaryota; class Dinophyceae; order Suessiales; family Symbiodiniaceae; genus Effrenium; species Effrenium voratum. Next base: position 735,074 of record CAUJNA010003227.1, read on the forward strand.
CGCAGCAAAGCCACAAGCGGAGCAGTGGACGCGCGTCTGGCTTTCCAAGGGAAGAGTGCCGCCTTTGAGATAGCCCTAAATTGCTGCCTGTGAGCCCACCAGTCTGTCTGTGAGTCCACCACTTCCAACAACAAAACACGTGAACCCGTTTTGCACGTAGCCCTACTTGCAAAATTTAGGGCCTGGGCGTGTCTAACACTACACCCCTCAAAAGAAAGCATGGTGGCTTTCCGCGTGTTGCTGTAAACCTGCCCCACAAGGGTACCAGCTTCAAAAGTGTAAACAGGGGCACACCCCCACGGCAGCACAACGACCCCTTCAAAGCTGTTTCAGCGTCAAGGAGCAAAAGGCACAAATCCAGTAGCAGTCCATCAAGTGCCCGCTCTCGTCCAGAATCTTCTCGACGATCCCGATGTCCTGTGAGCCATGGTCAAAGTGTTCTGCGGTTTCCGCAAAGGACATGGGAAATTCAGTGGGTCCCCTGGCTTTTGCGGGGGAAGTTTAATTCTCCCATGTCCCAAATTGGACCAGAGACTAACTACAGGTTTGCACTTCGCCAAGTAGTAGAGCCCGCTATACATTTGGGACGTAAACTGGGCACCCCCACTTCCAGCAAGCCTCTCAATCCTCAGCCATTCTTCATAAAGTAAGTCAACCACACCAAACCCTGATGAACTGCAGCAAATTGCAAGGCGTCTCTCGCTCCCTACTTGATATATCTAGGGAATCAGCTGCAGAAGGCCCTGCAATCTGGGCCTCACCCCCTGCTCACAAAGCCCAAGTACAATGTCAAACTTTGACAAACGCCTTGGTTGGCCTTGCAAAAAATGGGTGGAACTGGTTGCGCAGACAGCCGAACCTACGACAGATTGCCACAAAGGGCATGCCTGCCGCACGTGGAATTGGCAGCAGTATCCTCACAACCGTGGAATGTGTCATATCACGCTACGTCCTGCGCTGCTCAATAACGCGCAAGCCCCAACGGTGCAGTGCAGTGCTTCAAAACACGTGATGTGGGCTACGCTGCTAAGCAGGGTAGGCCTGGGTAGGAAATATAGGGAAGTGCTGGGAAACGAGCAAACATGACATGGTCCAAATGCACAATCGAGAAGGGCTGCAATGCTGTAAAAAGCTTTGCCGTATTTGTCATTCGCAACCCTCACGCGTGTGTTTCCCAACCCCCAACATGATCTGACTGTGGCATGTAACGCCTCGGGCCAACGCCCCAACTGCAACATGTCCCCGGCCTTCTGCATCAAGCGTGACACCAGTCCATAGCTTGACTCCTGCTCTCAAAGTGAGGCTCGAAAAGGGGCAGGGTCAAACAGGCATGCGCCCGTATCAAGGTTAGGGGGCGCCTCCAAACGGTTGCTTTGATGTTCTTCCTCTTCAGCAGCAACCCCCAATAAATAGGTCTGCATTTCTTGCACACGGCTAGCTGAATCTCCGTGCATTGCAGTGCCAAATGTATGAAACAAACTAGCACATTGGCGAGCTCACTACCCCACAGGTGAGCTCATGACCCCACAGGTGAGCTCATGACCCAACAAAACAAGCTCGCCCAAATCACAGCACATATCATTCTCCGCGATGATCTGATCAATTGGCATGACTCCTCCAAAGCATCTGCCACAACGGCGGCCACAAGGTCGACGAAGCGATTGCCCCACCAGTGCCTGGGTGAAGCGAGGTTGACCATTCGCCTGCTTATCAGAGATGTCATCCTGCCGTCTATCCAAAGGATCTGCACGACTGAAAGTGGAAACCAGATTGGATGCATGCCCATGATGCGTGATGCCTGTGGCGTGCTTGCAACTTCACCTACAATCACTGGGCTCAAGCAGCGATCTGCGTGCCAAAAGGAGCTTGGGGCTCCCGGTGTTTCAGCCTTGCAACTTTTTTGGCGCACCTTGCCTGTGCCAGGTGAAACTAGGCTGGGAACCGTTGCCCAACCGGCTCGTCCAAGTTCCTTCCGGGCCCCCTCGCAAAAACCATAGCCTTTTCAATCTTCACTTTGGTGCCTCCCGTCAACATTAGGTTGGTCCTTGACCCTGCAAAGTTTAGCATCTTCGCCGGTCAGCAGGGAGACCATCCTTTTCCTTCCAAAGTTACTGGTTAAAAGTCGAAGGAGCAGCCAACAAGAGAATGACCCAAGCCGAACTCAGACCTTCGCAGCTGCGGTCAGTCGAACCGGAACTTCTTCTTTTTCTCCTCGCACCTGGCCTCCACCACAGACCTCGCAAGGCAGCGTCTCAAAGCCGCCCCCAAGGGCGGATTGTCGGGAAGTCACGCAAGTTTCTGGTTGGCATCCCGCACTAAGGGACCTTCATGGGCTAATCGCTCGCCTCACTCACTTGAAATAATATCCGTCCTATTTTAGCAGCGGACCCCTCAATTCTAATTTGGGCGCACATCACCGCAATCCGAGTTGATCAATCCGCCGCCCCAAACCCAAACTCCACCGAGGGGCGGCTCCATGGGCACAGGCTCCACACACCTCTGCTGCGCCGAGGCGACCACCTCGTCCAGGAGGCTGTCCTGCCGAATGCCTTAACTCCAAGGGTTGGGTTACAGGAGAGCCTACAGGAAAACAGTTTGGGGTTTGGTTTTTGGGGGGCCATTTCCGGTAGATGTTCCTGGAAACTAAACCTTTGCTTAACCCACCCCCCACTTCCAAAACACACGAGAGAAGCGGTGAACAACTGACAGGAAATCAAGCGCCGAAGGGAACTAAACCCTTTTGGTGCATGTTCAATCTGGTCCAAGCCAAGTCGGTTGAAGGTCTCACGCTCCGCTGCTTGTGAAAAGGACTATGCTGGGAGACCCCTGTTCTCGGTTGGGTAATGGGCGAACTTGGCTGTAGTATTTCCTGCTGGCTTATTTTATGGAATCAGATCTGAAACGTTCAATGCTTCCCGCAAACAGCAGTGTGTTGGGCAGCAAGCCGGAAACTTGGCCTATCAATTGCCGAAGATGTTATTTTGCGCATCTCTTTTGACATCCCCAAGGTCGAAGAGGTGATTTTCGCATAATCCCATGAACCTTTGCTAAAACGCGTTTTAACCGGCCAGAGTGGCCCTGAGGATGCAAAAAGGGTTTCAAAAGGTCCCGGAAAGTGGAGGGTAGAAAGGGACATCCTATCACTCCCAATGCTAAGGGCCACATCTTCAATTCGGCGCCCGCCCAGTCCCAATTCGCGTTGCACTCTGGCAAAGCGAAGAAGTAAGCCTCAGTCATCCAGAACAAAAACCCACCCCCTTGCGGACTCCAAAATTTGATTTGAAACACATCCGCTGCCTTTAGCGACTTTCGCGAGCCCCAACCCGTCCAGCACACTAGCATCGTCATTCTCCAGGAAGTCCCTGACCTTACTGCCAAAACCTCCAAAGCAGTCAGCTTGCTGGAATCCGCACTGGCACATGAAGGTTCTTACGGGCTGGCGTTCTCAGGCAAGGGACCCTGATTGACACAAAACATGTCAAAGGTGGAAGCCTTTGAGACCCGGTGGCCAAAAGATACATTGCCAAAAATGGCGGGGGGGGGGGGAACCGCTGCCGCGTTCAAAGGTCGCAAAACTCAAAAAAAGGAGGGGCGAAAAAAAAGAAAGGGAAAAACGAGAAACAACAAAAAGGATCCGTTCGGCGAGTCGACCCCAAACGTCGGCCCGGCCCCGAGTCGCCCGGAGTCGGCCCCTTTGGCTCGTGGCCATCTCCCCGATGAAGGCGCAGTCCACCTGGATCTGCTGCAGCCCGAACTTCCCGAAGCTCTCCTCGCGCACGTACTCGAAGAAGGCCTCGCCCCCGTCGAGACCGGAGACGAATTGGACGCTTCACCCGAGTGTTTCCACTGCGCTTTTTCCCGGGCCGGGACCCGTTTGGTCGGAAAACAAGGGGAAACAAGAGGAAAGCGAGCGTTTGATTTGCAGTTGCCAAACCTATCTACAAGAGCGAACAAAGGAAAATATTCAGGAACAAAAGAACAGAAACAAGCAAAAAGCATGCGCTGGTCAGTTCGATGCTGGAATGACCACACCAGGGGTTGCGATCAAGCTCCCAGATTTGCTCAAAACAGTATGGCCATCAGGTAGAGTTCATCTGACGCTTCCTTGACGTCTGTTCTGTCGGTTCTGACGGTTCAGAGTCACCTCGGGCATCTCTCACGCTTAACCGAAACGTGGGAGCCCTACAAGCACCAGTACCAACAGCACCGGCACAGCCAAATAGGGAGGTTCAGATCAACCGAATTTTGAAGCTGTGTTTCCGCCAAGTCTTGCGTAGGGGCCAAGTCCCAACCTGCCAGGAGAGGTTTGGGGCACACCCCCGGGCACCATGAGCGCAGTTAGCTCAGTTTACATCATTTCGCCAACCTGAGCTCATTTACTCCTCTGGCTGGTCAATAAGGCCATGTCGAACCTAGCCAGACCCATCTGGCAGGTCGAAGATCGCCCGCATCCCGGCCTTAAAGGCGATACGGAGGATGCCGAGGATGGCCCCGTTCCGATTGAAGGGGATGGGGGCATAGACCTGGAGCCAGCCAACCCCCGTTTTGCGCTTGTCCGCACGTTGCGTTCGGTTGGGTGGGGGTGGCCCTGCGGCGCAACCTGAAAAGACCCCGGAAAAAAATGCACCGCCAGGAGTCACCGACAAGGCCGCGAAAGCGACAGTCGGCCAACACGTGTCACCGGTTTCCCCCAGGGCATGCGCCAAAGGCTTTGCATCGCTAGGCTCGCCGAATGCTTGGCATCGTGCTGCTTGCTTGTGCCATGCAAAACATGCCCAAGTTTTGACTGAGGCCTGGTCTTCTCTGGTTTTCAATCTGCCAGCTGGGTCCCGCCACCGTATTCCTTGGAGCCTGGCCTGCTGCAAGCGGGGCCATGGGCCCAGCAATACTTTACCCTCCTAAAACGTACCCAACAAGCGAATCAAAAAGACTTAGACTTAATGCCAATGCCGAATGGCACGGCCAAAGGCGGCAAAAACACATCCTGAGCCCGGAGGACCGTTAAAAACAACTGACCCTGGTAGAAAAAGAATTGGAAACCCTTTGGGGCCGGAGATCAAATCAGCTTACAAGTGACACATGTCATCAAAATGACATGCACAGCTCCCTCGCCTGCAGCTTTCTGGCCCAGAGCCTCTCCACCTCCAACTCCATGGAGTTCCTCATTCCAAACCCCCAGCTTCGAAAGCCCTGGCGCCAGAATCTGGCAGAAATCCGACACCATGCGGCTGTGTCAAAGGGCGATGTTACACGTTGGCCTCAAAAAACAGTTCATCCCCAAAGAGAAGCCAAAAGGATCTTTGACCTGAGTGAAACATGAAAATCCTTCCTTAAATCTGGAAATGGATCCCTCGAAAAGGAAACCTTCGTCACGGGCGCGAGGTTGCTGGTAAGATCGTCAGAACGCCGAGTGGCTTTTTGACATTTCCGGGACCGTCCAAGCGGCGTGAGTGCGGGCCACCTTTCAGCAAACATGTGCTAGGGCGAAACTAAACCCGCACTTCGCTGTGCTGACAAGCTGAGCCAAGCTGCTTGAATCGGTTGGAGCTCCTGCGATGGTCACTGCCTGGCTCGTCTTGCCCCTTGGGGAGCCAAATAATGGAAATGGCCCTCTCAAGTAGAACGCCAGCCTTTGCCGCAATCTTCTTTGGGGGGTTGTGCGAGACGTTCTTATATACCGCCCTCACCCCACCAAAAAAAAAGGAAACGACACGACAAAAAACTCTCATCTTGAGCTGGACCACGAGAAATAGAAGATCGTTTAGATTTGGAGCCCTGCTGCCCCAAACCTCAGGGGGGTCCCAAGATTCTCGGCCAATGTGGCTCCCAAATTCCCAGTGAAATAGCCATGGCTCTCCAAGTTTCCCAGTCCGGGGGCCCTTTGCGGCTGGTCCAAAACTCGGCCACGGCCACGCCGCAGGAGTTTGGCCGGGGCGCTCTTGGGCTTCCGGGGATCCCCCAGCAGCCGCGCCAGCTGCGTGTCGAAGGCCCGGACCTGCGGCGCGCGGCTCGTGTTATCCGGTTTGTCCATTGCACGTTTAGAGTTGTCGGATCCCTATGCATGTAAAGAAAGATGGGCTGAAACATATGCATGCACATATGTAGATACCATATGCTCTGCATACACCAAGCGCGCCAACTCAGGCAGAATCAGCACTTCGTGCACCCTTCCAGCGCGCACTCCCGGCACTCCCCGGCCTCGCGCAGGACCATCTCCACCACCTTCCGGGGTTCCTGGGGCTCTCGGACCTCGACAGGCTCACACTCCGTCGCACAGTCAGCGCCGGAAAGGCGGCGGCGGGATTACACACTGGCACCCGAAAACAGGACGCGGGAAAAGCCGAAGAGAGGAGGGACAAGAGGGAAGGGGGAAAGGGGAAGATTCCCAGGAAGATGATAAGGAGGAGGACTAGGAGGGAAGAAAAGAGAGACAGAAGTAAAAGAAAGAAGTAAGAAAGAAAGAAAGAAAGAAAACCAAGGGAAAAAAGAAAAGAAAGCAGCAAAGAAAGAAGAAGAACCAACAAACAAACAAACAAACAAACAAACAAACAAACAAACAAACAAACAAACAAACAAACAAAAACAATGAAACAAAAAGAAAGAAAGAAATAAAGAAAGAAAGAAAGAAATAAAGAAAGAAAGAAAGAAATAAAGAAAGAAAGAAAGAAACAAGGAAAGAAAGAAACAAAGAAACACAGCAAGAAACAATGAAATAGAGAAAGAACGAAAGAAGAAAAGAACGAAAGAAGAAAAGAAAGACAAAAAGAAGGAAAGTAAGAAAGAAAGGAGGAAGAAAGGAGGAAAGGAAGGAAGAAAGGAAGAAAGGAAGGAAGAAGGGAAGCAGGGATGAAAGGAATAAATGAAGAAAGGAAGAAAAGAAGAAAAGAAAGTAAGTAAAAAAGAAACAACACAAAAAAAACTCAGGGATCCTTGGGTTCGTCTCTTCTGAGAACCCCAGAAATGCTAGGCTTCCCCCTTTGAACAAACCTAAGCCGGGCACCCTCAAAAAACACACACACACACACACAGCGCGCGCATACAGATCGCCAAAGCGCATCAAATCGCATCAAATTGCCAAGCCGCAGTCATCCAATTGCGGCTCTGCACCGAGTTCCTGAAGAAGTGCGCGAGGCGCTGGCCGCTCATGGTGGCCTCGAAGGCTCGAAGGCTCGTCTGCCGGGCCGGCTCCGAACAAACAGACCCCCCCAAAAACAAAAAAAACAGCAACCAAGATTGCCTTTTTTTTGAGTTCCTTTCGAAACCGCCCAAACACATTTCCTCAAAAGAAAGTACGCACCCATACAGGAATCAACCCTTCAACCATTTCCCGAAAGGGACATATATTGCTTCCAGGAGGGCAATTCCCTATACCCCTTGGCAAAGGACCTCCCGGGCTGAGTCCCTACCTTCGGCCAGGGACGGGGTTCCATTTCTTGCCACACTCGCCGGAGCTTCAAGAGGAAATTAGCCTTGGACCCCCCTTTGTTGGGTTCACCCTTGAGGTGGGACCCATGGGAACATGGCGGCTCGGTTTTCATGGCGGGGAGCATAGTGTGTGATCACCAGCTGCGCCGCACTCCGGGTCGCCTTGAGCACCTGCGATGCAAGCCGGATCAAGGCTTGGCTGCAGCTTCTGTGTCGCAACAGCCACTAGTCTCGGATATGTTTGCTGGCGAAAGGGCGCTGGTTGGCATGTCGCTGCAACAACTTGCTCCAATCCCTGTCTGAATCAGCTTCACGAATCCCAGCGCTCACCACCGCCAGTTGTCGAATCCCATTCTCACCGCATGCAAAAACGGACTCCCGCCGTCCCTTCCTTCGCCCCAAAACCCGGCCGCGGCGTTGGGCTGCAACTCCCCGACGCCCTCAGCGCGCTCGAAGAGGTCTTTGGCCACAGCCCAGACCTGCGGCACAGGGCTCGAAGTTTGGAACAGCTCCGCAAAAAGATGTGCAAAAGGTTTGGAGGCTCCTGGAAGTGCAGATTTCCGCTTGGAGGCTGGTTGCCCCAATTTTTGCCAGGGTGCAGTGTCCCGTTCAAGAGTGAACCCTTCGCCTTTGGGGGAGGAAAAAAACACAATCCATCCACCAGGTTTATGAAGCGGGGACACCTAAAACAGGCGCACATGCACACAACCCTTGGTTTGAATGTGTTTTCACCACCTTACGCTCGCTTTGGCAAGGCGGGGAAAGCAGAAACTCAAGCTGAAGCTTGTCAGCACCGAAGCCGTGCAAGGGACGGAGCGTCACACTCGCAGCTGTGCGCAGATGGCATAGAAGGTTCAGGTGATGCTTGAAACCCCGGCATCCCAAGAATCGGAAACTCTGGCACCCCCGGCCCGAAAAACGGCAACAAGCGCCGAGGAGGAGGCCATTAGACTTTGCACATGGGAATTATTGGGTCATTACCTGTCCCCCCTTGCTAGAAAATGTGGGTCCACAAACAGGCGCTGCGCGCGTGCAAACTATATAGTAAGGAAATCCACAGCTCAAAATGAAAGACATGAGATCCCGAAAGGTAGCGGCGATAGGGGGAAAAGGAAAAGCGTGCTTCTTCTGCTCACATTTTGTCGGACGTGTCCCAGGCAACGGCGCCTGACAAGACATCAGGCCCGAGCCCCGGAAGTTTTTTCTGGTAGTTGCGACGCCCTTTTCACATGAGCCGATCCTTACCCCCCTGCTGCCTGAACACAAATAGCTCCAACCCCTGAAAGGTTCTTCCAGAATCGGTGGTCTCGGGCGGGTCCTGCATGAAGGGGAGGAAGTTTTCATGGGTCCCACGCGCCTTGTTGATGGCCTTCACTTCCAGGTGCCGGCCCACCCGCACCAGCGCCAGGGCGAAAACCCCGCACCAGTCCAACTCCTGCCAGTCAGCCCCGCCCCTTCGGAGCGGCTGGGTGGACGGGAGGTGGGGGCGGTGCCGTCGGATGGGAGTTGAGGATTCGGAACCTCAGGTCACCTTGGTACATCTTGAGCAAAAGGCTTGAAGGAGTCCAACTTTCTTGCCAAATCATTTAAACCAGGGAGCCAGAATTGGACTTGCCAACTTGGTGGTGGAAAATCTTGCAAGTGAACCAAACATATCCAACAAAACCCTGGTAGCTTGCAGGCGAACTTCTCCGCCGCGGCGAATTCGCATGCCAAGAGACGCCGCCTTCCAGAGCGGGGGGAGAAGAAGGATTTCCCACGCCGGACAGGCCCAACCTTCACGGGGTGCACCAGAAAACTGCTCCTCGACGGCTTTGATCGGCTCGGCATCGCCCACCTGAGGGCAGGTAGGTAAGAAGGCTCGATGCAGGGCTTGCATGGCGCACGGGAGTCGGCCCCCAGATCCCTCGATGAGTTGCTTCATGGCCTTGCCAAGGGTGTTTGCTCTTCATGTTGTGGCCCAGAACCCACCCCTTCATCCTTTGGGAGACCACCCCCGCCCCTTCCATCCCTGCCATCCCCACCGCCAAAACAACGCTCGACACATCCGCACCTTTGTTCGAAACTCATTGTCCAGCAAGGCACTATTATGCCAGAGCTAAGCAGAGATTCTTTGCATCAATGCCAGCAAGTCATACAAAAGGGGGTGACCTCGACGGGGCCTCTCCTTCTCGGAGCCACCTGTCGGGTAAACAGTTGGGGTTGGCCGGGCGGAGGCCCGATCCCTGGCAGCCCTCATCTCCTGCTCTCCTGCTACTCATTTGAGAGGCCACGTTGGAACCTCAAGCACAGAGCAGAGCTGCGGGCTGCCCGCTCAGTCAGAGCCTTGCTTGCTCTTTGTCAGGTTCACCTCGGCACGGCTCTCAACACACACACACACACAGAGGCTCTTGAAAGATACTACAGCTTGTGATTCACTACGGTCGGAATTTGCGCCTGTGCAAAACCAGCAAACACAACGGGGAAACAAAAGGCCAAGAGCACAAGGGCCACATCTGCTTCCAAGCCGCGGTCTCGCGCTTGAGCACGTGGAGCAGGGTTTGGGAAGACTCCAAGATCTTCATGTAGGCCGCCTCCGTCTCCTGGATGGTCTTGTCATACTCGTTGCGGGCCTGGCACGGGGCTTTTCCCCCGCAAGGGGCAAACTGCGGACCGCGCCGGCCGCACAAAAGCAAATCGGTCCCAGCTCAAGGCCCATGGAAGTCAAGCAAGCAAGCAAGCAAGCAAGCAAGCAAGCAAGCAAGCAAGCAAGCAAGCAAGCAAGCAAGCAAGCAAGCAAGCAAGCAAGCAAGCAAGCAAGCAAGCAAGCAAGCAAGCAAGCAAGCAAGCAAGCAAGCAAGCAAGCAAGCAAGCAAGCAAGCAAGCAAGCAAGGCTGGCAAAGGAAAGCAAGGCCGGCAAAGGCAAGGCAAGGCCCTAGAGTAAATAGCAAAGGAAAGGAGCAAGGCAAAGCAAGCACGCAGGCATGGTGTGGTGTCATCATGGCCTGGGTCTTCCGCACCAGGCTCTCGTTCACCTTCTGGAGCCTGTCTGTGAGGATGGACAGCTCCTTTCAAGAAACAGGCGGGCGCAAATGCCTATGTGCGTCGGACCGTCCTCAGACCCAACCACTCAGTAAACTGCTGTGTTCCAAAACATCCTTCTGGTTGCAACCACTGACTTCCTGGGTGGATTGGCCAGCAAAAAGTCCAAACTTATTATTCCCCCCCCAAAAAAAAAAAAAGAAAAGAAGAAAAAAACAACAGCATTGAACTCAGGAAGTGAGACCAACCCAGGTCCTTCTGGATCTTGGCCTTGTCCTCCTCTTCCTTCAAGATCTGGCGATTCAGCTCCTCCCGCTTCTCCCGCAGGTCCTGCGAAACTGCAAAAGACACGGCCAAAACCTCCACACCTCCAGCTGTCCCCCTCCTTAAAAGCCACCTGCTTTACAAGGAAATCACCTGGCCCTGGTAGATGAATACACCACCAGGCACACCAGGGCCATCTATTTTCTAGCAAAACAACCAAGACGGACACTTATAGTCATGCCTTTGTCCATCGCCGCTCCTCGATGGACTTTACCAGCTCATTGTTGTAGTTCTGCAGAGTTGCTCCCTGCAGGCAGGCGCGCAAAAGCACCCGAAATATAAGTTATTTGCCTCGTTTGAAAAAAAAAAGTTGCTCGGAGTGTCCGAGCCATCAATGATACACAACACCACGGCCCCCCCCCCAAAAAAAAAGAAAAGAAAAAGAACAAAAACACTTGCCGGAAATACGATCGGGCCACACGGATTTTGTGACGCTTACACTTCGAGCCAGTTTGGGTGCTGAAGCAATTTTGGGGCAGAGTTGTCCTTCACAAATCCTGGATTGCGCTGAATGAGTGGAACCGATCAAATGCCTTCGCCCTCACTTGCACAACAGCAATCGCCCAAGCCTTGCCGTCAAACAGGCGCAACACTGTCAAAGACTAAGTGACTAGATGTCATGTGCCCGCTTTGACCCTGCGCGCTTGCAGAAATAGCCCACCCGCTGGCAGCGCTTCGCTGTACCCGCCCCTTCCCCCTGCCTGCGAGGCCATCGTTCAAGCTCGATTTGTCGGGGGCACAGTTTGAGCTCTGAGGGCTGAGCGGCCAATCGCGCACTGTCACTGGTGCCCGACTTCACCGGTCTTTGGATGCTCCGGATGCACCAATCGACCACAAGAGCACCAAGGAGGGGGATGGACTGCAACACGCACACGCATCCAAGGAATCCAAGCCGTTTACTAGACAGCTGGAAACTGGGCTCCACGCATAAGAGCGGCAAAGCTCCGCAAAGGTGGCAAAAAAGGCCGACAGCCTCAGCTGAGCCACGGTTCACTGCCAAATCAAAAGGATTAAGGAATCATGGTGATCAGTGATGAGCACTCTTACATTTACAGCCCAGATAGATGGGCAGTTGGGCAGCGGGTGGCAAGCAATGGCTTCATAAATACGCCGCTTGGTTGACCTCGGCCCCCGGCTGTGTGTGCAGCCCGCGCACGAGTTGCTGGCACGCAGCCTGCGCGTTCGAACGTCTGCAACGGGTCAAAATGCGTTGGGTATAAGCGGTGCGAATGTCAACCTCAAATTGATCACAGTTCAGCCGGGTGCAAAGATGAACCTTCCGCCAGTCTCTTGGCCACGAGCGCCAGCGCCTAGCTCCTTTTCTCGCCGTTCTTCCGCACAAGGGCGCCGCGCTGTGCTCGGCGACCCTGCAAGATCTACTTCTGCGCGAAGGCCAAAGGAGGCAGTGGGGGTGGCACATCAGCAACCATGGACATTGCATGATAAGCTCCTTGCGCAGCCTGTCGGGAGTATGCAGGAAGGCTGTCGTCAATGGACTTGGCGATCCCCAGGTACTTGTTAGCTTTCCTCCGCGTCGGCAAGGGCAGGCGTAGGAATAAGTGTTCAAACATCTAGGGGTCGACGTCTAAAATGACCAGAGGGCGTTGCAAAGACCCCAAGGATGGCCCTCTCGCAGTGTTGAAGCCCCAAACTGGCGGGCAAAAGCGATGTCCTCCTCCAAACCAGCACGAACAATGCAAAGCTCGCAACTTCTACCCCATAATTCCACAACCCATCGCGGCGTCTAAGCATGTTGCCTTCAGCGGGCGAACCAGCAGTTTGAGCAACCACCACATCTTCTCATAGCAAGGCGCCCACAATCCCACATCCGGCAAATGAGCCCCAAAACCGCCCAAAACTTCACCCCCTGACCCCCAGACAGACAGACCCAGGGGCTGGTCGTTCTCCGAAGCCGCGGCCATGAACTCCTGGGCCCGGAGGTGCAGGGCCTTGGCCTTGGAAAGGCCACTGGACTTCAGCTGCTGCCACTGCTGCGCCTCCTGACACGACGGCCATGGGAGGGGGGGGAGGCGGCTCCGCTTGAGGACTCGCTTGGGATCCCCTTTTTTGCAGACGCTTTTGCCCTGGGTTTGATTGAGGCAGTTCTGCGTCCGAGAGACCTGGGTTCACGGTTCGCCTGTTGGGCTACCACCAGCAGAATAATTCCCCATGGCCGGCAAGATCGCAAAAAAAAAGGAATCAGCACCCCTGCAACAGGTGCCATATGGCCATGGGTCAAAAGCCCGTACCCCCAGACATCCCAATCCCTGCTAACATCGACTAGAACGGGTGATATGGTGCCATCAGCTCCCCTCACCCCCGGGAGTTGCCATCAGCCCTCCTGCTCCAACTGCTGGGCGCCCTGCTCCGCCGTGAAGGCGGCCTGCTCCGGCTCGGTGGGTTGATCGGTTTTCGAGTCCGCTTGCCATGCGCCTTGCTTGGGATTAAAGTGGAAAAGGTGGGGTTGGGGTGGTTGTGGGCTTGCGGTTCTTGTGTTTCTTGTGCCTTTAATTGGGCCGTCGGCCGTGAATGTCGCATGTGTAGTCTTGTTGGCATTGTGTCTTGTGCCGGGGTTGGCGTTTGTTGGCTGATGCTGTTGCTCTGTTTGTGCTTGTTGTGCAAATGACCGCTAGGCTTAGATAGGCCAACAATCATCTTGCAATGGTTGAGGGTTGGGCCTCTTAGAGTGCAGCAGGCAAAGGCTTCACATAGGGTTGGGCAACTGATTTGATCAGCCATCAGATGCCTTCTTAATCAGGTACTTAGGAGACCAGCTGTGGGGTCTCTTTGTCATCTGGGGGCTTCCTTGATCGTTCGTGGCTTCTCACTTGATCAACATACCTAGCATACCTGTATCCTGAAGCAGTCGCGGGGCCGTGGGCGTACTTCGTGATCAGGTACTTAAGTGTTCACGCTTTTCAGTCTTACTTGAAAAGGTACTTGGTTCATCAGCCGTAAGCTCGCTTGAACTAGGCGTAGAGATAATCGTTGATTCGGCCGTTAGCTACTGAAGAATGCACTACTTGACACTTGCTCGGAGTCTTTGTGGGTGCTACTTGGTGACGGTACTGAATACATCCGCCATGGCATTAATGAGGCCATACGCTCGCATTGGGTTTCCTACTTGGGCTTGAATGATCAGCTCTGGGCTTGGGTCCCGACTCGATCAAGCCCGTGAGACATGTTTAACCAAGCTGATGGGCGGAAATCCGGGCCCACCGGGTCCGAAGCGCCTGCGCCAGCTCCTTGCTGCGGCTGCTGTAGGCGTCCCTCACCTTCACCGCCTGATGCATGGCCTCAGTCCAGTCCTCCCCCGCGCTCCCCGCCGCCGCCAGCGCCTGGCAGCGAGCCTCTTGTCTGAACAGCAACGACTGAAAGCCACCGCGGTCAGAAAAAACACAAAGCAAAAGGGCTGGCAGGGTGCCACAGAACAACTGTGGTGTGCGGAATGCCATTTCGGAAAGCTTTCCCATACGGCAAGGCATCTAGCTCGTGCTTCGCCAAACTCTGCCCTTTCTGCAGAAGCGTTGCTGGTCTAGCAAAATTGGTTGTCTTGCCTCAAGCTTGGGGCAATCCTATATACTGATATGGATCCATTGATTCCGCCAGCATGCGAAACCTGCAGTTGCCACCAGCTCTGACCAGCGGGCGCATGGCAGTAGCGAAATCCCCTCACCCTCCGCTTCTCCGCTTGCCTCCACCTGCGCCTTCTGCGCCTTCTCCGCCTTCGAGAAGGGGCCGCGGGTGGCCTCCGCTTTGGCCGCGGCCCGCGCGCGCTGCCTCGGCCCGGACGCCCGAAGCAGGGTGCTGGATCGGCAGGGGCCTGCAGATTTGGGGAGAAGGGTGCTGTGAGTTTCTTAGTGGGATCCGGCTCACCCTTGGAGGCAAGGAGCTTGGATTTGAATGAGTTGTCCAACGTGGAGAGAACGGGAGCCGACCTGAAGCCTCGACTTGGGGAAGAGAGAAAAAGACAAAGAACGTTATGAGATACTTTGATTCAGGGCTGGGCAATATAGGCTTTAAGCTTTCTGTGGCCTCGCGGAGTTTCTCTCCAGGCAGGGAGCTTTGGGTGTAAGTACAATCACAAGGTAGCCCGCTCATTTTGGTCCTAGTCAGCTTTCGGGCTGTTTTGGACATGTTCAGCGCGCATTTTGGTCGTAGAAACTCAAATCATGTTGGTTTTAGGCTTCGCATGGTTACAAAACCTGGCCAAATCATTTTGGTCCTAGTCAGGCAACCTGGAACAGTCAAACCGACTGGTGCAGAACGAGGACCAACGGGCAGAAACTGGGACTTAGGACCGAAACGATTTGGGACCTAGGACCGAAACTGTCGTGCCCGAAGTAAAACCCTGCCAGCTGGACTGGACTGAAGGCTTAGGCTGCCTGAAAATTCAAGGGGCCAAAACACATGTTCGCTGCCGCAAGTAGGCGACCCAAACTTCTAAAACAGGACACTTTCCTGGAGGGTTACAGTGGCAACTATCGGGACAGCCCTCTTCCCCCCCCCCCACGCTAGCCCCCTATCTCCAGGTTTCCCTCACACCCGCCCATTCCCCCTCTCATTCCCCCGCCAATCGGCTGGACCACAGGCAGCACCTCCTGCAGCACTCCGAAGGCCTCCGGAGGCCAAAAAAAGGAGGAAGAAAAACGAGCTGAGTGACCCCTGAGCGGTCACCAACAAAACACATAGAAAAAGCAAGGCCCAAAGAATGTAGCACGCCCAACAAGTGTGAGCAAACATGGACTCGGACCCTGAGAGCGGGGCGGAACAAGAGACAAACCTGGTCTTGGCGTCCCCGTTTCACTGGCCGCCACGGCCAGGACCCATCAGAAAACCCTCAGATTTCAAGCATTCACCGGGGGGAGGGGGAGCCGGCGTCAGGACACTGCCAGACCCTTGGGGAAAAAAAAAAGATGCGAAGCGCCGTCCTCCAAATGCCTTCACAAAACGTGATAGCTGTGGAGCAGCGGAATCATCAATCTGTGGGACAAACGCCAGCGGCCCCTAGGATTTCAGCACCCATCACCCCCGAAGCCGCCTCTGCATGTGCGTCACGCCTTGCCTGATCCAGGATCGTTTGCACCTCGCGGGCGGACGGTGGAAAAGACTGCGTTGCTGGATGTTGCTGGTGTCCCGAGGAACGCTCTTCGGCAAGCAGGCAGCATTCACAGGCTGAATTGGAATGTATTGATGCGCTGGAGCCCCTCCTTCAACAGCAACAACGCCCTTGTCCACTCTTGGGGATTACAGTTGGCTGTTACCAATGGCATATTAAACATCCAATCTTACAACAGCGGGAAAGCCGCCAGATCTTGCAACAAAACCGCAGGTACGCATTTTGGTGCGGTACATGCGTTACCATATTTGGCCAGAACTGGGCTGGTGATGATGAGCCAAAACACACCTAGACATCCATAGATAATTAATCTACGTATATACCTACTGGTTGCTTCACTTTGTCCAGTGCAATGCACACACCAGTGAAAGGACACCCGAACTGCGGCATCAAGCTCAGCCCACTAGGAGAAATAGCCTCACTTGTGCTTTTTGGACCCTACATCCGTACTCCCACCCTCCTGGGTGGTTTAGCCAAAACCAAGTCCGAACTTTCCACCCAACCCTTCCCAAAAAGCATCAACTCCCGAACCATGGAGGAAAGTACCTTCAGCAGCTGTCCGCACCCCAAGCCGCTTCCGCCTGGCCCTCCACGCTCATCGCGAAGCCAGCGGCGCGGCGCGCGTCCTCCTCCGCGCTCGCGGCCTGGGCCATCATCGCCACACCTCCGTAGGAGACCTGCTGCACCTCGGCCAAATGGCCATGGGTCAAAATCCACATCGTACCTTCAGTGAACATCCCAATCCCGCTAAAATACACCAAAATGGGTGGTGCACCTACCCAAAATGGTACCAGTGGTTTTGACCCATAGCCACATCCTACGAATCAATTTCTGAGGTGCCCCTTGTGGGCTGAATCGAGGGATCCTACCTGCAAATGTCACTACAAGTCCAAAAGCTGACTTATCCCCAAGTAAAGGGCCTTTCCCGTGAGCTCGTTCTACCCCCGAATCGGTGAGCTCGCTACCGAGCCTATGATGGTGTGGGCTTTTCTGAGATGTTTGCTGGGGTTGAGGAAGAGAGGTCAAGTCAATGTGCAACAGGTGACACAACAGTCCAGCTGTTGGGGAGAGAATGGCAGTGAACAACAGGATCATCCCCCTTCAAAATTAGCAGTGGAAATGACTTTGCACCTCAAGCAGCTGTGTGACCTGCTGAGTATGGTTGCAGACACCTCCTTGGAACGTTGCCACCTGAAACGAGACTGTCCCCCCAACCACATACGAAACTTGTGGGTGCCAAGCAGGGTAGCCAGGGCAGCTATCCTCCTTCCGCTTCCGCTTAGGATAAACAACCACTGGCGCATATAGCTAGGTTAGGAGCCCTGCTTGCAACCCGTTTAGTACGTGGGGCACATCCAGGGCTTCAAGACCAGCGACCCTTCTAATTACATGAGTTCCAAAAAAAGGCGCCACTTCCCAGCTCCCAGTCGGACTCCTCCCATTTCCCCGAAAAAGGGGAAATGGGAGAAATGCTCGATGCTCTACTTGCTCCGCCCCGAGGCCCGGATCGCACGGAGCCCCACGGAGCCCAGGCGCCGCCTCGGCCTCCGCCTTGGCCTTCGCAGCGGCCGCCGCGGCCTCGTCCACCAGCTTCCTCAAGCGATGCGCTTCGATCGAGCTAGAACTTAGACTGGTGCGTGGCCTGTGTCGTATTGGCCTTTCAAAAGCCACAAGCTAGCAAGTCCAAAAACCCTCAAGCTCAAGGAAATCAGCACGCCCCCTGAAAAGAAACCTCAACAACCGCCGGGCTGCTGCAAGGCGGGCTCCGGCGCCTTTTCTGTCTGCTCGCCTGGGCGAAGGGGTCGTTTTTCTCTGCACTCGCAATGTCGCTCCGGCAAGGGCATGCGCAAAGCATCCCTTCAACAATTAACGCCAAACATGGATGTTGAAAAAGGGGCTCCATGAGAAGCAAGGGAGTAGAACCTGTTGCCACCCCCAGAAGGGAAACCAACATGATGGCAAGGTCTCGCTTTCCAAGCGGCTTGGCACCTGGCGCATCCAGTCTGCACAAAAACCAAGTCCACAGGCCCCGCCCGAACATCACAGCCAAGAAGTGCCAATCCCCCTGTTGAAACGTAATTGAGCTCGGTTGAAACCACTGTTTAAACTCCCCCCCTGGCTCCCCAAAGGGGGCCACTCCGTGTTTTTGGCCCAAGCGCGCGCCAGCGCCGGCAGCTCGCTGCGCCGCGCCAGGAACTTGGGCGCGGGAGGCTTCGGCAGACCTCTCTCGCGCTCCGCGGGCGTCAGCCGGCGACAGGCGCTGGCCGACTCCGCCTCCTCGCGAGCCAATGCTTGAAAGCCAGGTACTTTTTCTTTTTTTCCGGGAGGGGGGGGCGGGGGCAAAAAAAAAACCTCCCTGGGCAACACGCAGAAAAGGAGGTTGCAGTTGCAAAGTTTGATGCGGTGTTCATGCCGGCTTCCCGTCAGAAGCTGAGGATTTTGGGATTCTGGCCCTGATGCAGTCTTCAAAAAGCTTTCGGGCTCAACTGGCGTTTCACAGCTAGCCCAGCTCTTGCTGGTGGAGATCTTCTGCCGAAAAGCACCAGCAAGTTCAACTCCCCCTAGGGCCCAGCGAAATTAGCGACTACGAACTCAAAATTGTCGGCATAGTATGCGGCAAGGCCAGCGTGATTGGAGGAACTCAACTGAGAATCAAGCCAAGGATTCGTTTTTAAGGCAAGACCTCTTGCGTCATCTGCACTTGGCAAAAACGACCTATAGTTTTTGTGCCGGTCCTCAGTGGTCGGCACGCACTCAGCATAGCAGAAGCGTTCTGTGTCCAGCAGGCTCTGCAAAGCTTCCAGCACCTAGCCAAGTTCCAGTCTCTCGCAAGGGCTAACCAGAAGCAAACCTTTCCCGGGGTCAGGTGGAGCAGGTACAAATGGACAAAATTAACTCAAAAATGGCCATAACTAAGCATCTGCCAACTGAAGAAGTGTGACAAAATGACCTGCCATCCTGGGCAAAAAACCCAAACGTCCAAGAACTGTTGCCCTTTGACATCGCCGACATCGGTCGGCGTCGGCGACATCGGACCTGGTCCTCCGCACTCTTGGCACAGAGACTCTCACACCTCAGCACGTGTTCATGAGAGCCTTGGGTGGCTCCCCGGCGGGGGGGAAACAAAACTTGCACGAAATCCTAGGTGACCTTCATGGGCGAGCTCCCTTTCACCCCCAGCTCGCCATAATTTGGCAACGTGGCAGTGGTTCGGCCCCAACTTAGATGTCCTGTTGCCAGTGTCGCGTCTTCAGCAGCTGTGCGTAAGTGCATTTCTGTAAATACATCGTAGACGCAGCACGAAAACCAGGTGCTTGTCATAGAGATGATGAAGCGCTTCAACAATTGCGTCGCTAGAAACCAATGTGGCCAATTGATAAGCCCGTAGTTTGCTGCAAAAAATAAAGAATAAAAAACGCCATGGGCACGCCAAAGCCTCCATCTGCCTCCCTCGCCCCGCTTCCCGCGGACTCTGGGCTTCCGGCCTCGCCGCCGCCGCGCAAGGGGACCGCGGCGCGGCCTCGCAGCAGTCGCAGCTGCAGGTGCGGGCCGCCGCCTGGCAGCCAGGCTTCACTTAGGACTGTCCGCAGTTGGCAAAGCAGCTCTTGGCTTTGCATACTTCCAACGCTTCCTATGCTTTCAAAAAAAAGAGGGGAAACCTGGAGCAAACCACTAGTGAATATTGAACCAGGGCGGACGCACTCGATTTCTGGCCCGCGCCAGGCACGGCTCGGCTTTGCGGCTTTTCGGCGTGCCTGTGCCCAGGTCAAAGCCAGCACCAGGCCCAGGCGCTGCATTCTCCGGAAGCGGAAAACCGGGACCCGGGGAATCCGGGGACCCGACCGCCGCTTTGACTGAAAACGGCTGGCGCCAAGCCCGGGAAACCCGGAAACCCGCGCAATCGTCGAGATTCCCCAAAGATCCCCAAAAAACAACTGCAAGACATCGGCCCAACTTGGGCGGGGCGAGTCACCTTTTACTTTGGGTCAGCGATAGTTACCCGTTTGGAATCATTCCAGATACCCTGGTGGCCCACCTCCAGATAATGCTGAGAACCTTGGAGGGTAGCGATGCTCTCCTGACTCCAAAAGTGGTGATTCTCCTTTTGGTGTTCTTCAAAACTAGCCGAAAGGTGTGATACCAAGGAAAGCCGCATTATGACAAAGTAGTCAAAAGGACGAGGGGGGCAAGATTGGAAAGCTTCAGTTGCCTCGCGCCTTGTCTGGCCCCAGCAGGCTCAACAGCGGCTGACACTCCGTGAGCGCCTTGAATCCGTGCCTCGAACCGGCCGACGCCCATGCCTCTTCCCACGCGAGGAAAAGTTTGGGGGCCGGAAAAGGCAGAGCATGCAACATGTCGTGCAGTTCGAGCGAAAGAGCAGCACTTTGACTTGGTTGGCTTTGATTGCTTGCTTGCTTTCTCTTCTCTTTGTTTGTTCGTTTGGTCTGTGGTTGCCACTGCTTGGTCAATCTTCTCCATTCAATGAACCGGGTCCTGGACTTTTGTCTGCCACACTCGCGCCAGCCTCCAGACTCTAGCCACGACTCCCGCTTGCCCGGTGCACCACTTGCGCGTCAGGGAACATGTCTGGCCCCTCAGCGGAAGTGTCCGGGGCCCGCGCTTGATGAGGTTCTGCTCCGTCCTGGCGATCTCCTCCAGCACGTCATCCAGGCCGGAGCTGGAGGACTCACCCAGCCTCTTGCACTCCCCATGCCTCGGCCACCGCGGCCTTTTTGAGAAGGCAGGGCCACCTCAAAATGATGCGATGCTGGGTTGGCAGCCACGGCCCCGCTTCAAGGCCTCTAAATTCCTAGAGGCCCTGTATTAAAACCAATGTGCACGGACACTATGAGAGACTTCTTTTGGGATAGCTTTCAGGGGAAACCAGCAACCACTTTTGGGGGTAGCCTACTTTCAAAAACTCACCAATGGGTGGGTTCCACAGCCAAGGAAGGATCTGGCACATGTATAACGGCCCCAAAACAATTTTAGCCAAAGTTGGTCGAAAGCGCCATCATCCTCTGTCAAAGGCCTGCCTGTCTTGGCTTGCCTTTCACTTGGGGATTCGCAAGAAAGCGTGTGGCACACAAAGGCGGTGGGCATTGCCAGGGGTGCAGGCAAATGCTCAAAGACGTTTGTGTGGGGAGCATGTCGACAGACCGCAAGCAGGCGAAACGGCACAATGGCAAGCAAAGAAAGCCTCCAACAAAAACCATGTCCGTGTACCGGGCGAACAGCCACACTCTTCCAGGTCCCACGGTTTGCGTTTTGCCCGCGGCGGCCGCGGCCGCTGCCCTGGGGCCCTAGGGCTTCTGCAGCTTGCACAGCTCCGTGAGCATCTCGGAGCAGGCTGTGGCGAAGAGAGCCTTCATGGCGTCCATCGCCTAGGCCCATCGGTTGGGGGAAGCCCAGCCTTTTCTGTGAACCCAAAGTTGTCTTGTTGATTACTTGTCACTTTGATTGGGGGTTGCCTGAATATCACAGAAAAGGCACACACGCGGAAAAATGAACTCCTGGCGTTTTGAGCGTAAACTCCCCCCCCCAAGCCCAACAAAAAAGTATGGCCCGTGTCAAGCAACCTCCAAGCAGGATCGTGAAACCCCGGGGGGGTAGGGGGGGCATTGGCCTTTGGGCCCCCGACTGTTCGGCTCAGGAAGGCCCGGAAGAGCTTCGTGAGCAGCGCGGGGAGCAACGAGTGCAGGCGCCTGCGTTACACGTCCATGCCCCGTTTCTCGTCCACCCATGTCGTGTGGCTCCCCTTGGTGAAAAGACAAAATTGTTAAAGGTGGCCCAAATTACATGAGTCACACTCACAATCATGGCGTTAAAGGGATCTACCACCAAGGATGGCCGCACCTATCTTTGGTAGAAATCAGATGCAGATCTCAAATGAAAAACGGCGCTAAATGATGGCGCATGACGGGCGGAGCTTGTGGTGTGGGGAGAATGGGAACCACAGGCCGCCCTACCAGTGGTTTTCAGGATGCCCCTCAAAAAGGGGGTTGTCTTGTACAAAGGGGAATGAAAAGGAAATCACACTTGCAGGGTGCCCCCAGTTAAGACGCGCACCTCGGAAGAATCCCTCCCTAATTAGCCAATCCCAGAAGCCTCAAAGAGTCCCGCACGGAGTGGATGCAGGAGACCAGCACCCGGCTGGGCGGGCACTTGCCCTCCACTAACTGCGTGATGCGCTCCTATCAGCAAAATCAGTGGCAAGTACTCTCTGCAACTTGGAAAGCCGGCTTGATCTAAGCTCCAAGGAACATCCGCATGCAGTACAGCGAGCCCGGTACCATCCAGCCCCCCCCCCCGATCCCTCGGCTGGCGACCTGAGGGCGTGGCACACAGATCCTCGATCCTCGCACTCACGAAGTCCGGCAGCACGTTCTCGTCCACCGCACTGGATCCGCTGCCTGGCTGGGCAGAGAGCGGGGGGGGGGGGGGGCGTTCCGCACAAGGAGTCTGCGACATGCGCAACATAATGTTGACTCCGGATTCAAAAAATCCTGGCGGGTGCCCCTAGTTTAGTGGGGATTCATCACTTTTGGAGGGGTACACTCCCCTGCTAGAGGATGGGTTTATTAATCTGGGTCAACATGACAACTCCGAACCCCAATTTAGAACCCCGCATCGCATGAAAGTTGAGCTCGCCATGAATGAACACATTGAATGCGTCAGGCGCACCGCAATGTCCGGCTGGAATTCACGCTGGCCGAGCCCTCATTTCTAAGATCACGCGAAAAGCCTAGCAAAACTCTGCCGACCACAACTTCAAGGCGCAGGCTGGTATCATAGGATCTCTTTTTCGCCGAGGCGAAGGACATTGCGTCTGAAGCTGGTCTTTCCCCAATTCCTTGCAGCAAGTTTGTTGGTTTCGTCGACCTGCGCGTGTGCCCCTCACCCTGCCCAAATGAAGCTTGCCTGCTCTGCGGTCATTGCTCAAAAGGCCGGCCCTTTTATTATATTTCGGTAGATCTGGATTTTCGAAAGGAAGACCATGCAAGAGGTGTCTGCTAGTGGGTGGTGGGCGTCACCCCCCAATTTAAAGAAAAAGGCAGCGCCCCTCTGAACAGCTTGCCACTTCAAAGGAGGTTCCCTTGAAGTTTGCGCGCGTCGCGCGTCGCAAGTCCTTGCCTCGCACCTCCAACAGCTTCTGATAGCCTGAGGCTGGTGGACACAGCCGGGCCCTCAAACAACCCCACCGGCCCCCAAACACATCTCTAGTTTGGTACATTGTGTATCTTCGTTTGTGTTTGGGGCACTCCCACAAGAAAAAGCAAAAACCACAGCCCAAGTGCACCAGAATACTTTTCCTTTTGACTCTCCTCATTCCTTCAATCCCCATCTTCACTAAATTGAACAAATGAGGTCCATCAACTTTCAACTGAACTGACCTGAAAAGGACACCTGCGACCCCAGCCATGGTCGCAGAAAACGCCACAGAGCGCTCTTTCAGTGGGCATGGTTGCGCCCAAACTGCCACAAATCATTCGAAGGGGGGGGGTCGTCTCCAAGACTTCCCCCAGTCTTCCTGGCGCTGTGCCAAACTTGCTTTGAAGCAAGGAGGCACCTGAACTTTGGTGAAGGCATAAAGGATTTCAAAATATCTTTGCTGATCCCTCAAGGAGCAACTCTAGATCTCAACGGGCAACGGCCGTAGTCGCACGCACGCGTGTCAGCCAACCCAGTGTGGTCTCCCTTCCGAAGTGGTGTCTCTTGAGTGTCCAACCGCGTAAAGGTCGCATGGAACAGTGAGCCCGATGCCTTCCACGGCATCACAGAGCGGCGGCACATACGCCTGAGCGTCGGGAGGGGCGTGTTCGGGGAAGCGACAGCGCACCCCCCAGTTTTGAGCGCAAGATCCATCTGGCCCCGAAGCCCTCAGGGAAATCATGTTCAAACAATCGTGGCTTTTACATGCTGAAATGGATGGTTGCTCCCAAATAAGCCAAACATCATTGGGCCTTGCGCACACGGCTCACGAGAAGCAGACAAAGAGTGCATGAAAACGGCCGCACTGCCAGAACATCCATCCATATTCCCCTCCCAAAAAAAAATGCCCTGAAAGAGGTGACCCTCACACGGAACATGGCCATCCGGAAGCCCTCACTCAGGCACCATGTTTGTCGGGGCGCTCAGGCTTATGGCGTCTCATTCGGCTGCATTGCGTGGGCATCGGAAGCTTCGAATGGCCAGCGCATACCGAGCAAAACGTTGGCCCCATAGATTCTGCAATCCCATTCCCCACCCTCTCGCCGCTGGCAAACCCGACACGACAAACCCGGCGTGCCTCAGTGGCACGCGTGCAGGCTTGGCACAGCGCCTGGCTCTCCGGACGCCGGAGCTCCTCCTGAGACCGAAGGGCGCCCGGATTCGCCGGCACGGATTGGCCTTTTGGCTTTCAACTTGGTGCAATGCCTAGGGAATGACAACGAGTTCGGGTGTCAAAAATGAACGGTTCCATACGTGCACAGTCAGAGGGTGTTGGGAATGAAACGTTTGGGCATTCCCTTCAAGGAAACTATAGGAAACGGATGGTTCGTCTTGGGGTGCCATTTCTCCTTCCCTGCCTATCAAACCAGCAAGTTTCAGTCCCCAAAGAATCACTTGCACTTTGGGGCTTTAGGGACGAAATCCATTGCCTGCCTCAGAAACCCATGATTGAAACAATTGGATGTTGGTACTTGTCGGGGAATCATCAAAAAATCAGAAACCTGGATTTCTTTGGTCGGTGGTGCGGAGGCGGGGGGGGTAACCACGACAAACGCCAAAACCAGTAACCACGACAAACCCGCAGGGTAACCATGACTAAGTCGCGGGGAAACCACGACTAAGAAGGAGAGGGAAGGAAGGTGAAGGAAGGAGAAGAAAAAAGGACGAGGAAGGAGAGAGAAGGAAGGGAAAGGAAAAGGAGGGAAGGAGAAGGAAGAGGGAAGGAGAAGGAAGAGGGAAGGAGAAGGAAGAGGGAAGGAGAAGGAAGAGGGAAGGAGAAGTTTCAAACACGGGGCGAACGCTAAAGGAAGGGAGGAGAAGGCAAAGGAAGGGAGGAGAAGGCAAAGGAAGGAAAGGACAAGGCAAAGGAAGGAAGGAAGGAAGGAAGGAAGGAGCCGTCTTCGAGAAAAAGAACAAAGATTCAAACACGGGGCAAACGGTGTTTTCGGGGCCCAACAACGCGTTTCGCCCCGAGTTTGAAACTTTCCAGCATCCTGCACTGTCCCACGCCAGAGCGCTGCCAATGGACATCCCCCCAGGCCTAAAAAAAAGGGGGAGTTGGTGTAGTGGTATCATCCCCGCTCAGCTTGCGGGAGGCCCCTTTCTGCTGCCTTCCTTTTCCTTTCCTTGCGGGCGAAACGCGTTTTTGGGTCCCGAAAACACCGTTCGCCCAGTGATTGAAACTTTCCTGGAAGCGGGCGAGGCTGGTGACAAGAAAGTTTCAAACACAGGCGAAACGCATTTTTGAGTCCCGAAAACACCGTTCGCCCCGTGTTTGAAACTTTTCCCCGGAAGCGGGCGATGCTGGCGACAGGAAAGTTTCAAACACGGCGCGAAACGCGTTGTTGGGTCCCAAAAACGCCGTTCGCCCCGTGTTTGAACTTTTCCCCGGAAGCGGGCGATGCTGGCGACAGGAAAGTTTCAAACACGGGGCGAAACGCATTGTTGGGTCCCGAGAACACCGTTCGCACCGTGTTTGAAACTTTCCCGGAAGCGGGCGACGCTGGTGACAGGAAAGCTTCAAACACGGGGCGAAACACGTTTTTGGGTCCAAAAATCATTGAAACTTTTCCCCGGAAGCGGGCGATGCTGGCGACAGGAAAGTTTCAAACACGGCGCGAAATGCATTTTTTGGTCCCAAAAACACCGTTCGCCCCGTGTTTGAAACTTTCCCGGAAGCGGGCGACAGGAAAGTTTCAACAGGGGGGAAACACGTTTTTGGGTCCCGAAAACACCGTTCGCCCCGTGTTTGAAACTTTTCCCCGTGCTGGTGACAGGAAAGTCTCAAACACGGTGCGAAATGCATTTTTGGGCGCCGAAAACACAACTCGCCCCGTGATTGAAACTTTCCCGAAAACGGCTCCTTCCTTCCTTCCTTTGCCTTTCTCCTTCCTTTGCCATTCCTTTGCCTTTCTCCTTCCTCTGCCCTTCCTTTGCCTTCTCCTTCCTTCCTTTTCCTGCTCCTTCCTTTGCCTTTCCTTTGCCTTTCTCCTTCCTTCCTTCCTTTTCCTTCCATTTCCTTCCTTTTCCTTCCTTTTCCTTCCTTTTCCTTCCATTTCCTTCCATTTCCTTCCATTTCCTTCCATTTCCTGCAATTTCCTTCCATCATCTCCTTCCTGTTCCTTCCTTTTCCTTCCATTTGCTTTTATTCTCCTTCAATTTCCTTCCTTCCTTTTCCTTCCTTTTCCTTCCATTTCCTTCCTTTTCCTTCCATCTCTTTCCATCTCCTTCCATCTCCTTCCATTTCCTTCCTTTTCCTTCCATTTCCTTCCATTTCCTTCCGTTCCTTCCATTTCCTTCCATCTCCTTACTTGTCCTTCCATCTCCTTCCATCTCCTTCCATTTCCTTCCATTTCCTTCCATTTCCTTCCATTTCCTTCCATTTCCTTCCATTTCCTTCCATTTCCTTCCATTTCCTTCCATTTCCTTCCATTTCCTTCCATTTCATCATCTCCTTCCTGTTCCTTCCTTTTCCTTCCATTTGCTTTTATTCTGCTTCCATTTCCTTCCTTCCATCTCCTTCCATCTCCTTCCATCTCCTTCCATTTCCTTCCATGTCCTTCCATCTCCTTCCATTTCCTTCCTCCTTCCTGTTCCTTCCTTTTCCTTCCATTTCCTTCCATTTCCTTCCATCTCCAAGTTAGTTGAGGTAGTCGAGGGTTATTTTAAAGTTCGTCGGTGTTACCAGAAGCTTGTCGTAGTTACCCCCCTTCCTGGGTGGTGGAACGGATTTCGTCCATATGGAGAATGGTGTTGCAGTTCCCTCCACTCCCCGCTCGCACTTCTCCCCACCATTGGGGGAAGGGGGTGGGAGGGGGGGTCCAAATCGAATCATTTGTGTACCCTTTTTAGGTGGTTTAGCTGGAAGGAAAACCACCCTTTCAAACGCGGGGGCCCCCATTTTCAACACGAAGCCACAGAAACACAGCAGGCGTATCCTGATCCTTCGTGAGCTCGCCTTCCGGCGCCGGAGGAGGCTCCATTGTGCCTCAAAAGGGGCGAGAAGTGGCGGGGACGGCCTGAGACATGCCATGGACAACCCAAGCAAACCCAACAGAAACTACAGGGAAGCACCAACTATGAGGGAAGAGCCACAGACCAGCTTGACACAAACTCATGCGGGCATTCCCTTGATGGGCCCTTTACACCTATGGACCATCTGGGATCCAGACTTCCATCGTCCCTTCAAGTCAACAGAGCGAACCCAAAATAGAGGAAAAAAGACCGCAAGCAACCGGACCCACCTCAGTCGCCAAGGTTAACAATTGGCCCATCGCGGGCTGGCGGCCTGTTGCAAGTAACCAGGGCGTATCGATTTTGGGCTCTCATTCGGGGTTCCCTTGCCTGGTGGGCTTATACATCGCCAGTACAGCCGGTAGCGGCACTGCCACCGGAATAGTGGCTGATACTCATGCTGCCTTTCTGTTGAAATTGCAAAGCCCGGCAAGCTTCTATCATGCCACTTCCAACAGGCCCACTCGGAATCCTGAAGCGGATTCCTTGCGGGGATGCAACCACGATGCAATACGGCGATGCCGAGCATGGACCCCGCCACCCAGCCACGACCCACCCCCGCCTGCCGTAAAGCATTCTGCAAGGCTGCGGCGGAGCGTCGAGGTCCTGAAGGCGCTTTAAAAAGTTACGCAAGTCCTCCATTCCACAGGCTACGCCATTCCTGACACCACCCTGCACCACCTTCGAAAACAGAATGGGAATTCGAAGGGGTTGCCCTCCAACAAACATGAAAGTGCCTGCGTTCCCTTGCGCCATTAGGTTCCGAAAGACCTTCCACTGAAGCCAACCCTTTCGCCTGCCAGTCAGGTACTCACCGACGACCTTCACTTGGTCCTCCCCAAGGTCGAGCAAAGTCACGGAGCCTCAGCTGCAAAGAAGCACCCCCAGCCATCAGCACTAGCATCATCATCAGCATCATCATCATCCTCATCATCGTCATCGTCATCGTCATCGTAATCATCATCATCATCATCATCATCATCATCATCATCATCATCATCATCATCATCATCATCATCGTCATCGTCAGCAGCATCATCATCATCACCACCACCATCATCATCATCACCCTCACCCTCACCCTCACCCTCTTTTCTTTGACTTTTCGGGCTCCTTTTACTAGTTCCCGTAGTCTTAAGGGAATTCTTAAGGGTGGCTCCAAAAGGTAGTGGCTGTGGATATCTGCGCAGCGTCATGCCGCTGCTGTCGGCAAGCAAACTCATGAAACCACCATTTCTCTGGCAAGTTGGTGGCGGAGCCCCATGTCGAAGGCAAGGTCCATGAGGGCCCAGGCGGACCGAGTCGAGCTCGCCTGCCCGCAAGACAACATTGCCGCCGAGTCGCGCAAGCAAGCTGCGCCCAAGGCCCGCTCGGCCATGACCGTGATCATAGCCTTCACGCTGAAGCTTGGCACGTCGCCGAGGTACTTAAGGTACGCCTCCAGTCCTTCGCGTGCCCCGGCGCGGGGCGCTCAATCGCGAGGCACGGCGCGCACCTTCGAAGGACGAGGATCTCTTCTCCAAGCAAGCCTCCGCCCTCGCCAGCGACGGGCCGACGCGCTCCTGGGGCAAGGACAGGCGGGGCCTTGTAAGCGCTCCTCGCCGCCGGGAAGCATGCCGGGCGGCGGCTCCTTTGCCTCCCACAGGCCGATGTCGGAGGGCAGCAAGAGGACGGGGGACCGCCAGATATTGAAATTGGCGATCATGGCCATGACCAATCTCAAGCGCGTACGCGCGCCTCTTTTCCGGCCATGGCAACGCCGCGGCGTATGTGAGTTCTCATGGCCGGCCAAGAGCCGCCCAGTGCTCTTCGCTCAGCACCGCGGCGCCCCGGCCACAAACACAATCCGGCGCTCGAGCCCAAGTCTTCGCCACGCCTTGTCGCTCAGGCAGCCCGACCAGTTCAGGAGGGCGCGGGCCTGGCCAGCGACGACGGCTTGCGAGCCCTCGCAACCCCCGCCCCCCGCCTCAACCGCAGCTCGCCCGTTAAGGCGTTGAAGTCTCTGATGGTCCTGGAAGCGGCACCAGATACATGCAGCTGATACCGGCCTGCCAGGCTGAGACCTGCTGAAATCGCTTGAGCCAACATGGCCACGGGCACCCACGTAGCATCATCATCATAACCACCACCACCACCACCGCCACCACCACCACCACCACCACCACCATCATCATCATCAGCCCCCATCATCACCAGCAGCACCTCTGTTCTCCCCACCATCGCCATGGCCACCGTCGTCGTCACCATCATCACCATCACCATCATCATCATCATGATTATCCCCATCATTCCTACTATTATTCTCATTATTCTCACCATTGTTATCATCATCATTTCTAATGTAATAATATTTACATCATTACAAAAACATCATTATATTAACATCATTAAGTTAACATCATTATTATCATCACTAATCATCAGGCACCAGCACCAGCACCAGCACCAGCACCAGCACCAGCACCATCACCATCACCATCACCATCACCATCACCATCACCATCATCACCATCATCATCATCATCATCATCATCATCATCATCATCATCATCATCATCATCGCCATTATCGCAATTATCGCCATTTGCTGCCGTTCCTCTTTGCACAACACGAACTCCAAGAACCACACACTCACATACACACACATCTTGCCCCAAACATCCCGTGGACAATCAGCAAGTGTTGAAGCGCGTTTTATGTGGCAGATGGGTGCTGGAATAAGCGGCCTGCATCTGGCTAAATGTCCCGGATAGGGCTCCCTCTTTGGTTTGTTCCAAAAACCAACCGTGTTTAAGGGCTATTTGCAGGAGCTCCAAGTACAAGGTGCGTAGCACGGCGGCAGAATGTAGCAAGCGCCAACAAAGAACCCGAACCAGAGAAACTGAAAACCTGAAAACTTGATCCCACAACTTCGAAGCTTCTATGTTTGGGACGGTTGACACTGGAAACCCAAAAAACATCTTCGTAACCCCGAGCCCATTGGGAGGGTTCCGTGCGCCGGGTGCGCCGAGCGAGCCGCTGTTCACCGCCTCGTCCACTGAGAGGTCCGAGCGGAGCCGCTCCTCCAGAGCCACCCGGATGCGGCCCATCTGGAGCTCCACCTGGGGAGCCCAAGTAGTCCGGCTTTTTTTTTTTTCTCTCTTCGGGTCATCCACTGGGGGGAAAAAGGAGAAAAATGGGAACCACCCGGGGGGGAAAAGGGGGGGGGGGAAAAGAGAAGAAAAAAAAACACGTCCTGGTGGCAAAGTTGTTGTTTAAGATTCATGGAAGTCGTTGGATTCTTGCAGACTAGAACTCCATAGCGGGCCTGTAGAACCTCCATGAAGCTGCAACCAAAGTTCGGAAATAGATGAACATGTCAAAAAGTGAGGGACCTTCGTCCTCGACACCCTTGGTCTGCCCCAAGTGGGCCCACCATACATCAGGCAAGCGGTGTCAATCCGGGACAGCCGAAACTGCAACGTCCAACTGCACGTCCATGTGGCGTCTCTTTCCCAACGATCCCTTCGCATCCGTGTCCACCACCAACTCTCTTGTAAGGTTTGTCCGCTGCCCCACACCACCACAGGAAAAAAAGACAAACAACCTCGAAGTCAAAGATCATAACACACACCCAAAAAAAAACCGACTGCCATAATTTGCCATCTCCCTTCAAGAGAATTCCTGTTTGTTTAAGGGCTTTTAAACCCCAGGTGCTATTTGCATCACTGGCGCTCTCCACCTGCGTAATGCGCCACAAAGATTTCGAAACACCAGTCGTGACCATATCTGCTTGAACCCACCAGCAGCTTCAATAGCACAGAAGCGAAAGCCATCTTCAGCAGATGAAATCTTTGTTGTCGGGTGGAAAGTAGGTTCACACGTGTTCCCTTCAAACATCACCCCGAAAAGGAAGCTCACGACAGGGCGCTTTGCCAATCACCCGGCATGTGGGTAGCAGCTACGGCCCTTACGCGGCTGGAAACTGTAGGAAGCCCAAAAGCCTCCAACCCGAGGGGCGCACGGTGCTCAAAAGGATTTCGAGTCATCTTTTGGCTTGCCGCGTGCCCGTGTCCGCCAAAAGACCGCCGAAACATCCTCCCACGGCAAAATCAACCCATGGCCTCCTCCAAGACTTTCTGGAAGCTTGGCATTTGCCTGGCCGCGGTTTGGAAGAGCTCTCGGGGCCTTAAGAGAAGGCCTGAAGTTGAGCTGCGGATTTTGTGAGGCGCGTAAGCTGCCTTTGGCTGGCCATGGCACCCATGCTCACACCAGAGCAAATAGTAAGGGCAAGGGGAAAGGCGAGCGCTCCGGAGGCCTGCCTGGCTCCGAGTTGCCGGTGCTTTTGCCCTACGGAAAACCACAATTCCACAAGAGCCTTTTGAGTCACAAGATGGCCCCAACCATATTTCCTTAAGGCAGGTGGACACAAGTTCCTAGACTCAACTCGGGCAAGCTGAGCCTGTGCTGCCGCAAGAAGGCGGAGCAGCAGCCTCGATAGCACAGCCGCAGCCGAAACTCGGCGAGCTGCGAAGCATGGTCATCCCAGCCGATCTGAACGGCAGAAGAAGAATTGCAACCCGTCTTGGTTGGATTCCATGTTTAAGTTTGTTTCGCACTTTGAAGGAAGGCGACTTGAACAAATGCTGGCTGCACGTCAGATCTGGGGTGGGATATGTCAAACCATGTAGAGAGAACCCAGGGAACCTATCAAAACCTAGCAACTGAAGCGGGTCTTTACTGCTGAGAGAAACCCTGCACCTGACCTAGCCGACTAGCCCTGCCAAGCCTAGGCTGACCAGGGAACGCATGGCATCCGCGTCGACCAGCCCTTCAACGCACAAGCATGAAAAAAGGAAGACGGATGGCATGCCCAAACTCAAGTCAGTTGTGCCAATGACGGACCGACGGACGGACGCACGAACGGACGGACGCACGAACGGACGGACGGATGGATGGACTGACGGCTGGATGGATGGAGATGGAGATGGAGATGCAGATAGAGATGGAGATGGAGATGGAGACGGATGGATGGATGCGTGGACAAGCTTTAGTAAGGCTGGGCCCACAAGTCAGCAGCCTAACATGGCCAAGTGAGTTTGTGCACAGATGGAGAAGCACCCACACTGAGCCTTGGAAACCTCAACAACCCATTCTGCTATTCTTGTTGCCCACTTTATTCAACAGACCGTTCCAGACAGCGTTCCTTTCGGCCTGCAACCTAGCGTGGAACCTAGTGACCTCCGACCCACTTGCACCCTACTTGGGGGTTGCTAATGGGCGTATTTCAGGAAACAATGCCGACACCTTAATATGTTTCACTTGGGTCCCCTGTTGAGTATGCTACCACGCACAGCCGAAAGTCTTCCAGGAGCTCTGAGCCGAAAATGTCTGAGCTCCGGGCAGTAGGCCTCCACGGCCTCGCCATAGGCCTTCCGATCCAGGCACTTCTGGAGGGTGCCGGGGAGCCCGAAGAGCACCTCCGTCCCAGGCCCGGGGCGGGGTTTTGGGGGGGGGTTGGAGTGGCTCCTGGGAAAGTTCCCCCGCAGGATTCTGCATCGGCCTTCGTGGTGCCGATTGGGAAGCGGATCTCCTGTTTAGGAGTGCTAGAAGACAGAAAATGTGGATTTTACACATGCGAAGGAAACGTGGCCCCCTTTTTATGGCACGTGTGCTTTACAGGTACATCTTCCCGCCGCAATTTACAGCGTATGGCACATCCACGAGGTGCACCAGTTGGGAGCGCGCCTGCAGCTTGCGGCAGACCCGCTGCCTCAGCTTGGAGCCATGGCCAAGACCCTGTCCGGCAGGCGGCAAATCGTCAACGCAGCGTGTGACAACGCAGCCGGGGCACTGCTTCAGCAGGCCCTCGATCTGCCCAGCGCGGCCCGAGACGCCGTCCTCCACCTTCTTCTGGTGCTCTGAGATCCTGCGGAGACAAGAACCAAGGGATCGATGTGGGTCCTCCAGTTCCACAAATCCAGTGTTTCGACAAAGGAGGGGGCAGGAACCAATGCAACTTCTGGAGCAAGCCTGCGACTCGCGAACCTTTTCTTGGACACCCCGACATCTGGCAGCCAAGGGCCACTGGCAAATCCGACAAAAGGACTACCCAACACCGAGTAGAGCCAACTTCTGCCGGACATCACCGGCCAGACCTGGCCACGTTGCCCTCCAATACCTTGAGGTCTGGCTCTAGCCCCTCGATGGTGAACTTCATCTGCTTGATGACGTCCTGCAAGCAAACGGAAATATGCGCCGAACCAAATCGCGCAACCTGACAAAGTTTGACCAGAGAACTCAGGGCTGGGTGGTTCTTAATCCAGGCGTGAACTGCAATGGCTTGGAGGCTCGCGGGGGACAGACAGTCCGTCGCTCGGATGAACTTGCTATAGTTCCTGAGAGGTCAAGCTCGTGTCTATGCCAAGTGAAGCAACAGACATCCAGCAGAGTTGTCATAACTCACCCAAGATTGCGGGGCCCCCCCCCCCCCATTCCTTGACGTCGATTTCTTTCGATGTGGGCCAGGCTTGTAACAAAATGGGGGGGAGAGGGGGCCACAGGCAGCTGTTCATCCCAAGCAGCTCATACACCAGCATCTGCATGTCACCGTTCAGGTCCTCGTGCGTCAAATCGCCGACCACCCCGAACCCAGGACCCAGCGGTAGCTCCCCCCTATCTTCGAGGGGCTCCTCCGACTCCGTACCTGTAACATTCCACTAAGCAAGCCATAGGGGCTTCCAGCCGACTTCACAAGCAGGGCACCAATCCAACCGTCGCGCTTCTGACCAACCACCCCATTTACCGAAGCTGGTTTCCACTTCCGGCCCAACCGCTACCCCCGTAAGAAATAAGAAGGCGCAGAAAACAAAACATATATATATATGTATATATATATATATACATATTTCGAATGAACCCCCTGGGGTACCCCAACCGAAGCTTACGGCTTCGGGGCTTTGATGGCTTTGAAGACTTGAAAAAGCTCGGCGCGAAACGTGCGAACGTGGCTCCTTGATCTCCGCGTCCAGCTCATTGGCGCGCTTCACCAGCTCCGGCAGCTGCCCAGAGCTCACCATGCTATCGAAATAGCCTCGGGGATGGAACGGTCAAAAGGCAAGCTACCGCAGCAAAGGAGGTTTCGGGGGGGGGGGGGGCTGAGAGTTTTTTGGGGTGGGTGGGTTGGGCGCATTTTAGGATTTAGGGGGCGTTTGGGTGGGGTTGGGAGGTTTGGGGGGGTTGGGGGGGTTGGGGGATTGGGAGGGGGGGGGGGTTGCGGGGTTGGGGCGGTTGGTCAATTACCCTGATTTTGCGAAAGCAGCCAGAAGGAATCCCCACTTTTTTGCTAACATCCGAACTGAAGACGGCCCTCCACGGAAACCAGCGCAGTAGGTAAACCCGCAAATGACGAATGGATCATGGAACATGTCTGGTTACCCGAAGGCACATGGGATTCGAGATGATACCTTAGATGCCGAGTCCAAACGTGGATTCCACGAACTGTTGCCATCTTCTAGCCCTGCTTCTTGGGTTCAAGAGAATCCACTGGTGAATTCGCCGGCGCTCGTCCGGGAACTCCCCAAAGGAATTTAACCCCCAGACACCGAAATCCTCGCAGGGCGAATCCCACATCACAACCCCCTCCACGTGTTTCTTTGATTTGGCAGCCTGGGTTCCGCCAGGCCGCGCTTGGCGTCGAAGTGCTGTCGATCCAGGTCGCTTCCGCCGGTGGCGGGGGCCACCGGCTCCTTCTCGCCCTCGATGTGGTAGTACCTCAAAGCGTTCTTCGCACGGAATGCAAACTTCGCCGATCGTTCCTTTTTGAAGTGAGATACGGGCCCGCTTTTGTTCCTGTATTGGCTGCTTTTTGTGGGGTCGTTGCACTCATTGGTCTAGTGGGAGCCTTTTTGGGGCTGCTGCTGCCACCCATTCCGGCACTACTGACCTGGGGGCTCCTTTCGAAAGGCAAAGGAATATACATCGCAACAAACATGGAAGTGCACAGGTCCTCTTTTCAAAGATAATGTTGTCCAAAAGGAGCCTGTAAATCTCCAACCTTCCAGTGGCCTCAGCCTCTTTGTTTTGGGCCACCCGGCGCATTGAGCAACGCGCCCACGCGCCGTCGTGGCGGTGCACGGTCCATGGCGCCGGAAGGATGGGGGAAACTCAAGGTGCCCTCCCCCGCAAGCACAGGGTGCCTGACCGAACCCGGACTTTACCTTTGGCTGGAAATCAATTGATTATGAGAGGGCGCAGACGCCATAACAAACCTGGTCCCAAGACACATGCGCACTTAATTCAACTGCGAATCTTGCAAAGCTCGAAGCTCGTATCAGGAAGTCAACCTAAATCATTGAAGTTCTTGCAAGCTCATCAGACGCATCTGCATTACCTGCACAAAAGTTGAGTCAAGGGATGCCCTGGGCTTCATCAGGTGGCATCGCTCGTGTTCCCCCCCGCCGCTGCTTTCCCTTTGGACCTCGTGGTGTTGCGTGGACGGGCAGACACCCCACCGATATCCCAATATTCCATGCTCAGAACTCGACCCCGTTCCAAGACGAAAGCAAAATCATTGAAACGCACCTGACTTCCACAGCTGCCTTTCTGGAATGATCAATCGTCTGCACGCCCCTCCACTGACAGGAAGATTTGGAGAGCAATCCATGGTTGCACACAAATGTGGAAGGCCCCTAGCCTGATTCTGGACCATTGTTCACATGCGCGCGTCCCTCTGTCAAGCATGGCAGTTAAGCGCAGCACGTCACCATCTTGTGAGGCCGCCCACATCTGTCATCGCTACAGGCCTGACACTGAGTCAAACAAAAAGCATGTGCAGTGGAACCGTTGAGGACATCCACGTGAACGCTCTCTTGGTACATCCCGGAAGCCAACCAGCCGAGCGCCTGCGGGGCTTGCGATCGCAAGATGTTTTTGGGAGCTCCGGAACTCGCCTGGACATAGGAGCTCCGCTTGTGCTTAGTCAGCGGGATAATGGCATGGCGCACGACCTGAAGGTCACTGAGGCTCAACTCATGGAGGTAGTCGCTTGGCAGCCCGCTTGCAATCCTGATCGCCAAGGTGGTGCATCCCCAGGCGGCTTCAGCCAAGGCTCGTCGTGCGTGGTGTGTATGGAAGCCTTGAAGTGGGGCATCACGGTCTTCAACTCACCTGAGATTGCAGGGCTTGGTTCACTCCGCATGGCTGGGATCTGGTGAGGGCACAGGATGGTGCCTTGAAAGGGACGCCCAAAAAGCCGGCGAGCATGCGCCTTTGCTTTCCACCCAACGGAAAAAGACAATGCCGGGCCGAGCCCAAGTATCCCTTTCGCATGCGCGTGTTTCTTCTGCTGTTCTTCTGCTGAGGGCGTGCCCTCCTCGAAGCCAGTGCCGAGCTGCTGTAGAAGCTGAGGAGCTCCTCCGAAACGCCATCCAAGCAGCCAACAACTTGAGCCGTGCCCCAAACGTGTAACTCTTGCCTGTCTCGTCAGAAAACAAAACACCTTCTCCCCAGGCTGAAGGCCCAACCCAAAGCTCCAGTGTTTCGTGCAAGGACTCGAGTTGTGCTCCTCTGAGCCACTGGCGCTGAGTGAAATAGCGTGAGGGCCAATGCGAGTGGAACCTGTCCAAGGAAGCTATCCATGCGGAAGGGAACCCTGATGTTCTCCCTCACCCACGTGTGAAAAGTGAAAACCCCCCGCTTGGGCAGAGACCTCTCTCCCCGACGCGCTCCTTCAGCGTCACACCCCGTCCAGCCAGATCTGCCACTTTCATGGACCAGGCGGTAGAAGCCCGCCCGATGCCTCGAGATCCCCAGCTGGTCGGGTTCATTTTCCATTTGCTCGAAATTGTGTGGAAACTCGGGGTGGGGACGCCCGAAGATTGCAGCCTGCCGAACTTGCCCCCCTTCCCCCCTTCCCCAGCTGTTCGGGACAAGGATTTAAACACCCGAAAAGTTCCAATCACCACCAGCGTCAGCTGAATCCGATGCTGCCACACAGCCCGCAGACTTGACGCCATGCCCTGAGCCCTCGATGCCAGGGAGCAAGTGGCACTTAACTGACTCGTCAGATCCGGCGCCCCTTGCCTCAGTCGGGCGTCAAAATACTCCCAAAATTGTGATCTTCCTTTGGTTTCCCGGACGCCCTCCACGCACACACCCACACAAATCCACATATACAGGCCCGACCAGGGGCCCAAATGAAAGAAACAAAGCAAAGGAACGAAGACAAACTTCGACCAAAGCCGCCTTTTGCGGGCCGGGATTTGAGCGGGCCGGGAACTGGAAGCCATTTCCCTTGGGCCGGCTCAAGAAATGTACACACACACATGTGTATATATATATATATGTGTGTGTGTATGTATATATGTAGACATATTTATATATATATATATATATATATATATGTAGACATACACACACACACGCACACGCACACACACACACATATATATATATATACATATACATATATATATATATACATTGACATATTTATTGGTCAATGCATCCCTGGGCTCATCCAAAGGCACCCTGCCGCACACTCATCTCATTTCCGAGCGGCAAGGACTCCACAGTGGCAAACTGGCAGCTGCATTGCCTCAAGCCAAGAGGGAGCTACAAGCATCGGCCGCTCCGAGACCCGCTGATTTCCAACCATGGAAGTCTAGGGGGAAGCCCCTAACCGGAAAGTAGTCTTCCAGAACCCTGTCTTCCATGGGAGGATAGCGGGAGGTTGAAAATATCTGAAAATCTGTGGGGGCGGAAGCTTACTGTTGCGACAAGGGCAAGCCGTTTCCGTAGCTTTGACTGCTAAAGCCAGCATAAGCCACAGTCACCGGTTGAAGCACGAGCAACTCCCGAACGAGGCAAATGAACATGAAACCCAAAAGCCATCATTTTTGGATTTTGAGGGACTCAATTTGTGAGCACCCTACCGCGATAGCTACCTCTTCGCATCGTTTTCCGCCAGTATGGCGTTCAAGTTGGCACGCTCGCGAGTGCGGCAAGCAGCTCGGCCCACGCTTGGCGGGTGCCACTGGCAGCGCACGCCCTCATACTTCGGGCACTTCGCCCTGCGAGGAGTAAAGCACAAGGCCATCCACCACTGCACCACGCGCGGCGCAATGAGCAATGTCGCAGAGCGCGCCGCCCTGCTCGCCTTCTAGGAGGCATTTGGTCGCCCCGTGTGCCTCAATCCCGGCAACAATATTCTTCGGCAGCTGCACTTCCTGACAGGTCGAAAGGCTGCCGCCCCAAGTGCGCGCAGCCCTTGAAGGGGCTACAAGGGTCCATCATAACAAGAAAACAAACATCTCCCACCAATTAACATGGAACCTGACAGGGGATCCCTTTAAAACGAGAATTGTCTTCCATTCGAAGGTCAGGTTTCCTGTGAATTGGAGAGTGTGGTGCCACCCTACCTTTTAAGAAAAGATCCAGTGACAACCCCCCACCTCCTGGCCAGACTTCATGGCCGCCTCTAGCCACGCCTCGTCCTCGGCGAGTTGCCGCACCCAGTCCGCCATGGACCTCTCGTGGAAGCCCGGGACCTTCTTCGCCATGTGCGCGCAGTACTCCCTCGACACCTCTTCAGCGGACGTGGGTGGGGGGGGCGCCCCGAGATTTCAGCTTCAGCAGCTCTTCACATCTTCCCACGTCTAGAGTTTGTTTTGGATGCTTTATCTGACTCCGAGGAAAATAGTCTCCACAGTGAGGGGATTAAACTTGTTGTGTAGATAAAGGGACCTATGCAAAGATCAAAAGGGCGGATGTCCGCCCAATTTATGGTTGGGAGCGGTCCTTTTCAAATTGTGTTTTCCTCTTCTTTCTTCCAAACCAGCAAGCAAGCAGCCGCGGGTCGAAAAGCGTGCTGCCGTTTTGCAGAGTTCTGAAGTCGGGAAAAGGGCTTGATCCCTCGATGTCACCTGCGCAAACCCTTCGCTGGAGGGTCCCAGCCCCCTGCAAAAAACAACGCCCAAAGCAGGGGACACGCAGCCACCTGCCACTTCGACGGCTTCACTAGCAACAGCAGGGCACCAGGAGCCAGGTGGCCGCTCACTCATCTTTCGGAGCGGAATTGGACAGAAAGTAGCCATTTTTGCTTGGTTGCTGTTGACCCTCGACTTTTTGCGGGTCCAATGGAAAGAACCAATCAAACAGCCATGAATCAAGCCTGTAAGCTCAACTTGTGCATGAGCCCTTTGAGGGCGGTCACCAATCTGGGAACGTACTGGCAAATTTAGGGGTGGGAGGTCTCCAGTGCTATATAGTTCCTCACCTCTCTGAAAAGAAGGGAAAATAGTAGTACGCAATCGAAATTCCCTGACGCAATCCAACCGAATCATCATTTGGCAACCATTTGACATCAACAAGACATCTCCTCACGGCCTCTCTTTTTGCCCCCCCCCCCCCCCACCCCTCCATGTCGGCGTTGCACCCAGTTCAGAATTTTCATAACTTCATGTCCCACATTTACCAAACCTATGTACAATGTCAGGACAACGTGCCACCATGTCTGGCCCAAATCACTTCAATCTCCAAGGGTCCAGTTTGAGACATCTGCGGATGTGAGGAAACCAATGACAAAACGCATCTTTTCGCCCTAAGTCAAGCCAAGGACCAGGATGGCTCAGGCCTATGGCTTTAGGGCGGGCCACTTGTAGACAAACGGGAAAGTCGACAAGCAGGTTGGAAAAAGAGGCCCAGTTTTGCTACAGGATTCACCGCAAACCAATCTGTGCGGGATCTGCGCACGTCATCTTGGGGGACACGAATCCCTGTCTTGAGCTACGCCCACCTGCTCCAAGAAGCTGTAGTTGTTGGCCGCCTGCTCCCGGGGCAGTTGGTACCAGCCGTTCACGAAGCAGTACAAATCGTCCATGGGGAACTGCCTGTCCCGCGTGCGCAGGCTGGACCCGTCCGGCGCTACAAAGGTCACCTGAAAGGTCAAAGGAGCAAACCCCACCGTGGAGAATCAGAAGGGCAGCAAGCAACTGCTTGACTGAGGGGTCCTGGAAGACCGGTTTCCTTCAAAAAAGGGACCCTCTGCTGGGTTCCATGTGAGGGTGCAGGAGGAAAAATAAGAGAGAAATACATCAATTTCTCCAAGCTGCAGCGGGCGCAGCGCTAGTGTGCTTCAGGGACTCCTTGTCAGACTCGTGCAGCGGCCGTGTGAAGTCGCTCAGATTCCCAGTGCTGCGTGCCACCGCGCAGTCCGCCATCCGCCCCACCGGGGCATAGATGCAGTACCCGTCCTAAACTTTCAGCCCCAAAAGAGCTCAAGATGAGAACAGGCTGTTCTACAGTCACCTCGGGCAGAGATTGAAAAAAATATCCGGAGTGGAACATTTCTGCAACCATTGTGCTTCTGACGCGCACGGATGCAAGTAAAGATGTCGGGGTGGCTCTCTTGCAATTGTTGGGAGGACCAGTGTAGGCATGGATCCAGACATCGACTTACGCTTTTCGGGGGACTCAATGGAAACACCCTCCGGGGCCCTGTAGGCAGTGCGTCCAAACGCTCACGCAGCGGTCCTCCCCGGGATAGTGGGCCAAAGTCTGGCGGATGGGCTGCCGGAAGCTCTGCCAGGTGAGGGTCTCCAAGCACTTCTGCGGCAGGGCGTCAGCCTGCATGGGCTGAAGCAGAATGGCAAGGACCCCGCTCGGCATGGCAACCAAAGGGTGCCTCTAAACCAAAATTGATCTTCCACCAGTCAGATTCCGTTTCAGGGGGGCAGGGTACCACTTTCGACGGCAACCAAACGCTTCAAGCAAAACGTGCTCCGGTGTTGGAACCAGGTCTTGGTCGAAGCCAGCACCTGCACAGTCGTTTCGTGGGTCTGAAGCCTCATCTGCATGAAGGAGGTGCATGACTCACACTCTTCGCTGGCGCTCGCGGCCACCCAGCTCGCCAGCAAAACCACCAGCATTGCAATGGAGGGGGGTTCGATTGCGTTTCTTCGAGCTCAAGACAGCTGCAGGCACCAAGATGCGAACAGAGACGCGAAATCTGCGCGGTGGCGAAATATGTGCGGTGCCACCCCATCAGACACAAGTGGTGGCTCTTTCAGCCCAAAGTAAAAAATGTCCTGTTGGTTCCCTTTGCCCTATTTGCCCCGTCCGGTTCGCCCCGTCCCAGGGCATTGGCTTCCTCGGGTCCTTTGCATTGGTCCCATGGTGGGCTTGTTTCCCTTTTGGTTTGCCTTTGAACCCCCCAAAAAGGTTGTCCTGAGAGGAAAAAAAACAAGAAAACATTGTTTGGGGCCGCGCCTCCCCCGAAAATCTTCCCCAACTCCCCCGACTCCCCCAACCCCTCCACCACCCCCCGCCCCCGCCAACCCCTCCCCCTGCCGCGCGGCTCCGAGCTCTGCAGCTGCCGGTGCCGGATCGGGCGCTTGTAGCCGCCCGAGAGGATCAAGGCGGCCGCCACGCACGTCAGGGAGTCCAGCACCTCGGAAAGTGGCCCCCGTTCAACCTTCGCACCACCGCCCCCCCCCCCACCCGTTTTTTGTTGTTTTTCTCTGAATGGTAGTGGAAAAAACCGTTTTTTCCCCATTTTGAAAGGAGAACCCATGGTGAACTGAAAGGAACAGAACAAGCTGGGTTTCAAATGGTGAATTGAACGGGAAAACACGTGGCGAATTGAAATGAAAACCGAATTTTACATTTTACATGGTGAATTGCATGCCTCTCTTGAAGAATCGGGGAACATGATGTCATGCCCGAAACAAGGAGGGTGGTTGGAATACTAGGTTGTTGAAACAAAAGGGCAACAGGTTGCAAACGCAAAGAGGTTGTTTGAAGGGGGCTGGCAGGTTGGGTTGGACTGCACCTACAAGCCAGGAACCAATCATGGAAGTGGACAGAAGGCTTGCCCAAAAAAGTAGACTTCCAAAAGTTTCCATGATCCCCCATTCCTGTCACCTTGATTATAGGGGGTGCGTCCCGCCAGAGGGCTTTCCTCCAAATGGGACCCCTATCAATCCTGCGGCGCGCACACCCACAAACAAACAAACAAACAAACAAACAAACAAACAAACAACCTTCTTATGTGCAGTTGCAAAACGCAATTCAACAAAGGTAGCAGCTTGACCTTTTTAGCTCGGCAAACCGTGAGTGGCTGCATGCACCCAATGTAATATGTCTGAGCAAGGACAGAAGCTACCCGCAAGGATTCGAAGGCACACCCACGCATGAGTGTAGCTAGAATCTTGCAAGCCTGCTTGGTGAGCGAGCGACGCATGAGCACCAGGGTTGCACGGATGTCCCTGATTTCTCACAGCGTGCGATCAAGATATCCCTCTGACTGTTCCTTCCCAAAGCTGAATTGGGGCACTGCTCAAAGCTTGGAGCAGCAACCGAGGGCATCTGACGCATGCCTCGCCTGAATCGCCGCACTGGTTGCAAGGTCCGTGGTATCCACATAGCCCCGCCCATCCAGTACCGTCTTTACAGCCAGCGGCAGCAGCATGCTGCCTAGGCGCGTTTCATGAAACTGCGTTTCATGAAACTGGACAGGGAAACAAAGGTATTGTAAGCTGAACCATGGTCAACGTGAAATGCATTAAAGTACCTACCATGTCCTTGCAGAACTCCTGGATCCCTCTTTAAAGGCAAATTTGGATACCCCTATCTCCTTCGCTCCCTTTCAACCACTCGCAACACCCCCAAAACACATGAGCGCCTTAGATGCAGGGGACTTGGGGGGCTAACCTTGTGGATATGTCACATGTTCGAAACGGCTGCTTTCCCTAGTTCTCAGCATGGACAAGCGGGGGAGGCGGACAAATCGTGTCCTTGGCTCGCGGCTGGCGACGGCGTTCACCGCCACTCCCGC
This sequence comes from Effrenium voratum, assembly GCA_963377175.1. NCBI lineage: Eukaryota > Dinophyceae > Suessiales > Symbiodiniaceae > Effrenium > Effrenium voratum. The sequence continues at coordinate 778,003 of CAUJNA010003227.1, forward strand.
CAACTGGCGCCTGACTACGATCCTGGCAAGGGTCCAAGGGGCGAACCCCCGACTCCGAGGGAAATCCTAGCAGCCCCCTGCCTGGCCCTCTTCAGCTGCTGCGCTGCACGCCTGCGAGCCCGAAACAAGAAAGCTGGGTGGGCGTTGGTTGGGTGGTTGCCTGTGTGCTTGTGCAATTGTGTGAGGGCGTGCGTGCTTGCTCGTATGCGTGCATGCCTGTGCTCAGCTGCAATTGGAGTTGGAGCTGGAGTTGGAGCCTGGGAGTTGCAAGGTGGGAGTCTGTGGGAGGTGGTTGGATGGCTGGCAATTGGGATTTGTTGGCTTCTTTGTGAGTTCTTCAAACTCAGAGACAGCACAAAAGCCTGCCTTTGACTGAAGCGCTGATTGGCTTTGCGCATTCAGAGCACACTCCAGTCAGCCCCTACCGGCCTTGTCCGCGGATGTGTGGGCGCGAACTCGTACGTGATGTGCAGGGCCTGCAAGGCACTTGGCACAAATTGCTTGCGCCTGCAACTGGGTCAAACCTGCCGTTCAGAAACCGCCGCGCCTTGCTGATATCTCGCCAAATAAGGCGCATGACGACTATGACAGTGACCTGCCAAGGCCACTCATCCGGCACTTCCGAGCCCTCTCGCCGGGGCCCCAGCCGCAGTTGCCACGAAGAGCAGGAAGTTCCCCACGCCCAAAATGAGCTGCAACACCAGCAGGCCGACGAAGTAAGTGCCTTGGTCACAAGCTGCTCGCCTCCCTCAGAAAACCTCCAGTTAGAGTCGGTGGCGGGTGCTTGATAGGTTTTCAAGTTTAGGCTTGGGTGGACGGCAAAGTGTATGAGATAGATGTCCCAAAGAAGATGCGAGCTTTGCTTCATTCCGGTCTGCAACCCAAAGAATGTTCGCGGCATATCGTGGCCCAAGCCTTGGAAGAAGCGCTTGGTCTGCGCTCTTCCGACCGAGCTACATGTGGAGCAGCTTCGCCAAAAGGAGACATGATAATGGCTCAGCGCTGTCGCAGCTGGGCTCACCTGCAAAGCAAGGCTGCACGAGTCGGATGTGACCCCCCCGCCGCCCCGCCTCCTCCGATGCCTCTGCCATGCGGCCGATGGAGGTGTAGATCCTCAGCAAGCGAAAAAGAGCCCTGGACTGCAACCTCAAGATATGATGCTATGAAGATATGACCTGAAATGCCGCTGAGGGAAGGTCTCTGGAGAAGCCTTCTAGAGAAGGCGAGGGAGGAAGCATGCTG
>CAUJNA010003227.1:784244-790915 GCA_963377175.1 Effrenium voratum
CGACATTAGAGCCTGGGAGTTGTGTCACAAAGGCATGGCTGAGTTTAGCATGAGACTTTTGTCTGAAGGCCGCTTTCAAGGAACCATTTGGACACGAAGTGTGTCTGAAACGGTGTTCCTTACCAATTTCATGAAGTACCTCAGAGATGAGGGCATCAACATCGATGAAATTGCCAAGTCATGCTTCTCAGGCGACCAAGTCCCTGATAAACACAGGGAGAGTGCCAAATTCATGCAACCACTTGTGCATGAGTTGGGCAAGGTTTTGAAGCTGAAGCAAAGGGAGTGCAACCCGGATCAAGTTTCAAAAGACGAAGAGCTCGAGCATGCCAGGCGCAAGCTGGCCGCAGCGGGCATTGTTTTAACGCCTCGCAAGCGTTCCCCGGAGGAAGCTAGCGCACCTTCTGGCCCTCCACTCAAGCAGGCTCGTGGAAATGAGCCATCTTCCCACCGGGGTCAGTCCAAAAATGCGGACCCAGAACCTCTGACTGACGAGGCCCGGGCGGCTAAGCTGCTGGCAGAACCTCCGGTTCGACAAGTTTCCGAGCCCAAAGGCAGTAAGGATGCACAGGTGGAGGCTTGGGTGCAATCCTACAAGAAAGTGTTTTCTGCCAAGGGCCAGTTTGCTGAGTTCAAAAAGTCCATTGACACCGTGCACACTCTCTTAAAGAAGCACCACCAAAAGTCTGAATTAGTGGAAGCAGCCAGCAAGTTCGGCCTTGAAACAAGACTTGCTGCGCGGCTCAGTATGCGCAATTTGTCGTCGGTCATTGCAGCGGCTCAATTTCAGGCCGCTTGACTCGCACATGTGGCAAGCCAAAGCAAGAATATGCTTGCTTGGCAACGCGCAGACCTCTATTCTGATGTGTTGGCCTTAGGGGCCGCGTGCAAACTTTTCAAACACGGACTGCAAGCCACCCACAAAGCTCCCATCATTTGGGCAGAAGGCCTCCTCCATTTGTGCCTTCTGTTTTATTTCTCCGATAAGAACGCTAACAAAGCACCAGATTCATTTGGCCATCGCGTCTGCGAAAAGCTCAGATCCCTCGATGTTACACCAGACACTTATCTCTGGCCGAGGTTTCTCCAACCCCACGCGGTGTATGTCAAACTGCAAGTGTCATGGCGCCATTTTACAAGTATTGTTCGATACAGGCAGCCTAACACAATGATGTACATAGGTTCTACCTCCGTTTCAGTGACCAGTCGGGAATGCAATCGAATGTCGGTGCATCGCAAGATGCAAAAGAATCAAAATGTACAGGCAGAGCTGGCTCTTCGGTACTGGCATCAGGAACAGAACTTTGAAACGTATACGGTCATACAAGTGGCCACATTCGCGAACTACAAAGAAGCGTGGATTTTTGAACACTGCCTCATAGACAGTTGGCAGCCTCGCTTGAATTTCCCCTTCGCTCAGATTTTTCTACGCAAAACTTCTTTGGGCTACAGGCCCAGTCGGAGTCGAAGACTCATGTCGTATCAGCAGTTCGGCCGAAGGCTTTGGCGCAAGGTTCGCAAGCGTCTTTTTCGAACCCGGCAGCCTTTGTGCTTCGCCTTGTCACGGCGTAATGCTTGGGCCGTTTTGTATGACCTGAGCAGCTATACTGCAGCCAGCTTCAACGCAGCAAAGCTGCTTCGAGGCGAACGTTATCTCCCAGACGAAATCTATGGGCTCGTCAGGCTTTCCAACAACTTGGAAGAGCCTTCAAAAAGCAGAGTCCGCGCTCTGCTACGGGGAGTATGTGAACACAGAAACATGACCTGGCCTAAGTCGCCGTTGAGTTTAGGTTTGCCATTTCTTGCCCACGAAGAGTTTTCAAAAACTCTGTCCAGGTGGCTCCGTAACCTAGTGTTTGAACACCAGTCATTGCTGATCCCGTTTCACCTTCCGTCTCACAAGGTCCGAGAGCTTCCGCATCAGTGCATTAGAGATTTCTTGCACAATGTCAAAGATTGGGAGCCGGTTGCAACATGGGCGCCAGAAGACATTCCCTGCCCTTGCGGGCGGCGCATGTTTAGCCAACTCCCACCTGACGCATGGCAAGGTGATCACATTGCCTGTGGCATTGAGTGTTTATGCAACGTTGTTCCTGCAGCAGCCCAGCTATCTGATGGCAGCGCAGCGTCAAGTTTTTTCCCGGGCCAACAGTTTTACTTTGCAAAGGCCATTCAGTGTTTCAAGCGCTGGAGTTTAAAACATGGGTTCCCTCCATGTGTCCAGGATGACTTTGAGACTTTCCTTTGGCAACAATGGCCTCATCACTTGAAAGCGTGTGCAGAGGAGCAGCGCCTGACTTGGCATGATATTCACAAAGTCAAGCAATCTCTGGGCTCCCAGTTTATACTGCACAATGAGGACCATCACAACAATCATGTCGTTGTTTATTGTCCCCGCTTCTATTGGACAAGTGTTTACAACACGTGGCAGGATCCTGAAGTGTTTCAAGAGTGCGCAGGATCCCCGGAGTACTGGCAACACCAGGTTTGGGCCTCCGTGCCATCCGTGCTAAAACGCAAGTACAAGTGGGGAGTATCACCCAACGCTTCATTGCCAACCGGTTTTGTCTTCCTAAAAAGGAAGAAACACTTCCGCAAAGGACGAACAATCATTTCGTACTTTCACGCCGGTTTGCGCCGCCTACTCATGGCAACTGCGCAGTGCATTAGCGCCATGATTTTTCAAGCTTGGGGCGCTGAGCCCAGCACACCGGCAATATGGCAAGCTGTCCACCGACATTTTAGGGACACGCATGCCAGCGTGCACTTCACGGAAGTCAACGATGATCTCATCGGATTTTTTAACGCCGTTCCTCGCGCCAACATTTTAGAGGCGCTTCGAGCTCTAACGGCCGACTTCCAAGCGCTTGGGTCCACAAGCCACTTTACCATCAATTTGAACCCCAAGCCTGGCCAGACACGCGCCATGACCGGAAAACCGCGGGGAGGCAACACCAGATCTCTCAAGAGTCTGGACCTTGCGGATCTAGAGCTTATAGTTCGCACTTCCTTTGAAACCGGCGTTTTTAAGGCTGCCGGGCGGATCTGGCGACAGATCAGAGGCACGTCTATAGGTAACCAGCTGTCTCCTGTTTTGTCTAGTCTCCCTGTTTTGCTTCGTGAAAGACAATGGAGGCAATCATGGGAGGCGCAAGCCAAAAATAGCGAACTTGGGCGTCAAGCGTTTCAGGATACCCTCCTGACACGCTATGTTGACAATCGGTTGACTTTGACGACCCTTGAGGCTACACAGATCCGGGAACTCTCCGAGTATGTCTCCCTAGATTTTTACGCGAGACACTCAAACGGCTCTATTCAAATTGAAACGGTGACCGATCACCGATTTCTTGGTTTTCTTCTCAACGCTCCCAATCGTACAGTTGAATTCATTCAGCCGGAAAGGCCCTGGCAGATCAAAATTGCAAGAAGTGCGGGCTCCTGGCAAGCCCGAGCCTCTAGCTTTCAGTCGCGAAAGGCGCTGATAGCCAAGTATGCGTGGCCACCGGATGCACGTCAGCCGCAAATCGACCAATTGCGCTCCTTGTACAGAAGTCAGGGATATCCCGCCCGCTACCTTCAGTGACCTTTGTAGCCTGTCGTTGAGAGAACAAAAGAGGAAGGATTACGTTTGTTCTCATGAGCCAAAGGCCAGCGTTGGGTTGTTGTGATGTCTCCCAGCGTGTTCCCGACAGATAGCTGGGTTCCTTGCGTGAGACGCGGTTGGAACGTGTGATTGTGATCTCGTGATTACGCAGTTTGCTTTCAAGGCGTTTAGGTCACGGTTTGCAGCTATGGCCTACGTGTTTCAGTTCTTTCTCACAGGGCAGCCACAGCCGAGGCAGACTTTGCCCATGGAAGTTCTAGGTCAGCCTGTCCAGGTTCCCGTCGTAGTCCCGCAGCCCGCTCCAAGACAGCAACCAGCACGTTCGAGATCAAGATCGCGGCGGCGGAGACATCGCCGCCGGTCTCGGTCTGTCCGGGCACATCGCTCTCCGCGACGTCGGAGACACGCAGAGCCACAGGGACGTGCCAGGTCCAAGACTCCGCCTAGTAGAGCTCGGCTGAGGCCTTCTCCTCCTGTACCCCAAGTCCGGCCGCCGCCAAGGCCATGCCAAGCCCCTCCCGGCAACTGGCAAAGCCAGTACCGACCACCAGGCAACTTTACACCACCTGTCCCGCAAGGTCCGCTGTACAGACCGGTTGTAGCTTCGCAGGTTAGCACCTTTGTGCCTTTTCCATACGGCCCCCCTGCTGACAGTAGAGGGTCATATGCCAACCACGGCCAACAACAGCAACAGGGAACCAGAATAACGGTACCCGTGCAGAAGCCCCCGGAACCACGAGTCGCAAGCCAGCTTTCCCACGCGGAGCGCCGCTTTCAGGCATTGTTTACGGCCAACGAAGCCACACTTGCCACGGCTGTGCAAGATCGGGACCCACTCTCTGTGTTTCCCAGCCATTCCCAACTGACGGACGTAGATGCATATGCCATGTATGTTCTTCAGCACCGGCAGAATGCTGGTAATCCTCCGAAATGGCTTTTGCTAAAAAATTGTGAGATGCAAGAGGCTGAAGGCCGCAGGCTGGCAATCTCGCGATGGGCAATCCCGTGGAAAAGCGTTGGGCCTTCCGCGATTGAGCGCATGGTCCAGTTTCTGCTTTCCTGTTTTTGCACCCCGCCGGAACCGGATACGATGCCCAAGCGTATTTTTCAAGATTTCGCAAAGATCTTGGTCAGCAGCAGGTGCGCTGTTGAAGAAACATTTCAACGCGACGCCAAGGCATTTTACGTCCATGATCAGCAATGCCAAGTTTGGGAGTTTCCAGTTGCTGGTTTTCCAGGTCCTGGGCCCACAACGGATGAAGCCTTTCGATGGGGCCATTGCACCGATCAAGCTGGTTCCGTAGGCATTCTGTCCTGTGGCCGTGTCCTTAGGACATGCCGCAAACAATTGGGTCTCCGGCCCCAAGACCCGCAGTGCATCAGTTTTTTCTGCCGAGTCAACTCCAACCCGCAATATGAAGAAGACCTCAGGGACTGGGTTGGACGGTTGTCATATAGCACAAAGAACTCGTCAGGCGTGGTTTTCAGTGGAATGGTGAAAGCCAAACATGTGAAGTCGCCGCAGGCGGACACATGGCTAGAGTCCACCATGTGTAGGGTTCACCCTATAATCCACAGCCCCGCTCGGGACAAGAGATGGTGTTTGCGGGAGTGTGCGGCGCAAATTGACCGCATATACTTGGTATCTTTTCACGCGTCAAGCCCAAATTCGGAGCAGGCTGATGCTCGTTTGGACCGGATTTTGCAGCAATCAGAAGCTGGTCCAGCTAATAGTCGTGGACAGCTGGCCATTACCGACCGGCCCCTATGGTCAGAGGACAGTTGGGGTGCAAGGTGGCCGGGCGAAGCCCTACTCGCCAGATCAGAGTGAGCATGATTTTTGAAATGCGGACCAAAGCCATATTCCCATTTGTCACACCGAGTTTTGATGCAGTTGCAAAGATCGCGACGGAAGAGGCGCGTCCCAGACATGTTACCGGTTCGAAGGGGCTCGAGGCGTGCCACCTTCTAAGAGGGACACGAGCTGGAGGGGTTTGCGTGTGCGCCGTTGATGACTGGGTCCTTGTTCGCGTGTCCTTGTCTTTGTTTCGTTGCTTGTCGTTCTTGCTCTGTGCCTCTAAGGTGGCCGAGGAGAAGGGTGCGTGGGTGAGGTGGCCCACGTCCTTCTCCTCCTCCTGCTTGCTCCTGCTTGCTTGTGTTTGTTGATGACTGGGCCCTTGTCTTTGTTGCGTTGTTTGTCGTTCTTGCTCTGTGCCTCTAAGGTAGCCGAGGAGAAGGATGCGTGGGTGAGGTGGCCCACGTCCTTCTCCTCCTCCTGCTTGCTCCTGCTTGCTTTTGTTTGTTGATGACTGGGTCCGTGCGCGCGCGTCCTTGTCTCTGTTGCGTTGCTTGTCGTTCTTGCTCTGTGCCTCTAAGGTGGCCGAGGAGAAGGGTGCGTGGGTGAGGTGGCCCACGTCCTTCTCCTCCTCCTGCTTGCTCCTGCTTGTTTTTGTTTTTGTTTTTGTTTGCTGTTGCCTGTGTGCTTGTGTGCGTGTGTGTGTGTGGGGCGTGCTCTCCTGTTGTTGTTTGTCGTGTTTCCAGTAATGATGGTAAGCCCGAGCTTGATCCTTTTCCTGACTTTTGCAGCTTATTTACTGCGGATTGCGGCCGACGGAGAAGTGTGGAGATTCAACTTTGCGCCGCAATTACCGGAGTTTTCCTTTTTTCTAAAGGAACGTTGCCCTTGTGGCTTTTTGTGTGTGGACACCCCTGTGAGCCAAGGGACCAGTCATGACGTTTGCGCATCCAGGCGCTTCAATATTTTTACACATCATTGTGGCTTTGCATAGCGGGAAATTTCGGCATAAGATCTCTGAATCAGGAGACTTTAATTCGTGGAGTGACTATTCGAGATTTTTGCACATCAGGTCCTTTTTGCACAGCAGGGGGCACAGGTGTGCTGCTCGGCTCCTGTGCCAACGAAGACGGCCGAGCAACACAGTGATATGCGTTCGGGACGCCGAACGCACGTACCTGCTACCCGAGTGTTTCTTCGAATTGAATCGCTTTGACGACGATGACTATTTTGGAGCCCCCGCGGAAAATGGCATGAGGCTAAGCCAAAAAC
>CAUJNA010003228.1:0-10000 GCA_963377175.1 Effrenium voratum
CACACGCACACGCACACGCACACGCACACGCACACGCACACGCACACGCTCACGCTCACGCTCACGCTCACGCTCACGCTCACGCTCACGCTCACGCTCACGCTCACGCTCACGCTCACGCTCACGCTCACGCTCTCGCTCGCTCGCTCGCTCGCTCGCACGCATGCGCTGGCAAGTCAAAGTCTCAGTTCCTGTAGCTCAAACATGTCCAACAGATCTGTTTTTCTCATGTCGTATTTCGGAGCGGACATCTCTTAGAACCTGGCAGAACGCAAAGCCAGGCTGTCCGAAAGCGGAAAATTCGGTTTGGGGCTGCTTAGGGTTTAGGGTGGGCTTGTGATTCAAAGATAAACCAATATCAGCTTTGAACATCTTCCAATTGCCACTGACGAACATCTCATCTACCAGTCGTGTTGGATACCAAGAAGCTTCATCATGCTAAGCTCGTTTTACCCCAACATCGATGAGCGCGAAAACGAGCAAATGGGCAGAGGGGCGTTTGCGTTAGTAGGCAACGTACGGTTCTGGAAGCGCACAGCCTCCCTCATGCCGATTCCCTTAAATTCCCAACCCACCAGTGGATGAATCCTACATGCACTGCCTGCAACATGGTCTTCCAAACGCAGGCTGACTGTTGGTCACGAGGGCAAAACAGCATTGAACCACAGCTGGCAGTGTCTTAATTGCCCAAAGAGACCTTTTCGGGCCTTTACTAAAAGTGGACCCCAAATTCTGGAACCCCAAAGCTCCAAAGGTCGGCTTTGAGCGACTGATGCGTGCATATATATTTGAGAAGCCTCTAGCAATACCAACCAGCGGGCCCAAGTGTGGATGTAGCCAAATTCAGCTAACAAGGAATGCGCAATTCAGCCACTGAACAAATGTCCTTACATCTGGAGGGGATTTGCCGAACCAAAGTGATGCTACCGAACTCGCGACTCGCGCGTGTTGGCCAGGACTTGGTCGGTCAGCGGCGGCGCCTTGCGTAAGCCTGGGCGATTTTGCCCGGGCTGGTAGAAGGATAGCAGCAGCAAGTACCAGCTGATTTAGAGGGTCCAAGTCCTTTTTAGGTTGCCTTTTTTGGAACTCATAGCAACATATGGCTCAACCCGTGCCTGGACGCGACGGACCCTTAACAATGGGATGTTGCCCCATGCATTTGCCCTAGCTCCCTCTGCTGAAGTTCTGAAGGGTAGTGAGTGAGGGTCCAAGTGCGTCTCAGCCCTCGTCCAGGTGTATTACGTCAAACTACGTCATTCCTTTAATCAAATTCACTTCTCCTTGAAAATGTATGCCTAAATTGCAAACACCCTCTAGGACTCCCTTTAAACGCTTCTGGGGTAAAATAAAGGGGGGGAAGGCCTGGGTTCATTCGGTTTTTCTCACCCATCCTCTGTTAGTTTCCTAGCCAAACCCATACCAACAAAAGACATACCTCACCTGAAAGCTATCCATAACGATGGTTGAAAAGGGCTTTGTACCCTGGATAGCCTCTGCTCGGCTTACATTCAATGATTTTCGGGCGTCGAGTGGCCACATGTATTGGACATTAGGTGCAATTTCGCATAGGCATAGCCAGGTTCGAAGGGAATGGCTCGACCATTATTCTGGAGTTATCCCCATTGCGAGTGCCAAACATGGAAGCCAGCCATTCTGACCCAAGCTCATGCCAAATGCAGAAAACAAATCTCCTGTGGATGGACAAACTCCACCAGTCGGGAATGGGATAAATCACCTATCAACTGCAGGATTTCGTCCATCAGTATCATTCACGAACATTCTGCTTCATTCCAAGTCATTCGGTTTCATCCCCTTCTGCATTCCAAGTGAAACTGAGAGCGGCGCTCCAGCCTTTTCACAGGTGTCCAACTGGGTGGCTTGGAATTTGGCATCTACTTGGTGCAGATCTGTTGTTGCGTTTTGCACTGTGCCCCGCAGGCAAGGCTACATCCCCTGGTAATTGGCTCACGTCAGACATCTGATGCATTGTTTCACCGCGCCAACACAATTCATTCAAACAAACACCTACAAATCCAGCACAAGGATGTCAGGACTATTTCAATAACTTCAAACTTATGAAAAAAAGTGCTCAACAAAATAAAGCGCATTGAACCAATTATGAACAACACACATTATCATTCCATCCATCATCAACACACAATCAGAGGAATACCGAACCAATCAAACACGTGCTTCGTGACAGGTTCAATTGTAGCCTATGGAACCTAAGCAGGCACAGGAGCAATGATTTGTTAGTTTCGTGCCCTTTTGGTTGGTTGCTGCATTTCTACTTTGATTCATGCGCAGAGAACTCTGAGCCATTTGCTCCTGACAGCTGACGCATCGACATAAGTTGCGGACATCCTGCGGACATCAAATGCAAAACCAAACCAAACCGTATGTGTCCCGATATCACCAAATCAGGTTGACTCATTTTGAAGGGGTTTCAGATAAAGCAAAGCTTGCGGAGTTTTGCCAAGCGCAGTCAGCTCATGATCGACTCGAATACTTGCAGCAGGTGAATTGCTTCACAAAGAGTTGATCGCTTCCTGGTGGGAAGCACAGACTGGCAATCTATGTCGATCCCTGCACGCAGGAGCAATGGAAGCTCCTCTTCGCGAAAAATAGTGGCAGGAGATGATTTGGACAAAAATACCAGAACTGTCTTATGGCCCGAGTTGATCAACATGTTGACGAAGTAGCGTGAGAATGCAACCCAGGCAGGTCTCAATGTTCGCCATGCGTCTGCCTGCGTGTGGTCCAGCAGGTCCAAATCGCCCAGCAATATACCAAGAGCACACTTCTCCATTGTGAAGCCATGATCCTGCGCCATTGTTTGAGCCTTGGACCCGCTCCACAGAACAGGCTGAGCACGCTGCATTGCGTGGTGCATGTGGTCTGGGCACAGCTCAGCCACTTGCTGTGCCAAATGCTCAAAAATGAGATTTGCCTCGCCGACCTTCTCGCGGTTCGCCAGCTGCAAGCCTTTCAACAGGTGGCGCCATAGGCGCTTGGAGGTCTTGCCGGATAAGCCCAGCCTCTTGCACCGAGCAAGCCACTGGAAAAATGCGGGATGCTTTGCTCCTGCATGCAGCTTGTGTGCCTTGTTGACAGGTGATGTTTTCTGCCGTGCTGCATCGTGTCGTCGCCAGCGGCACTTCCGCAGAATGCCCAGGATGAGGAGTGGGAAAACAAAGCAACAGAAAACAAACAAGACAAAGTTGGATTCTGCCGCATTGTCAGAATCAGTCGTGCCAGGGATACATGGAATGCAAGGTCCGTTCTTGGAAAGGTCGCACAAAAGCCCATCCACCGACACGTACATGGCGCCGCCGAAGAACGCACCAAACTGAAGCAATTGTTCTTTCATAGCGAAAACTTAGCACTGCGGGCTCTGAATGCTCACATCCCCTGACTTGGAGGGTCGCAAACTTTTGATTGGCATGGCTGAAAGCTTGAAGCCCAAATCTGCTGCAAAGTTCTGACTGCTTGCGATGTCAAGAATGAGCTGCAACCCGAGGCCAAATGCTCAGTTGTTTTTTTCTAGATTTTTTAAAGAGGGGGGGGGGCAGGCTGCATTCACACGCGAGGGCTCTTCATCAAGACACCCCATGTGTGGTTTATGGATTTGAAGCGTTCAAATGAAGCGGGACGAGGCGGGCTTTCCAATCCAAAAGTGGGCAGACCTTCCTCAAGCCCAGGGGCTCAAAATGCTGGCCGCCCGCTCCGAGGGCGCCAGATCTTCAGCGCTCCTCTCCGAGTGCCGCTCTAGATCGAACCGCCGGATGGAGAGAGCCAGGGGTCCAAACCAGTTAACACCCTGGCTCAAGCCGCTATCCTTTGGCTTTCAATTGAAGAAAATCAGGGCCTGCAACATCTGTTCAAACAACCTCCCTAACATACTTCCAGCACCATTCTTGTTTAAGAAACCTCCTTGTGGCTTCCGGGGAATAAGGACAACAAGGCGCCCGCTTTGGCTAAGAAACCCCCACTGGATAACCCAAAAGATCACCCGTTGGTGGAATACCAATGATTTCTCTTGCTCTCAAAGGGGAATGGATGAATGTGCAAGGTTCCTTTGTTTGATGCACCCCCCCTTCTATACATTATGTTTCAGGCGTGGGGGGCTGCGATGGAGCCTGTATCCTCTGACCATGTGCCCGAGGCATGGAATGAAAAGGGTATGCACTGCTTCCTTTTGAAGTTGATTCGCAGCCAGGCTGGCATTTCAATTCGCATGCAAATGTCCAATTCGTCGCACCTTTCCGCAAAACATGGATCCCAAGTGAAAACGCATGTGTCGAGGAGGGGGCCCTTTGCGCGGAAGAACGTGCCCAGTTTCGATCCACTAGGTTGCCAACTAATCCAAACTCAAGTTGATTTACGACCTCCCTACCTGACCTCTCGGCCTCTCAGCTCTCAGGGGGGGGGGATCGTTCCTGATTCATTCCGATTCTCAGCTGTAAATCTGGGCTGGGCACTTGTTGACGGCTATATCTGCTCCCAAAGTTTCCCCATAGCCACCAAAGATGCAGCACCCCTTCCATGCATTACTAATGCGTATAGTGTTTGCTCAAAACAAATTGACAAAGTCACTATTGTTTTGCCTTTTTTTTGAAATTATATTAATAATTGACAAAGTCACTATTGTTTTGCCTTATATATCTTTGCTGAAAAGCCCGCCTAAACTCGCCGGTCTTCGCTAGGATCCCTTGAAGGGTGCATTTGGGCCAGTCCAAAAACCACCTTTATCAACATACAGGATCCGCTAGCAACGCAGGTGGTTCTTGGATGTATCCTGGCGGGGAGTCGGTCCGCACGGATCCGGCCGGATCCGCGCGGATCCGCCAGGAGAAAGGATGCCTCACGTGTCGTCCAAGGGGCTTCCCACGTGCACGGCTGGCTCCCCCAATCCAAAATGGGCTCAATCAGAGCCGTTGCCCCTGAATCAACATCTTTATCTCCCCCTGGTCAAGTGACTGCAAAAAACAACCATCTGGCACCGTCTCCAGCTTTTGGCGCCATGACAATTGGAACGAAAGGAACAACGAAAGTTCAAAAGGTCGATTCGCTTTGGGCATGAGACAAACAACCCATGTATAAGCAGATGTCCCAGCGTACTATACTTAGACCTCCGCTTGCCGGACTTGGTTTTGGGCAGCAACACAAATTTACGCTCTCAAAATCTGGAAAGTCATTGCATCGCTTGATAGAGTCTGATCAAGCAAACCTGCTACTCAAGCAAGATTCTAAGAACGTTATGCGTTCTTCAAGCCTGTTCAAGCCAGCAGCTGATTGAAACTCTGAAGCAACGTGCACGCAGATTGTGCTGCATGAAGCTATCTCGTTGCAGAATCACCGGCTTGGCCAACCAGAGAAACACGCCGCGGACACACACACAAATCAACACTGGAAAGTAGACAGGGTTCTTTGTGGGGCGTAGCACGCGTCTTTCGACCCCCAAGGTTACATCCAGGGGAAATTTGAAATGACCCAACTGAAATGCAATCCCAGCCTGCAATACAACACCCGTGGTAAGGCGATAAGCACAAAGAATCGGCGCCGAGGAACGCTCCTTCCTGCCCGACAGTGAGAGCTACACTGCTAAATACACTTTCACCCCATCCCACACTCAGTAAGCACATCCACCCTGCACCTGTAAACGAAGCGGGGCAAAGGGTCAATCATCGAAGATGTAAAACGGATCAAGGAGTGACACATACTTCGGATCTTGCGTTGACACATGGGGCCAGAGAGAATACGGCGAAGCGCTGCTTAACGTAGGCGGAAGTCCGGACTGACAACACCAGTCAGAAGCAATTGTAGCCACTGCGAACTCTACTCCTCGACCGTTGTTCTCAGCACCAATCAGCACTTCTCAGCACGATGCAATATCACCGGTGAAGAATGCGATTCCCGCAGAAATGGCACCTTCAAATGCATTTAGGTTCTTGAAAGCACAAGCAACTGACTGACAAGTTTGTTGGACAAAAACAATAATAATGCTTTCTGGTAGTCCATTCAGCAATGCGACGCTTTCAGCAACACACATGTCCTTTCGGAAATATACATTGATAAGTAGTATGTTGCTCATGCATGGGCCAGGGGTCGGAAAAACGGGTCCGGCTAAAAAATCATGAAGGGTCGGAAAACGGATTTGCACTGACACAATGTCAATAGAAAAACCTGTGCGGGAAAGCTGCGGTCAGCATGCAGGACTGCATCAACCCTTTAAACCATCCGGGGCTGCACTGGTCTAAGTAGGCAACGCATAATCAACAAGCAGCCCCTCTCCGTGGGGAGAGCTCCCCGGCTGCATGAGAGATCTGTGTGAGACAAAGCCCTGTGAGACTGTGTGTTCTTCATGTCAGACTCAAGCGGGAGTGCATACGTGGTCACCGTGTTCAACCCAGCACAAATGAAATGTGATCAGCATGCTACATCAACTTGGGATCATGGCCTTCATTCGCTACCCTCTGCGAGTCACTGGAACGGATGCACTGCAATCTCTGCTGGCAACTGAGCGATGCTGCACCAAGCACCTGCGAAGCTGGCCGCTGGCCATCCGTGACCTGTGCCAAGGCTGACCGTGCCAAGGCCATCAGCTTGGCTCCCGGCGAAGGACGCGAAGGACTCGGTCTCCCATGGTCTGGGCGCGAGAAACCGCGATCGTCGGCATTGTCACAGGTTTGGAAGAATGCCTTGCCGTCTCGCACGCTCAAACAGCTGCCCAGCAGAAGACATTGCATATAATCTCTATTATATATATAAATATGAACATATATATATATATATGTATTCAGCAAGGAGCATTGCTCACAGCATCTTACGAAACTGCGTGAACCTTTCATGCAGCCTGGCCGCCAAGAAATTTGTGTCATCACAATGGTCTCTTTGGTGTTACTCTGAAAGAAGCCCACCAGCCCGCCGCCAGAACATCGGGAATCTTCATGCTGGAGGTCTCGGCGTCAATTCGTCTTGCGGGGCTTGTGCGCCAAGATCGCCTGCCTCACATGCTAGGAGAGCCTTATAGGATGTTTGCTGCATTCAAGCTGTGACAGTAGCGGTTCCTGGCTCGTTGAGTGCAAAACGGATCGCAATGTCGTTGGTCTGCAGTAGGATTCCTGACTCTCTGAAACATGGCAGAATTGAGGCTGGGCTCTCTGAATGCCGTGTGCACCATCGCCAAATCAATGCCCTTGACGTGAGTCTTGTAATCCTTGCCCCCTATTTGTAAAGGTCTCCCTAATAATCAAAATTGTTTTCCGACATTTCCAATCCGAGAATACTACTTCTAGAATAGGCCAATACCAAACCAATTCTAAAGTAGATATGTTCCTGCCCGTACTCAAATCCACGTTTCCTTCATAACGGTTGTACAACGACTTTCGAGACGTAGCTCCTGGAGTAGGTTCTCTTTACTACGCTCGTACAACAGAGGTGCGACTTTCAAGCTGGCTGACTGTCCCCCTCAAAACAAAGGCTCCCCAAAACCAAAGGGCGCCTCTGCAAACTATTAGGGTGTACACTGGTTTGTATCATTGGGGTCTGTGCGGTAAACACACACACACGCCCACACGCACCCGCACCCGCACACACACACACACTCACACACAGACACACAGACACACAGACACACAGACACACAGACACACAGACACACAGACACACAGACACACAGACACACAGAGACACAGACACACAGACACACCGACACACAGACACACAGACACACAGACACACAGACACACAGACACACAGACACACAGACACACAGACACACAGACACACAGACACACAGACACACAGACACACAGACACACAGACACAAAGCCACACAGACACACAGACACACAGACACACAGACACACAGACACACAGACACACAGACACACAGAGACACAGAGACACAGAGACACAGAGACACAGAGACACAGAGACACAGAGACACAGAGACACAGAGACACAGAGACCCAGAGACACAGACACACAGACACACAGACACACAGACACACAGACACACAGACACACAGACACACAGACACACAGACACACAGACACACAGACACACAGCCACACAGACACACAGCCACACAGCCACACAGCCACACAGCCACACAGCCACACAGCCACACAGCCACACAGCCACACAGCCACACAGACACACAGACACACAGACACACAGACACACAGACACACAGACACACAGACACACAGACACACAGACAAACAGACACACAGACACACAGACACACAGACACACACAGACACACACAGACACACAGAGACACACAGACACACACAGACACACAGAGACACACAGAGACACACAGACACACACAGACACACACAGACACACACAGACACACACAGACACACACAGACACACACAGACTCACACAGACACACACAGACACACCCAGACACACACAGACACACACAGACACACACAGACACACACAGACACACACAGACACACACAGACACACACAGACACACACAGACACACACAGACACACACAGAGAAACACAGAGACACACAGAGACACACAGAGACACACAGAGACACACAGAGACACACAGAGACACACAGAGACACACAGAGACACACAGAGACACACAGAGACACACAGAGACACACAGAGACACACAGAGACACACAGAGACACACAGAGACACACAGAGCCACACATAGCCACACAGAGACAGACAGAGACACACAGAGACACACAGAGACACACAGAGACACACAGAGACACACAGAGACACACAGAGACACACAGAGACACACAGAGACACACAGAGACACACAGAGACACACAGAGACACACTGAGACACACAGAGACACACAGAGACACACTGAGACACACAGAGACACACAGAGACACACAGAGACACACAGAGACACACAGAGACACACAGAGACACACAGAGACACACAGAGACACACAGAGACACACAGAGACACACAGAGACACACAGAGACACACAGAGACACACAGAGACAAACAGAGACACACAGAGACAAACAGAGACACACAGAGACACACAGAGACACACAGAGACACACAGAGACACACAGAGACACACAGAGACACACAGAGACACACAGAGACACACAGAGACACACAGAGACACACAGAGACACACAGAGACACACAGAGACACACAAGGACACACAGAGACACACAGAGACACACAGAGACACACAGAGACACACAGAGACACACAGAGACTCACAGAGACACACAGAGACACACAGTGACACACAGAGACACACAGAGACACACAGAGACACACAGAGACACACAGAGACACACAGAGACACACAGAGGCACACAGAGGCACACAGAGGCACACAGAGACACACAGAGACACACAGAGACACACAGAGACACACAGAGACACACAGAGACACACAGAGACACACAGAGACACACAGAGACACACAGAGACACACAGAGACACACAGACACACAAAGACACACACAGACACACACAGACACACACAGACACACACAGACACACACAGACACACACAGACACACACAGACACACACAGACACACACAGACACTCACAGACACACACAGACTCACACAGACACACACAGACACACACAGACACACACAGACACACACAGACACACACAGACACACACAGACACACACAGACACACACAGACACACACAGATACACACAGACACACACAGACACACACAGACACACACAGACACACACAGACACACACAGACACACACAGACACACACAGACACACACAGACACACACAGACACACACAGACACACACAGACACACACAGACACACACAGACACACACACTGACACACACACAGACACACACACAGACACACACACAGACACACACACAGACACACACACAGACACACACACAGACACACACACAGACACACACACTGACACTCACACAGACACACACACAGACACACACACAGACACACACACAGACACACACACA